>CM033796.1:17761972-18099472 GCA_019656835.1 Rhododendron ovatum
TGTAAGGTGTTTTGGATCACGGAACAGATTGTACAAATGATAGTTTTCCTATTATATAAAGTCGTGGGTTGCTATATTCGTCTTATTTCCACTAGTTTGATTTGTGAATTTGGGAATGTTATAGAGCAGGTGTAGTTTGTTCTTTGTTACGCTTCATTTTGGGTATTTCTAGATGCGGGGTGTGACATGTAGGGAGATAAAAAAGAAAAGAAGGTGGGAGGGAATTTCAAATATTTTATGGTTCAAAGGGTGCATAAGCCTGAGAAATTGGAAATTGGAGTAGCTTCAAAGAGAACACATGAGTAGTGTTTTCCTTTTTCACAATCAAATACTCCCTCCGTCCCTAATTAACTGTCCACTTTCACTTTTTCCAATTTTTTTTAAATGAGTTATATCTTTTAATTTATACTGTTTTTCATAATTTTCAAAATTTTGTCTAATAGAATCAATCGAGATCTATCAAACAAGATCCATATTGCATATAAAAAATATTATACTTTGGAAGATATAAATGATTTTTTAAAATGTCCGGAATAGTAACATGGACAGTTAATTAGGGATGGAGGGAGTAACTGTCATACCAGAGAAAACTAATGAACTTGGAAGAAAAACTGGGCTGGTAACCAGAGGACTAATCAACAAATGTCATTAAATGCTGGGACATAGTAAGGTACGATTAGGAATATTTCTAGGATGAAATTATTACAATAATAATGTAACATTCCTAAATTTTAGATAAATAAAAATTTGAAATGTTAATTTTTAATTCGTTAATTAATTAGATTCATTAATATGACTACTTGATTAAATGTATAATTAGAATTAGTCATAAGATAATTATAAACCTTATATATATATATATATATATGTATGCATCCACGCTTATCTTGTATTCTCTCCTAACTAACTCACCCACACCCTAATATTTTCCATCCCATAATTTATGGGATTTTCTCTCACCATTCTCGGCAGCCCTCTCTCTCACTCTCTCTCCTTCTCTTAGTTCCCTCTCACACTCTATCTCCACACTCATCCCCCACACTCCTACTATCTCTACACTTGCACCCCCCCTCTCTCACTTCTCTATACAAAACCCACACCTCTTATAATCCAAAAATTGATAGTCAGATCATTTTCGTAGCTGCATAATTGTAGAGAGAAACACCCACCGCTTGACTAAAGTCAGCCCCGAGTTCTCCGCCGCCATCGTCTTTTTCCTTTTTCTGAAACCATCCAGAATCCGTTTTTCGCTTGTAACCGAATTCGAGGTAGATTAATCTCTTCTCTACTTTCTCCTAAGTATATAAATGTGCTATTATATTAGTTGTAACGATAGAAATTGAAAAGAAACAAACCCGTGTATTGTAAGTTGAAAAAAAATCAAAAATTCCCGTTTTCAGTTCAGATCTGTTTTTTTTTGTGAAACAATTCATATCGAAAATCTGATCCGTTCATCTTGTTCGTCTTGTCGAGACGATTGTGGAAAGGTATAATAAGCCCATTTTCAATGTCGGGATTGATCACACGACCTGGTCAAAGTTCCGGATTAAACCATATATATATAATATATATATATATATGTGTGTGTGTGTGTGTGTATATATATATATATATATATATATATATATATATGTATGTATGTATGTATACCTGCGTAGGAATGCGTACAGTGCTCTGGGTAGATGATGACTGGCGTCATTATAAAGCCATTCGTCAGAAATTACAGTTTACCCCTTGTATTTTGGTTTGTACTATAATTTAATGTCAAACTATGTGAAATTATTATTTTACCTCATGTGCTAAAATTTTAAACTTTTAGGATACATCTATGACTATTTTTTTTTTTGGGATTTGTGATTTATTTTCTACCTCGAAAGGATTTAGTAACTGAAAGTATTAGGTTTAGAAAAGAATAAAATTATTTTTAGTATTATTATTTTTATTGTTAACGACCCTAAAAAGAAATTCATAAAAACTATTATCAATTTACTTGTTAACGAACCTTAAGGGCATCGGTCAATCATAAAATATTATGTATTTACATACTTGCACAATACCAATTGCTATGCTTGCCTTCATTTTGAGATACATGTTATTTGTTGATTAAGTTATTATGAAGTATTATTGTAATTGCTATATTGGACTTAGGTTCACGGGGTGGTACGAGTAGTGACTCATATAGACGATATTAAATAAATGAAAATTGGTAAAGTGTTGGAAGTGTGAGTATGTGAATTGTGATTTGAGCCATGGTAATGGCAAGGGTAACCAATGGGGCCCTGTGTTGAAATGGGTTACCTACGGGGCCCAGTGTTGAGAAATGTTGAGACGCTAACGTATGATACGTCATGAGAAGTTTTTCTTCGAGAAAGAGAATGGGTCCCATGAGACGGTTATAATTAGTGAGACGTTAATGTATGATACGTCATGAGAAGTTTGTCTTTGGAGAAGAGAATGGGTCCCATGAGACGGTTACAGTTAGCGTAGGGTAGTGGATGTCCGACCCTAATGTACCATACGTCATGGTATGACTCGATCCTCCTGTTATGGTCTTAAGTGAGAACATGCTCGGTACATAACTTAGATGCGTTCACCTAGGACTCTGGTACAGGATAAGCAAGAGGAAGGGTGGACCCAGGAGACGGTTGTAGTTAGTAGATGTGGGAGGAAAGGATCTCGTGGAAATGATCCTTAGATTTCATGTAAGATGATGGATAGTAAAGAAAAAGACGATGTGCTATTGTTCTGTACTTTCTGTATATTATGAATTATTATATTGTTGATCTGCTAATTGTAAGGTAAGGGGGTAGTAGGATTGGGATTATCTACTGAGTTTCAAAACTCATTATAGTGCCGTTGGGCTGGCGTTTCATGCCAGGTAATCAGGAGACCGAAGAGCAGAATCCGCTGCAAGATGATCCGTACCAGAATGAGGACCTCCCAACTGAGGAAAGGGAGTTTGTTGAGCCTTGGAGGCCATACCCTTAGAAGCTCTGTTAATTTGAAGTATTTTTATTTAAATTCTTCATAAGGGTTATCACTTTTGTCAAACTCTATTTCATTTTGCTGGTTTGTAAGACTATTAAGTTGGTTTGAATTTGGTATTTAAGATTTTCGCTGCTAAACTCTATTTAATAAAATTTCATTTCTTATATCTCAGTTTTATGAATTTTTAAATCAGTTGAAAATGATTTAAGTAACGTGTCCAAAAATCGGGGCGTTACAAATAAATATGGGTCACATTAAGGAGATTTACAAAGATCACGATTTTCATTGAAAGCGTGATAAAAAGTGGTGCTTAAATTTTTTTTTATCTTAGTTTAAGTCTAGAGCTGAGATAAAAAGTGAATTTAGCGCAGAATAAAAGACCTTGCTCTTGCGATGAGATAAAAGAAAAACAATTTCGCCCTTGCGGTGTGATAAAAGAATTTAGGGCAGAAAAAAATGAGATAAATGATTTCACTTTTGTGGCGAGATAAAAGAGAAAAAACCTTACCCTTGTGCCGTGATAAAAGATTTTAGGGGGGAAAAGAATAAGATAAAAGATCTCACTCGTGTGGCGAGATAAAAGAGGAAAGAAAGTGGGAGGGATTTTCCAATGTTTTATGGTTCAAAGGGGGCATAAGCCTGAGAAGTTGAAAACTGGAGTGGCTTTAAAGAGGACACGTGAGTAGTATTTTCCTCTTTCACAATCAAATAATTGTCATACCAGAGAGAATTAATGAACTTGTAAGAAAAAATGGGTTGGTAACTAGAGGACTAATCAACAAATGACTTTAAATGCTGGGACATGGTAAGGTACGATTTGAAATATTTCTGGGATGGCACTATTACAATAATAAATATAAGTCACATTAAGGAGATTCATAAATATTACGATTTTCAGTCAAAGCGTGATAAAAAGTAGTGCTTATATTTTTTTTTATCTCAGTTTAAGTCCAAAGCTGAGATAAAAAATGGATTTTAGCGCGAAATAAAAGACCTCGCTCTTGCGGTGAGATAAAAGAAAAATAATCTCGCCCTTGCAGCGTGATAAAAGATTTTATGGTAGAAAAAATGAGATAAAAGATCTCACTTTTGTGGTGAGATAAAAGAGAAAAGACCTCAATCTTGTGGCGTGATAAAGGATTTTAGGGCAAAAAAGAATGAGATAAAACACTACTACAAAATGGTGTAAAGATCACGGTTTAAAAACTAAAATGATATCATTTTTTGTAAGAGCGTAATAAAATATTATGGACTATGGTTTTAATCTTAGTTATACAAAAAATGAGATGAAAATATTTTTTAATCTCAATAAGCCAAAAAGTTTGAAAAATAGATCTCATTCTAAAAAAATTGAAATTATATGTGAAAGAATATATCTCGTTTCGAAAAAAACTGAGATAAAAAGATTTAATGGTGCTAATGCCACGAGGCTTTCTTTTCCTGCCACGATATTTTGTTTGTACTTACTATTATGTCCCTTCAAGTGTCTCTCTTCGTCATTGACTATTCTCCTCTCATAAAAAGTGCAACCCAGTCCCCCCCCCCCCATCTCCTTCTACCAAAACCAGGGAGCAATCACAATTTCAATTTTAGAATACTAGTTCTCGAACTTCTGTAGATGCCAATCATGCTATCGTCTCTTACAAATGACCATTCCTTCAACCCCAATCTAGCTACACATACAAGTAATAGACAGAGAATAAATGATTATATTCTTATTTTTTGCGTTTCGAAGAGTAACACTCAAAACCCTCTCCCTCAAATAATGGGAAGTCCAGTTAAAAAAGAAGAAGAAGAGGAATTCGAGGAAATGCAGGGTGGAAATCTAGATTGAGAGTTAAAATCAGAACCAGATTCTACAATTTGCTTTCTATCTTTTCACAGATTTGTTTGATGTTGGATATCCTTTAGATAAAAACTAGAAATTGAGTGAAGGGTGGGGAGGTGGCGCTCGATTCCACAACCAGCGACAGTCACGAGCGCGCAGAGAGTTTGGATCCAAATGGCAAAACCAGTAATGGCTGGATAAAGATCTTCGAAAATACCTTCTTAAAGGAAGAACCATGGAGGAGACTCTTCAAACCTTAGTCGATATCGCTGATAAGGCTACCATTGAATTCCAAAGGAGCTTGACAGGAGGTCCCAAAGTTCTAGCAGCTAATTCCATGAGCACAATCAGCCAAACCATACTGAATGACTACAAACGCAGTACAGATCCCCACGTGGATGGGCACTTGTTCAAGAAACTATCCATCATGATTGCGGATATTTTGGGAGCCTGTTTGACGAATTTACCGCGTGCCATAATTCGAAAATGCTATTGCAGTGCCATAGAGGAAAAGGGACAAGAGTGTCAGGCACGCAGCTCTTCTTCTGGGTGATTCTTGCAATCCTCAAACACCATGAACTTCCGAGCTTAAGTGGCAATCGAGCTGCATATATCGATGAGTGGCACTCATACATGATGTAGAAGGAACCCCTGCTCTTGTTCCTTCATCAAACAATGAGATACCGGCTTCTGATTTTGGTGAGTTGCATATAAATGTTGACAAGTAAAAGCCTAGATTACAACTTATGTGATGATATTATTTTTTTCCTGTGAAGGCTTCGGTTATAGCCTCGATAACCTGGGCAGGCCATCGTCCACCGAGGTCTCATATCGGTTCGGTCTACGGAACTACACAGGCGGGCCACAGCATATATTCTTCTATTTCGTTCCGTAACAAGTCTCCTGTTGATGCTTCGGGATATTACTGGAGCAAGCATTCCGTTAAGGTCTCTGAAAGGAGTATAGCGTACCAAGAGGGGACCAGGAGCAATACATGGCAGATAGGATCACCTAGGCCAGGTCTGGCCATGTGCTTCGTAACCGCCTTATCCGGTGCGTCATCTGTGATGTCACCCGAGGCGGTTACCCGAGCGTATCCTTCACGCGCTACCTTGAAGGCCAAGTAAACCTAGGTCTATAAATACAAAGGGACTCCAACCTAAAGAGGTATGCGATTCTTCCCTAACCCTAACCCTAGACCTAAACTTCTCTCCTTACATCTAACTTGATCGTCGGAGGGTCACTGGGCTTCCACAGCCCTAGTGACTTGTTACAGGTTCGGAGGTAGGGGAACGGAGCAGCGGAGGAGGAATACTAACTCAAGTCAAGGTCCTGACAAATCGAACCCCTACAATTGGCGACTCTACTGGGGATCTAGCCATTAATCCAACATCCACTTCCCCCCTTCCCTTCTTTTGCTCCATTCAGCGTTCTTGAACCAAACATGGTCGAGATCGACGATGCGCATCACGATGGAGCTGCCCACGGGCTCGGTTCCCTCGTGGATCACAGCCTGGCTTCCGACGAAGCAGCTGCCCTGGGAAAGGCCCATGTATAGAGATGGCATTCGGGGCATTTGGAGATTTGGAGCGGATATTGGCATATCCGTACCCGATCCCCGAAATCGAAAGTTGAACGAAATCCGCCCCGATACCCGAATGGGGAGGGGAGGAATGAACCGTAACCGAACCAAACGGGGTTCGGGTAATCGTACGGGCAACCGAATAAAACAAGAGAAAGAGAGAAAGAGGGAGAGAGAGCAGATCTAGAAACTGATTTCTATAAACTAATCAAGCAACACAACTGATCGAGCAACACAAACACCAACTTCTATTAATGAACGTAGATTAGCTATTTCTTCACCTCTTTAAAGTGATGACGATGGATGGCAAGAGGAGTGCCTGAGTGAGGCTGATCGACGGCGACTCGGCGAGAGGGGTGTGGATGAGCGCCTGTGAGAGGGGTGTTGTGGATGATTGACGGCGAGAAGCGAGAGGGGTGAGGATGATCAGTTGGCGAGAAGCGAGAGGGGTTAGGATTGGCGTGATTCTCAGAAAGGCGAGAGATCGAGGGTGTTGGACTTTGGGGATTCTAAACCCTAATTAGTAATCACCTACTGTTAAGTACTTAAATATATAAAGGGTTATTACACTCTAGGTCCTTAGACCTTAACACATGCAACAAGCTGGTCCCTAAAATATTTGGAACTTTGCAATTCGACCTTGATCTCTTTTATATATATATATATACGGGGATCGGTTCGGGGATCTACTAAACCATACCCGCACCGATACCCGTTAGGTTATCCAAGGCCTCAACCATACCCATACCCACGGGGAATTTTTCGGTTATGGTTCGGGAAAAATTTTCGGTTACGGTTCGGGTACCCATCGGTTCGGTTCACTTTGCCATCCCTGCCCATGTATCCGTCGGAATCGGCGCCGGAGCTTCAGTTCCAGAAGCAGGCCCATCTTCCGAGTTCCACTCCTACATCCGCCATCTTGAGCGGAAAATCAACGATCTCACGACGGTGATGGAACGCGACAGACACGTCCAAGATGAGTTGGCGGAGATTAAACACCTCCTCCAAATCTCCCCGTCTCATTCCTCTGGGAGTCGCGGCGGAAGGAAAGATCGTCACACCCCCCCTCACAGTCACGGAGTCGGTCACCTCCTAGAGCACAGACACCGCCCCTCAGTCAAGGATTGTCTCGAGTCACCAAGAGCGGCCGGCGCTCGAGCCCCAAATGACACGTCGCACAGGGACCGTTCACGATCGCCTGTGCAACTTCAAAGAAGACCATCGGCCTTCGAGAGGCTCGGTGGTGGGAGCGTCTCTGCCTTCTCCACCCACTCGGTCCTAGGGGGCAGGACAGGCCAGGAATCTACCCCTAGCCTCACAAGGGCAGCCAGGGGAGATGACGGCCTTGTAGAGATCCAGACCAGAGGATACCATGAGCGCCTGAAGGGCCCCGGTGCCAGAAGTCCCATCGTCTTGCACCCTGGCGGCACACACAGCAGGAGCCCGATCACTAAGCACCTCGAGCCTTCCGCTCAGGATAGCTACCGCCATCACTGCCAAGAACGTTTTCCCAGGAGATCGGTTAGTGTTGCTCCAAAGAGGAAGGAACATGAACGATTGGATAAACTTATCCCGAAGAAGCGTACAGCGACTGAGCGTCCAGACGGTCTTGACCGTTCGATCCGACTTCATTGCGACGCACGGCTCACCAGACTCACGACCTCCCCCTTTACGAGAGAGATCGACTCGGTTACCCCTCCCAAGGGATTCACCCAACCCAAGTTTGCCAAATACGACGGTAAGACCGAGGCATACACCCACTTGGTCCAGTACAAGCTCGTCATGTCTTTGTTTCTTCGGAATGAACCCTCGGACGATGCCTTCTTGTGTAAAGTGTTTCCTGCAAACCTCGGCAACCTGAGCCTCACCTGGTTCAATCAACTCCCGGCTCGGTCGATTTCTTCGTTCGATTCCCTCTGTGATGCCTTCATGGCCCGGTTCGTAACCAACAACAAACACGAGAAGGAGATCGACTCCCTCTTAGACCTCCGCAAAAGGAATGACGAAACACTTCGGCAGTACGCTGGTCGTTACTGGGAACTATTCAATGAGATCGAGGGTTGCGATGGCGTCATCTCAGCCCGAGGATTCAAGCTCGGTCTTACCTCACAGGACGAGCAAGTCTATGACTACCTCGCCCGCCATAAGCCAAACTCTATGAAGGACCTCATGACTCGTATTGAGGGCTGGTGTCAGCTCATCGAATCCAAGGCGGAGAGAGGCATCGGGAAGCCAACAAGTTCAAAGACGTTAAACGCTTCGGCGTCCACACCGGTCCTCCCACCTGTCTTAACTCCAAAGAAGCAGGTCAACACCATCAAGCAGTCGCCGAGGAGGGGACCGAAGCCAAGCGATTTCAATGCTGAGAAGACCGTCTTCACCATTCCTATCTACCGGATCATCGATCAAGTGAAGGATCAGCCCTTTTTCTCCTTCCCAAATCAAAAGCTAAGAACCGAAAATGGGAAAATCAAGAATCCCATCGTCCGATGCAGCTACCACAACGAACAAGGCCACTTCACCACAGCATGCAAGCCCTTCAAAGCCTACTTGGAACAGCTTGTCACGAGTGGCCACCTCGGCAACTTCATCGATCACTAGAAGACGAACGGCCCGGGCACAACGGACCGAACCAAACACCAAGGAAGAGGTCCAAACAATCCACGTCATACACGGTTTCCTAAACCTCGAAGCCACTCGCATCATCCGGGTCGATCTAAACGAAGCCTCCTCCTCCAAACAGGTCATGTTGGTCGGTCCCGAACCGAAGCGCTCCGGAACCGATGACGGTTCCAAATGGACGATAACATTCACCGACAAGGATCTCGACCGCATCCAACTTCCCCACAATGACGTCTTCGTGGTCACGCTACGCATTGAAACTTTCAATGTCCGTCGTGTCCTCGTAGACCAGGGCAGCTCGGCCGAAGTCATGTACTACTCTCTGTTCAAAGATCTGAAGATTCCCGACACCGACCTCCGTCCCTCCGAAGTTTCTTTTATCGGCTTCGACGGAGCTCCTATCTGGCCCATCGGTACGATCACTCTTCCTGTCCGTGCCGGCTCGGTGACTCTTCAAATGGAATTTGTGGTAGTTGACGTCCTTAGCCCTTACAACGCAATTGTCAGACGCACCTGGTTGCATAGGCTTAAAGCGATTGCCTCCACCTATCACCAAGTGGTCCGTTTCATTGGCACTCACGGGCACCAGGAAGACTTGTACGGAGATCAAACAGCGGCCAAGAAGTGCTACATCAATACCGTCCGAAGTAACAAACAGAACTCCCGGGTTAATCTCATTGAAGTCCCCGAGGCCCCAGTTTTGGAAGACGTCGGTAGACCCCCCGACGACAAAACCATAGAAGACGTGGCCACCATCCCAATAACCGAAGACAGTTCCCGCTTCTTCCTTGTCAGTTCCTCACTTAGTGATACTGATCGGAATGAGACGGTAGCCTTTCTTAACCGGAACATCGAAGTGTTCGCTTGGACCCCATATGAGATGCCCGGGGTCGACCCCTCCTTCATTTTCTATGAACTCAACATCGACCGAGCCAAATGCCCGGTCTTACAAAAAGCACGACGGTCCTCTCCCCTTCATTCCGAGGTCGTCATTGAAGAAGTTAACCGACTCCTGAACACAGGGGCAATCAGAGAAGTCCAGTACCCCAAGTGGCTTGCCAACACCGTCGTAGTCAAGAAAAAGAGTGGCAAATGGCGGGTCTGCGTCGATTACTCAAACCTTAACGACGCCTGCCCAAAGAACTTTTTTCCACTCCCCCGCATTGACCAGCTCGTCGACGCCACCTCCGGACACGAGTGACTTAGCTTCTTGGATGCCTATCGAGGCTACCACCAGATTGCCATGAGTGAAGGCGATGTCGAGAACACGGCCTTCATCACCCCTCATGGCATCTTCGGGTACCTTGTTATGCCCTTTGGTTTAAAAAATGCCGGGGCCACTTTCCAGCGGATGATTACCAAGCTGTTCAAAAAGTTACTAGGCGACACTATGCTGGCTTACATCGACGACATGGTGGTCAAAAGTCTGCGCGCCGGTGATCATCTAACTCACCTCGCCGAAGTCTTCGAGATACTCAAGAACTACAAGCTCCGCCTCAATGCCGAGAAATGCGTCTTTGGTGTCAGTTCCGGCAAATTTCTTGGCCACCTCGTCTCCCAACGCGGTATTAAGGCCGACCCTTCTCAGATTCTTGCCATTACTCAACTCTCGGCTCCCCATAACAAGCGTGATGTTCAGCGTTTGACCGACATGGCCGCAGCCCTGAATCGGTTTATAAACTGCTCTTCGGACAAATGCCAGCCATTTTTCACACTTTTAAAAGGCAGCCGACGGAGCTTCAATTGGACAGAAGACTGCAATGAGCCCTCCAACAACTGAAGGAGTATATTTCCAAAGCTCCACTTCTCGTCACCCCTCAGGACCAATAGGACTTGTTCCTCTACCTAGCTGTCTCTCCACATGCTGTCTGCTCGGTCCTCGTCCGCCAGGAGGATCGGGAGCACCAGCCAATCTATTACTCCAGCAAAATAATGACTCCTGCTGAGACGTGTTACCTACCATTAGAAAAGCTCGTCCTTGCCCTCATCTCGGCGTCCAGGAAGCTTGTTCCCTACTTCCAGTCTCACCGCATCATCGTCCTTACCGAATACCCTCTCAAGTCTCTCCTGCGGAAGACTGACCTCTCCAACCGAATCTCACAGTGGGCCGTTGAGCATGCCAACTTTGAAATCCACTTTCAGCCTTGGACAGCAATAAAAGCCCAGGTGCTCCCCGACTTCGTCGCCGAGCTTACGCCGCCTAACATATCCTCTTCGGCTCCCACCCCGAGCACCGAGGCAGCACTCCAAGCCAACCCGAGCACTGCCTGGCAACTTTTTCATGGCGATGTTTGGAAAATGTACGTCGATGGCGCCTCCAACAGTCGAGGCGCAGGAGCAGGAATCGTCCTCCTCTCGCCCTCCGATGTCTTGCACAAAAGCTCACTATCCATCAACTTCCCAGCCTCTAACAACGAGGCCGAATATGAAACACTAATTTCGTGACTCAAGACTGCCGAAGCCATTGGCATCGAAGAACTTGTGGTTTACAGCGACTCCCAATTGGTAGTTAACCAACTCTCCGAAGAATATGAAGCTCGGGATGACCGTATGAGTACCTACCTCAGCGCCGCAGTCCGGCTCATTAAATGGTTCAAAGCAATCAGGGTCGAACACATCTCCAGGGAACAAAACGCCCACGCCGACGCTCTTGCAGGGCTCGCCTCGGCATGCTCATCTACAGGACACCGCTCCATCTCCTTCAACTCCATCGACAGGCCTAGTTTTGAGCTCGAGGTGTTAGATGAGGTACTCAACATAGAGCTTGGCCCAAGCTGGATGGACGAAATTATTCTTTACCTACGAGATGACTCCCTTCCCACTGACAAAAAAGAGGCCCACCAACTCCGAAACAAAGCCGCTCTCTTCTGGCTCAATCCTAACGGGAAGCTCTACCGAAGATCTTTTACCGGTCCATATCTACTGGTTACACACCCACACCAAGTACAGGGCATCATTGAAGAGCTCCACTCCGGCGACAGCGGTTACCATTCCGGCAGTCGGTCGCTCGCTCACCGAGCCATCTCCCAAGGATATTGGTGGCCGACAATGAAGAAGGATTCTGAAGAGTTTGTCAAGCGATGCAAGAAATGTCAAATGTTCGCCCCTATCATCCACCAGCCAGCTCGGGATCTTAGTCCCCTCACAAGCCCTTGGCCTTTTTCCCAATGGGGCATGGATATCGTCGGTAAGCTCCCCGTTGCCCCAAGAGGATTTAAGTTCCTCCTAACTGCCGCAGACTATTTCTCAAAATGGGTCGAGGCCGAACCTTTGGTAACAATTGAAGAAACAGACGTCATTCGTTTCGTTTGGCGAAATATCATTTCACGCTTTGGTGTCCCTTTCGCCATTATTACTGACAACGGAAGGCAATTTATTGGTCAGAAATATCGAGCCCTATTAGACAAGTACGGCATCAAATGGGACACATCCACTCCGGCTTACCCCTAGGGTAACGGACAGGCCGAGGCTGCAAACAAGGCAATCTCATCTGGACTCAAGCGACGACTCGAGTCACGATGAGGAAAGTGGGCCGAAGAGCTACCCAGGGTCCTCTGAGGCTACCGTACTACTCCTCGACGATCCACTAGTCGCACTCCTTTTTCCTTAGCACTTGGAATGGAAGCGGTCATCCCTCTCCAAGTCGGACTCCCAACAATGCGTACAGAAAACTTTGATGAGTCGGTCAACAACAACAACATTGCTTCGGACCTCGACTTAGCCGAAGAGGAACGCGACAACGCAAGGATCAAGCTCGCATCATACCAGCTGGAGGTTGCAAAAGGTTACAACCGAAGCGTCCGCCTTAGGTCGTTCAAACCTGACGACCTCGTGTGGAAAAAAGTAGTGGAGAAGTCCAAAAAGCGAAAGCTAATGCCCAACTGGGAGGGTCCCTACCAAGTTCTCAAGCACCTCGGATCAGGAAACTACAAATTGGAGAAGTTGGATGGTTCCCCCATTGCTAAATCATGGAATGCAAACAACCTGAAGAAGTTCTATGGATAGTACTCGATTACCAAAGCCCAAATTCATCTATTTTATGTTGCCTTTTCTTTTTAGTAACAGAAGAAACTTGCTTATGTAATGACAGTACTCCAACAAGATTGAATGAGAATTCTCCCTTTGGCACTATTTTGTACACTTTGCTGTTTAAATTACTTACACTTGGTCCATTCTTGCCCGGACTGTTTTATACTAACTTCAGGGATATTGTTCTCCCATAAATGATACCCTCGGACAAAACTCCCACCAAGTCCCCCAGGCCTCTTAGGTCGTCTGGATTTCTGGTCACTCGCTTTAAGGATACTCGGTGTCCTCCCGAGCCCCTTATATCGACCCACCAGAAGTTTCCCACTGCTCGGACTCGCAGCGTCCCGAACCTATGGCAGAAGCCATACCCCTTTGCGACTCCGGCCTACTTCCCTATGCAGTAATACCATCTCGCGTTTACTCGCTAGACTTATTTCCATTAAACAAACGAGCGTACAGACCCAAAATTCATTAATTGCTTCTGATTCAGTCCCTACCGACCCTCCTCGAAGCAGGGGCTTCAGATCAAATCACTTTTTCTTGATTAAACATCTTTTTTGTAATTGACAAAACTCTTCGGTTAATGCTTCGGCTAAACTTGTTTCTACAAACTTTTCAAGTCTCACCGAAGCAGGGGCATCATAATCCAAGGAGCAAACCAATCATACAAGCATTTCAAAGATGACATTCAAGAAAAGAAAGCATTCATTCACAAAGCATTATGGGTTTCAGCAACAATCCATAAACAAAAAGTTACTGCTTCGATATCAAACATTTACAAACTCTGGAATAGTAAACTCCAAATGTCCGGAGCCGTCCAGTCAAAAGTTACAGAATCTAAAGACATAAAATCTCAAAAATAAAAGAAAAGGAAGACACTATCCTAAGAGCGAGCTAGGTGGTCGAGCTGCTCCTCGGGCGCAGGGGCATTTGGATCGGCTTGGTTTCCGAGGCCCTGGTCCTCGGACGCAGGCTTTACCACCTCCTCCCCTTCCTCAGGAAGGACAAGCTCCTCGAGAGGCGCCTCGGGAAGTGTTCGGAGATCAGAGTCTTCAGGGAGGTTGAGCCTCCTCACCAAGGCTTCATGGCCATATCGAAGGCCGTCCAAGAAACAGTCCCGGTGTAGCTCAGCCTCAATCTCTCGAACTTGCTTTTTATACTCTACTCCGGCTGCGTCCCAACCTTCATCGTAGCCTCCCTTCCTCGCGAACTCAACCTCGCTGGCCCGGGTGACTTGCAGTGTGTTAGCATCCTCCTCGGCCTTGGCGGCTCTGGTCTCTGCCTCCACCCTCTCCCTGTCGCACCGTTGGAAGTCCGCCAGGTAGAGTTCGCAAGTTTCCCGAGCCAGTTTGAGGTCTTCCTCCTTTCGAGCCAGCTCCCGAGCAAGCTTCTCGGTCTTTTCCTCCTGCGCCTTGCACCGGCCATTGATACAATGCCCGAGCTCCCTCCTGCAAACAAAAAACAACAAAAGAAATTCACCAAGTGCAAACATTCAGATTGAAGAGAACGAGACGCAAACCATTAGCTTACATTAAAAAGGGCCTGAGCTATCTCGGCCGTGACGTCCTCGGTCAAGCCAGTGACAGCCCGGGCTCCCTCGGAAGAATGCTTCCTCGGAGCATCTCGAAGGCCACGCCGAGGTTCTTGACACTATCGGCGTGGTGGATCTGGCGGCCGGCAAAGTGACAGAACTTCGAAGCCCAAGGGAGTTCCCTCGAATTGACCCAGGAGCCCTCTTCCACTCCACCGGTCCCCCCTCCGAGCTCTCCCTGCTCCTCATCGATCAGGATCGTCCCCTGATCCCTCCCTTCTCCGTCTCCCCCCTCGCGCCGAGTCCTCTTCTCCAGGGGCTCCTGTGGTGAAATAGGAGTCGCCCTCGAAGTCCCGGCACCAGGAGTACCGGGACGGTCCCCCTGCCCCGACCAGCCGGCCTCCGGCGCCTGAGGTTTAGCACCTCGCGAGTTCCTGGCCCCGCCATTTCCTCGCTCAAACCGGTCCTCTCCGGCGTCTCTCGATCAACCTCCTCTCGAATGACTCCCCGAGGTGCAGATGTGCTTCCCTCGGCTTCGTTCTCTCCGCCTGCCCCCCTTTCCCCTCTTCCTGCACCTTTTCCGGCTCTCCCTTCTCGGCCTTGTCCTCAGCCTGCCCTTGGAACCCCCTGTTGCCTCGGTTTCTTCTTTAAAAAGCTCGTGTAAGTTGGGACGTACCCGAGCAGCTCTGGAGCATACCGGCTGGAGATGGGAATGCCGTAGGCTGCTGTGACGACCCGAATTTTTTATATTGCCTCAAAATTAATACATTACAAATCCTCAAGATAAATATACATGCATATTGTCACCTCTATTTTCTTATTCTTTTCTTTTCTTTTCTCAAACGGCAAAAGCACAAATAATTACCAAGTAATACTCTCTCTTTTTTTAAATCTAAAAATAATGATAATTTTAACCACCAAAATATGGGTCGTTACATTCTCCCCACCTTAGAAAATTTCGTCCTCGAAATTTAACTTGAGTGACCTCAAAATGTTCAGACTCCGCTTTCGCTACGAACTCTGATCAAAACAATTTTTTTCTATAACCTCAAGTGTCATATACCCAACAAGTCCCATGTAAGACCTATTCCCTAAGCTCTGATACCAACTGTGACGACCCGAATTTTTTATATTGCCTCAAAATTAATACATTACAAATCCTCAAGATAAATATACATTCATATTGTCACCTCTATTTTCTTATTCTTTTCTTTTCTTTTCTCAAACGGCAAAAGCACAAATAATTACTAAGTAATACTCTCTCTTTTTTTAAATCTAAAAATAATGATAATTTTAACCACCAAAATATGGGTCGTTACAGCTGCTGAAATTCGGACTCGGTTAGCTCTCTCCCAAAGCTGTTGAACGATCCCCGCGACTGCAAGACAACCAAAACAAGGAATCAATATAAGTAAGCAGGGCAAAACAAAAACAAAGTATCTACCGAAGAGTAAATTCTACCAACCAGGAGCCCCGGTCCCAAATTGCACCCTGGTAGTGGTATCAGCATTCTCCCCAGGCCCAAACATAAAATTGCTGGTCACCGAGATGTAAATGTTTGCCCATTCCTCGGAGTCGGGGAGACGATCGACAAGGAACGTGTCGTACCCCATTCTGCACGAGAGGTAATATCGGTTGCTCTCTCGGTTGACTCCTAAGAGGTATACGCCGAAGAGTTCCTCGACCCCAAAGGTCAAGTTGAACTGCCTCCTCAGCTCAATAATGCTTGTGATGATTCGGTAGGAGTTTACTGTAAGCTGGGAGGAGATAAGAGAAAGTGTTCGGAGAACTCGTCGGACGAACTGATGAAGGGGGAATCTAATCCCTCCCTCAGTAATTGCCATCAAGGGAAAAATCAATTCCTCTGGTCGGTGAGGAAGGGCCTTGGGGTTGTTGTCAGGAAGCAGCCGGACCTCTACGTCCGGAGGGATGCTGTAGACCCTTCTGAACTCGGCGTAGGCAGATGGGGTCCCATTAAAGTATTGGTTCAGATAGGGACACGGCCTCATCGGCCTCCTTCGTCCCTAAACCTCCTCGGGGCCATCGGTAAATGGGCCCAGTCCGTGTCCCGAAGTACTAGGGATTTCCATCTCATTGGGAACGAAGGCTGTAATAGGGCGTGAAGCTCTAAGAGGGTCCGAAGGCTCAATGACGTCCAATGGGATTCGGTAAACGGCCTGGGCACGACACTCCTCAAAAATTTGCTCAAGGTCGGCAGAAGTGGAGCTACTGGTACTGTCCGAGGAGACTTCAACAACCATTTGCCCCTACCTAGCAAAAAAAAGATGTGTGCAAAAACCCGTTAGCTATATGCCCAGGGAAAAGCAACATTACCTAGTAAGTAGGGATGAAATGGCCATCGCTCCTCGGTATATTTTTGGGGACCTATCCCCGAGAAAGGTCTCCGAGGCCAGTGGTTGTTTCTATGGTCTCGGGTTGAAGATTGGCCCCGGGAAGAATATGGGCCTCGGGTTGAATTTAGACTTCGGGAAAACTAAGAATACAGCGCTGGAAACGCCCAGCGCCGCCGTAGGACAAACAACGGCGAGCGGTGGTACAGCTGTAACGCACGAAGAATGTGGATTAAAGGGAAGAGAACTCGAGAAAAATGATCAAAACATGAAAACCAGCAATTGAAGATCGTCATACTTGAGTTTTGTATCGAGATCCGCGTCCGAAAAGCTCAAAATCTCGATTGGAAGCTGGAAATTGACGGCGGCGGCGGTTCGACTTCAGAAGTGGAGGGAAAGTGACCGTCTCACCTCTGTCTTTCCTATTTATAATGGGAGGGGTGGAAGGCTGCGCGGGAAACGAAACGTCGTGCACCGAACCGTCAGATCTTCGACACGTGTTATCATCGGGCAGCCAGTATCAGGGGGCTCTGCACCGAGGACAGGCGCCGGATGTTCAAACCATAGGCATTATGACGCGTGTCGCCGAAGCGACGTTTCATACCAATCAACTGACATGGCACGTGCCGAGATAGCCTTTTTATTCTGAGACCTCGGCGACTACTGACACGTGGCTCTCATCACTGGCGCAGGTTGAGCGGAATCTACAGAGGCAGGCGCACTCTCCGGTAGTTTCTAAAAAAAAAATCAATCAATGCCTGATGTTTCATGCGATGGGGTCAAGCCCCAGAAGCAGGGGTGTAAAGCTCCAAGAGCTTGAGGGGCTATTGTGGAGGCTTCGGTTATAGCCTCGGTGACCTGGGCAGGCCATCGTCCATCGAGGTCTCATATCGGTTCGGTCTGCGGAACTGCACAGGTGGGCCACAGCATATATTCTTCTATTTCGTTCTGTAACAAGTCTCCTATTGATGCTTCGGGATATTACCGGAGCAAGCATTCCGTTAAGGTCTCTGAAAGGAGTATAGCGTACCAAGAGGGGACCAAGAGCGATACGTGGCAGATAGGATCACCTAGGCCAGGTCTGGCCATGTGCTTCGTAACCGCCTTATCCGGTGCGTCATCTGCGATGTCACCCGAGGCGGTTACCCGAGCATATCCTTCACGCGCTACCTTGAAGGCCAAGTAAACCTAGGTCTGTAAATACAAAGGGACTCCAACCTAAAGAGGTATGCGATTCTTCCCTAACCCTAACTCTAGACCTAAACTTCTCTCCTTACATCTAACTTGATCGTCGAAGGGTCACTGGACTTCCACAGCCCTAGTGACTTGTTGCAGGTTCGGAGGCAGGGGAACAGAGCAGCGGAGGAGGAATACTAACTCAGGTCAAGGTCCCGACAAATCGAACCCCTACACTTCCCTTTTCGTTTCGTTTGGATTATGAACTTCAGTGATTTGTAAAATAAAGATAGCCCTTATGCATGCTTTATGCATTGAGCTATGCGATTCCTATGCAGCAGTAGTTTGTATGTTCTCCCTATATATCATATGAGGTGTCTTAATACAGCCCACTTTTACCACTACTTTTGTTAGCTCTTGCTTTTTTGCTAAATTTAATTGTAGCTTTCGTCAATAAAATGCGACCAAAAATCCATTCTGCCATGAATACCTAACCAACAATAAGTACACATTGCTGTCTCCTTTTGAGCGAGAAGCTTTGAATGTCCAGTTGTTCTAATCTAATGTATTAACTATTAACATGTGTGTTGGTGTTTGAAATTGTGCCTCCTTATGCTGGTTTTGAGAATCCATTATGCATGCCAGAATTCACCCTCAGAATCTCTAGCTACCAAACACTTTTATAATCCATAAACACAATCCAGAATCAAGGTCTACTAAAATCTGTGCCAAACACCCTCTATATTTTTTGTGCGACAAACAATACTACCACTCGAAGCATAGACGAAATTAGCAGGTAAAAGGTTCCTATCTACTATAGTCTAAGTCAATCCATGGAAAGTATCAAGAGCACACTATTAAAATTAAGTACATGTACCTGTTGGACTGCCCACATGCCCTTAAACGGTTGTGATTTTTCCATTTTTACTTCGAAGATTGACTCGATAAACGCTACACTTTTCAGTACAGCTATATATGTATCCCTCTGTATATACGAGTATGTGAAAATCTGGCTCGATTTGCATCTTGCATATGCGATTGTTTTGGTACAATAGTTAATGATTTTCTGGAGATATATGATATGAAATCCCATTTTGTCCAAGTACACTCCATTTTTTGTCTTCATCAATGTAGAATTACAAAACTACCCTTCATACATTTTTCTTTCATACATAAATAAGGGTAATCATGTAATTTTACATCACTACAAAACAAAACAAAAAAGAGTGCATTTGGATAAAAAAGAGTGTGAAAATCAATTCCCTTTATGATATATAATGACAGTGACAGTGATAAGGGGGTGTTTGGTTCCCTCATTATTGCATTTTCATTATCTCATTATCTTATTTTGGGTGTATGGCAACCTAATTGTAGAACCCATTTCAAGAAAATGGATTCGCTGATTTTGGGTTTAGAGGCAAGAAGCCAAAAAGAGCCCCAGAGGTCCTTTTTGCATTTTTGGCTTTTCACATTCTCAAGTCAATTACCAAAATACCCTCACTTAAATTGAGTAATTAATGATGGTTATTTAAATATGTAAATAATTTGTGTAATTATTGAATTCACCGGTGTTGGAATATGTTTTCCTTGTTATTTAAATTTGTAGGCTTAATTTGTGTAATGTTTAAGTTGTCTATTTTATTTATTTTTTAGTTCGTATGTATTTATTTTTTTGGATTAATGATGGTTGGAAGTGTTTTTGTTTTTTTGCAATTTAACTTAATTTTCATTTTAATAAAAAAATACTCCAATAAGATTGTTGGAGGCTTTCAATTACCAAAAAATAAATGAACAACAAAAAAGACTTCGAACAAAAAAAATAATCGTTATTTAATTATTGCCATTTTTCCGAGTTACAAAAGAAAAGAAAAGAAAATAGTCAGAGACTTTCAAATAATGAAGAAGAAAACAATTTCACAATATAACTTTACAAAAATTGCTTAAAACATTATTCATATACATTGCATATCATAATATATAACCAAGGGCAATATGGTAAAAAACTAACTCAAAATTCATTTTCATCACATATCTCTCAAACACTACTCCTATTTCAATATACGTTCTGCACATATCATCCAAACACTCTACCAGATTCAAAATACATTTTGACTATAATTCAAAAAGCCAAAAAGTAAAAAATGAAGAGTGGTGCTATTTGCACCGATGAGTTGTGTAGGGAAACGGTACCGACCGCCGCGCGCGGCCGTCTCCGGCCACCGGACGGCAGATCCGAGCCGTCCAAAAAAATTTTTTAAAAAAAACCGAGGGGCTCAACACGGGAATCAATGGCATCCGATGTGTATAGGGTGCTTGATCTAGACACCATTTTTTCATGTATATCCCTCGGTTTTTTTTTAAAAATTTTTTGGACGGCTCGGATTGGCCGTCCGGTGGCCGGAGACGGCCGCGCGCGGCGGTCGGTACCGTTTCCCTACACAACTCATCGGTGCAAATAGGATTTTCGAAAAATGAAAAGCCAAAAAGTAAGCTCCCAAACACCCCGTGAGCATGTCAATGCATGGAATTCGAAATAGATGAAGCACATCACTAGCTATCTTCTACCACATCTTTCCCCCAAATCGTATCCATTCGTTTACTGTTGTTCTTGTGTGTAGGAGTCAATTTACTTCTTTTGTCCTCTTTGCTAGGGGAGCGACCTTTCAAGCAAATAGGCCTTTCGAGAACCTTGCTGATCAATGGAGTACTATTTCGAAGAAAAGGAAACTTGCTGGAGTGCAAGACGCTCATGCTCTTGCAGTTCGGAGTAGGGACTTTAGGTTAGTGGCAAATGATATCTATTAAAGTATTAAGGAATTTCCTTACTATTGGGTACAGGGCCGGCTCTGAGCCGAAACGAGCAAGGTGGCAGACTTAAGCTCCGAATTTTAGATCAAAATTAGGGTCCCAGATAGGTATAGCTAGATATGTAATATATATTTAATCTAGCTAGCCAAGTGGAAAAGCTCAGTTCTTCTATCTGAGAGTTATATGGTTCAAGTCTTAAGGGCCTCTTTTTTTCCTTCCCTATATGAATATTTTTTTTTCCCTCGTAAGTTCGTCTTAGACCCCGAGAATCTCAAAGCTGGCTCTAATTGGGTATATGCAATTTACGAGTGGATCAAATATCAAAATACCTGCCAAAGAAAAAGGAAGCAGTTGTTGTAACGCCCCGATTTTTAGAAATAAAATCGGAGGTTTTAAATATTGATTTCCAAAAATTTATTGAATTAAAATTCAAAATCCAAACCGGATAATTCACCCTATAGTTTCGTCTATTACAAATTATCGTAAAAATACTGGAAATAGTCTTTGTGGTAATAAACTAAACAAAATGACAGAGCCATCCTCTAAGTTTGATACGGATCCCAAGTATATTCTGGCTCAGCTCCCACCTCTGGGTTTTCTTCCGCATAAAACTGTTCACCTTCGGGATTTGGTGTCTCTTCTTGATTATCTGCAAAATTTGGCACGGAAGCCAAGCAATCCGTACCTGAGTGAACGAGTTCACCCTGAAGTATAATCCAACCCAACTACCCTTCTTACTTTACAGTTATCATGCAGCAGGATAATAATAGTGCGAAAAAGTAATACAGAGTTGTTCCACATAAATCAGTTCATTACTATCCATTAACTTGACGTGAAATCTAAGATCTCCTCCGCGGAAATCTTTCCCCCCCAACCGCTAGCTATGCCCTGTCCCATGAGCTCAAATTCTTTTGTTGTCGCGGATTGTACTTCAGTTATGTACCTAGCGTGTATCCCTCTTATTACAACAAAAGAAAGTTTATCATGCCCGAATCATAACTAGGGTTCGCTTATCTTATATACCACTTCACAATCATCACTGGGCTTACTTTGCCAGTATCAACACATCATTCATCATTGGGCTTACTTTGCCAATCATCATTCATCAATCAACACTGGGCTTACTTTGCCAGTTTCAAATCATCACATCCAACTCATCACATCTCAAAATCACGCCTGCAGGCAATCTAAAAATAAAACTTTCCAATTTATCCATTATCTAGCATCGTCTAGATGAGTTCTATTTCGCAACACCACCCAATGTCTCTAGGGTCCAATCTAACATTCAAATCAAATATCGATGCGATATACAATAAATCAATGATAATTAAAACAATTAATAGACAATGAAATCACACAACTTTTTATGGATGGGCCGTTGCCCTTAATCTCATATGATCACAATGTCAATAATCAAGTAAGAGTATTAAAATAATTTAAAAGGAAAATTTTCAGGCTTTTATTAATTAATTCTAAGATAATAGATTAATTAAAACTAATTTAAATGCATTAATTGGATAAAAATATAGAAATATTTATCTTGACTTAAATAAGAGTCCTATAGGTCCTACGCAACCAGTGGAGTGTCAAAAGTTGGGTTCGGAGGGTCGCGGAATTAAATTAAATAAAGACGTTTAAATAAAGTGGCCGAAAGTGAAGTAAATAGATAATAATTAATTTATAAATTAAAATATGTTACTGTTAACAAGATTTCATCTTCAGAATATAGATAGTCTAAATAAAATTATTCGGGTATTTATAATAAGGTTATTAGGTCGTAAAGAATTTTTAATCAGAAACGCTATAAAAATAATAATAAATAGTAAAGTAAATAAAGAAATTATTAATTTAATAAGATAGCATCTTATAGCATCTTTGAGATGCTAGAAGTCTAGGAAAAATTAGTTTGGGTGTTAAAACGTTGTTCGGAAGGTCGCAATGATTTTTCGTTCGTAAACTTTGATAGATAACTAATAAATAATTTAATAAATAGATAATTAAATAAAAAAATATGATCTTAACAAGTTATGATCTTTGGAATGTGAAAAGTCTAGGAAAAATGGTTCGGGGGTCAAAAATAGTGTTCGGGATGTCGAAAAGTCAGTTCGGAACAAAATGGGTCAAATCGCAAGGTTTGACCGGTCAGAGGTTGCGGTGGGAAGCCCAGCCGCGAACTCGCGACTGGTTCTTGCGGTCCGCAGGTTGCGGCCGCAAGGTTCAACGCTGGGTTCGTTTTTTTCGTTGTTTCGCTACGGTTTCGATGCATGAGAGTACGAGGGCTATTGGGTTAAGCATAATAACACTAAATATACTTAGAGGAGTGCTTGGAATGAATTATACTACCTTGGTTCGGGCCGAATTGATTTTAAAACGAAAATTGGAATTTTGGGGAAGACGACTTCGGTTTCTTCGATCGGGGAATCTTGGGATCAAATTGGCCGACGTTTGGTGATGCTAGGAGTGGTAGAAACAGATTGGAATGGTCGGATTGGGTTTCGATTGGCTTTGGAACGCAAACCCACTTTTCTCTCTCTTTCTTTCTCTCACTAGAACTCCATGGATTGGAGCTTCGTTTTCTCCGAATTCTCTCTCTCTTCTGGACTGCTGGGGCGTGGGGAATTTTGTGGTATGCCCTAGGGTCGGAGTAATAAGGAATATATAAGAGAATTTATTTTGATAAAAGTGATAAAATTGAGTTTTAATGGAATTCTAACTCTTGGCTTGAGATGGACGAAAAGAGGGGAGATGATCAGGGAGAGGGAGTAGAGTCTGAGTAGGAGAGGGAAAGGTAGAAGGAGATTCGTAATATGCATGCATGTAAGTAATTGAATTTAATTAAAATAGGATAATTATAATAGAAAAATTCTTATTGGTATTTATCCTAAGAAAAATATTAATTTCATTGTTATCTAAACACTAATTAAATGATATTATTATTAATAAAATTTTCGGGTTGTTACAGTTGTAACAAAATTTGTTGACATGCAAGAGGATGAAATAGCGGAAAAAATCAATGCTCTTGACGACTTGGAGGTTGTCGTTTGGGAAGATGATGATGACCTCGAGGAAGGTGCTTCTCCCTCTTTAGAATTTTAATTCTGTGCTTTTTGGCGGTTTATGGTTTATCCTTTTGGTTTTCGGATTCGTTTTTCTTTCGGTTAGTCATTTGGATTTAGGTTGTTTTTTTGTGTGTGGCTGCTTTCGTAGTTTTTTGTTGGGTTGGTAGATTGTCTGCTTTCAGAGTAGTTTGTTGGGTTCTTTATTTTGGTTTTTTGGTTTGATATCCTGGATGAGATCTTGCTGTCCTTTGGGTTGGGTCTCGGTGGCGTTTTTGTCAATGTGCCCGAGACCCGTTTAATCTTTGCAATCCTTTTCAAAAATTAATAAAATATTTTTTGATCAGAAAAAGAAAAAAACAAAAACAAACACAGGCTAAATCCTTACAACACAAGTACACAAAATATTCTGCTAAGAATGAGTGCATGCAACACATAGCAAAGAAGTAAAACAACATACAAGCATATTTTCTGTACAGAAAACAACTCTAGAATTATGGTACGACAATGTTTTTGTGTTTTGGTTTGAAATGAAAAACTCACTAAAGGCCACCTCATTTGTGAAAGATATTTTACGTCATTTCCATTTGCATAGCATCACCATTTACTAAGTGAAGAATAAGGAAACACAGAAAAAAGGTATTAAAAGAAATGGCATATGTAAATTAATATATCTAATGAGCCTATCTATCACTTTAAACCATGTACACGAATAAATTCCAATTATGGAGATGTCACAACCAGGTCTCTAGTAAACATTTTTGCTTTGAAACTATATGCTTGTCCAAACTAGCTCTCTCGCACCTCGATTAATTTTAAGGGACCAATTCCACTGTCCACCAGCATAGGCACTATAAGCTCTCGTGTTGGTTGTATAAAAAAAAAAAAAAGGCGCAATGTTTTCCCTCTCCCTTTGTATTTTTAGTTTCTGTTCCTTTTCCTATTCTTCCATTTTAATTATGTATCGGAAATTTTAAAAGATGATTATAGAGTTTACACATCATGACTCTGAACCCAGGGCAAAAATTGACATGACATGTGAAGGAAGTGTATATATACAGATATATATACACATTTATGTGAAGTATGTATATATGAGACCCCTCCCTTAGCAAGTACATGTGTGTAAATTTGTGTGTTGTACAAGTGTTTTTCGAGTGCAAATACGTGCTTATGCAGATATACTCGAGGCTCTATTTCAACATAAATCAAATTAAGTAGGGTGATTCCATGTTTATAGTACTGTATACGTACACCTCTTCCCAAGGGTCATATCCTTTAATTCAAAATAATTATTGTCCTTTCACTTAAATCTAAAAGCTACACCTTTTGGATAAAAGACATGTCTCTCTAACAAAATTCTCTTTTCAATGTTTTAGTAAAACTTTACAAAATTCCAACAGAAAGTGGGTTCGGGTAGTTGATTTTGCTAACAAGGCTCATTTGCCTAGTGAGTTGGAGATACTCGAACATCCTGTTTGGATGGGGGAAATGGAGGCTGGATTTGTAAGCGGCCGTATTTGGAGTCCTGGCCCTATGTAAATCCGGTGTTTGGGAAGCAAAAAATGCAAGTGAATTTGTCCCCGGATTTGCAAACTTGGGATTACAAATCCACCTCCAGGTGGATTAGTGAACGACAGGGGAGGGGGGGTGTCGTTGAGCAAGAGGGGTTCCGCGTGGTGGTTGAATGACCTCTCTACCCTGGCCTTTTCTCGTTTGTTACGTGTTTGGTTCAAGAGAGAGAGAGAGAGAGAGAGAGAGAGAGCGGGTTTGGATGAATTAGGCTGTGACGAATCAATTTTGAGCATTGAAAAATATAGTGGGGGCAATTTAGTCTTTTAACATCTTATCTCATCATATTCACTCTCCAAATTTCTCTTATCAAAAAACCATCCAAACACTTCATTACAAACCTACCATTCTTAACATATCATCACTTATTACATATCCACTTTCAAATCCGTCTTCCTTCTATATCCACTCAAAATAAATTCTCCATCCAAACGGATCATTGGGAGCCAAGGGTTTATAATGTAGGCAACCCGACAAGGAAGATGCTGCCAAACCCATGGAAATTAAGCTTAACAAGGACCCACCCATGGCAGCATATCCACATCTTCTAGCTACCACATCTTCCGAGAAACCGTGTCCACAATTTTGACTCTTTGCTGGGCAAGATTCAATGGACCTTGCAAGGCAATAGGCCTTTCGAGAACCTTGGTGGGTAATCTTCGAGAGAGAAATGTCAGGTGCAAAGAAAATAAGTAAAGAAAATATCATTAAAGTGTACATAAACGGCTTAGATACATTGCACAATAAATCTGAGCCGTTCATGTACACTTTATGGATATTTTCTTTGTCAATTTTTTTTGTCCATAGCACTCATCTTTCCAGGAAATGGAACCAGAAACCGTACGTGTCCTTCACATTTCATTTTGCGTATAAAGTTTACTGAAATTAAACAACAATATACACAAAGGGGAAGGGTGAGATAAGTTAACTGAAACAACAATAAACACAAAGGGAAAGGGAGAGATACAATATTGCACATTTGTACAACCAGTGCGGAAACTGCAATCGAAGGGTAGTGGAAAATGACAGAACAAGAATACCAACGGCATAAAGAATTCTTGCAAGAATCTCTTGAATCTCCTATGCCATGGATCGGCATGTATATTGCAGCAGCATCTCTGGTCTGTTCCGTTGCCATGGCTGGAGATGTTATTCACGGAATCCGCCGAAAAAAACTTTGGTTCCCCAGTAAGTATTTCACCATGAATGCTGCTTCCCTCACTGTATTAGCTGTGGCAATGAAGCTTCCAGTGGATCTTACCACAGCCATGTGGAGCAGAAAATACTCGCTTGCGAAGCTTAGCAGCAATGTTTTCATGATTACGGTAATGGGAAACTTTCTAATCTCTTTCGCATCTATGAAAAATAATGAAATTTTCATGAACATTGTGGCCTTCGGTATTCTGTTGATCACCATTATCGTAAATAATTGTATTCAAATGCATACCTGGGGAGATGTGACAGACGATGATGTGTTCAAGACACATATAAAATTTGATATTATTTCCATGCTTGTGTTGTTTGTGACACTGAATTCCTTAATTTTGACAATTCCCACCGCTAAAAGATATATAGAATTGAAGTATAATGAATTGCACGAAACTACTTGTGAGGTGGGGAAGTTAGAGGAAATAGGAAAGCTAACACATCAGAAACTGAAAGAAGTGGTCGAGAAATACTGGGTGATGGCAGAAATCGGAAGCCCCCAATTTGTGATGGCTCTTTCTGTGGTCACGGCTACTTCAGGGCCAATCTGTCTGGTCTCTGCAGTTTCTTTAATTAGAGCAGATATTTTATCGAAGCGTGACGCGTACTTCTATAATGTTTATGGGGGGATTGGTTCAAGTTATGGTTGGTCAATCTCATTTATTTTAATAATTCAGTATATTGGCGTGGTTGTGGGTACTATTGCCCCGGTATGTAGATGGTTTATTGCCACTAGCATCAACTGCAACAACCTATTTACCAACACCCATCACAAAGAGTTCAAATTAGTAGAAACCTATTGGATCCAAAGGTTGGTTGATTGGAAAGCGGCACCCTTACCGTTTCCAATTCGCTCTGTGAAATGCAAAAAAGTGATTGGGAGTGCAAAAATTCTTGTTCTGAACGTATGCATAGCTGTCCAGGTTGGTATTGTGGTAGCAAGTAAATTGGTTCAGTTAATCTCTATCATCATCACACTCCCATTGTTCTCATGTTTCTACTATTGCAAGAGGATGAAGGAGGACCCTGAGTCCAATGCATCAACAAATAACGGAAGTTTAAACCCAGAAAATCCGAGTCCAAAGTTGGATTTTTATGTCCTACGACTTGAAGGTGAGGCAAAGTTGCCCAAAATTATTATGAAGAATATGTGTCATGAGCTGAATCAAGTGATACAGATGGGCAAAAGTAAGCAGCCAAAAAATCTAACAGAGCTTTTACGAAAAACCAACAACAACTTCAAGGGGGTTGCAGATTTTGACAAAACCAACCAGGTTCCGAAAAGTTGGACTATGGCTGTGGTGAATTTAACCAGCATCGCCATTGCACTCCCTAACATTGAAAGTTATACGGTGGACCGATTGATAAGTAGTGTGAGTGAAGGCCTTTTGTATGCCGGCCTTGTAGAGGAAAGCTTCAGTTCTAAAGGAGATAATAGGCGGAACTTGAAATGTGTAGCAGATCTCGTGTGGGCAGGAGTTGAACTTAATCGCAAGTGGCTGGATAAGGATCTTCGAAAATTACCTCTAGAAGGAAAAACCATCGAGGGGACTCTTCAAGCCCTAATTGATATTAGTGAAAAGGCTACATTTGAGTTCCAAAGAAGCGTGACCGAACGTTCTAAAGTTCTAGCTACTAATTCAATGAACAAAATTAGCCAAACCATATTGAATGACTACAAAAGTAACACGGATGCACGCACGGATGGGCACTACTTGTTCGACCAACTATCCATCATGATTGCCGATATTTTGGGAGCTTGCCTTTCAAATTTGCCGCGTGTTATAATTAAAAAATGTTATCGTGGCGCCATAGAGGAAAGGGAGAAGAGTGTCAAGCTCGCGGCTCATCTTTTGGGTGAAACTGAAGAGATTTTGGAAATCATTAAACACCATCAACTTCCGAGCTTAAGTGGGGATCGAGCTGCGTATATTGATGAGTGGCGCGCTTACATGATGCAAAAGAACCCTCCTGCTATCATTCCTTCATTAAACAATGAAATAGTGGCTTCTAGTTCTGGTGAGTTGCATATAAATGTTGCTGAGTGAAAGCCTAGATTACAACTTATGCGATGCTATTTTTGTATTCTCTAATTGTTTTGTTTGGGTTATGAACTTCTCTGATTTGTAAAATAAAGATATGCCATATGGTCTTTTGTTTATGCTATACCATTAGTAAAATAAAAAAAAACAGCCATGTGGTTTATGCATATGCTTTGCGATTTCTAGCCCAGAATCATTTAGAGGAACTAGTAATATTGCACGTGCTTTGCATGTGTTAGCAATGAATAACTGGGGAAGGTTTTTCATTAGCTATAAATAGATAGGTCTTTTCTCTCACTTCTTGCGAGAAACTTGGAGACTTGTGAGTTTTATTTTTTATTTTTATTTTTTTGTTAAACCCTCCTTTTGAAAGTCTCCTTAGTTTTGTGAGAGCTTCCTTGTTCATCATTTACTTCTTTGGAGCATTTGATCTGTTTGATTTCGTGGTATCCTTGTTTCTTGTAATTGCTCTTGGACATAGCTTGTGCCAAACTACGTAAATCTTGGCTCACATGTGCTTTATTTCTCCCTCTTGTTGGTTCTTCTTCATATCAAGGCCATTAATCTTTGGGTGGTTTGGATTTAATCTTTCTGAAACCTCTTTACATAGCAAATTGAAGCGGTTCTTCACGTTGGAGATCACATGTCAGCAAGAGAAATTTGGAATTAGAACCTTCCCTTACACTTCAATGAATTACAAGCAAAAGTCTCTAACTTTAATACCTTCTCCACAAGCAAAATTGCACATAATCATAGAAAAGTCCAAGTGTCCGTTTTGTTTCTCTTTCTCAATTAATCTTATCGAAAAACTACACCGATTATCATCTGAACCGGGTTCAGCTTCGCAAAACACAACCACGTCTTTAACTTCCTACCCGCATTTCTTCACAAATCAATTTCCATTCACACGTAAAATAAAATAAAAAATTATATCCTATAATATTTTCGTAAATTGCTTCCCCCGGCCCCACACCAAATTTCCCTCCTTACCCTTACCCTTACCCCCGCCGCACACCACCCCCCCCGGCTTCCCTTTTTGTTTTCTCTTTTTTTTTTATTATCAAACCCCAGCCTTCCCTTAAAACCCGGATTACCCCCCGCCCCCCCCCCCCCCCCCCTCTTAAAACACCTTCACTTTTTAATTTTTGTTTTTATTTAATTAATTTTATCTTATTTATTTAATTTCTACAAATACACCGGGTCAAAAATTGTATTTTTTTGATCATTTTATTTTAAATGGTTATAATGAATTTTTTGCTCTAAGACATTTCAACACCCTAAAACTCATTATTTAGTTTCAAGACTCTCTTAGGGTGTTTATTGAAAGGTCTTGGAGGCAAAAATTTATTACAACCATTTAAGATGAAATGATCAGAAAAATAACATCTTTGCACCGGTTCAAACAGATTGAAAATTGAAACATTTATTTTTGTAACTATATTTTTATTAGACTTGAACCTAGAATTAGACTTTAACCATAGAGCAAATATATGCTGGGGGGGGGGGGGGGGGGGGTTTGGGGCCATATGGGGTGGGGAGAGAGGTCCTCATTTTCCTATAAATAGAACCTTTTGTGAAACCATTCAATTCACACCTTGAATCTCTCCAACGTTTCTCTCTAGAAACTTTGTGTTTGCTCTTTGTTCTTACTTTGTTCTTGGTATTATTGATTTTCTTCTTGAGTTCTTCAAGAAACTCTGTCACGCCCCAAAATGAGAAGTGACCGACCATGAACCACAAGACCAAAGCTCGTAAAACATGCAGCCTAAAAAGAAAATAAATTAAATGCCAAAGTTTTGAATCACTTAGTAAATTTTATTTCAAAACAGTATCAGCCAAAAAGGTTCAGACAAAAGAATGGGGCACAAACATCCCATGAACCAAATAAAATCCAGTGATCTAACAGTAATAAAAGAATCCATTATCTGTCAAAAGTTTCAAATGCGGAAGCAATTAATAAAATAAAATGATGAAACACCCTAAGGAGGTCAACAAAAGAAAATCCCCGAGATGCCACTAGAGTCCTCCTAACTGCCCAACTTACCTGAAAAAGAAGTTGGAATAAATCCGTCAGCTGACGAGCTCAGTGAGTTGTAAAGCATGTATAATAATACAGCTCTAAAACATGGCTAAAAATAGATTATCACGTTAACATATTTTGGCATACGAAGGTGTACATCAAACCAACAAATGAGGCCATAAATCATTTACCAAATAGGTCTCAATGGTGATCACAAACCAATCTCCAACAAAATGGGGAACCACAATCAATTTCGATAGAACCAAATGCCAGTGAATAAATGTCTCATAATTGGATCCAATATCAAAACTTAGAGTCACCACGAGTAGGCAGCCCGTGGAACTTTTCCCTAAGAATGATCCGGTCGATAACAACCGTTGAGCATTAGGGTCACTGGCCTAATCCGGTCTCTTCCCTATGGCCAGAGTCACCCGCACATAGAGGATTAATTTTCCTGGACTTTCAAAATATGTTCTCATCAATATCCACAAAGTTCTTACCAAAAGATTATTCAATCAACAAATGGTTTCACCAATCCGCATGCCAATTTCAAGAACCAAATAAAACAAATACATGTTCCCAATTTCAATCATTAATTTTCTAAAACAATAATTTAAGGGATACGGGAAAGTTCGCAAATACGTAAAATGCTTAACCATTCACCTGGATCCAAAAGTAGTACGATCGAACAACGCAAAATGAGGCTAACCTGAACATAAATAGAATATACAAGTGACTAACTAATTGAATATAATACTGACAATACAAATTAGTAACACCTCTACTATTGAAATATCCCAACCCAACACGTACATTCCTAATTCCTAAACCACTAGTAGCCTCCAAAAATCCACCCACGAACTTCAAGAGCAAAACCAGTTTTGTCCACACCTAAACTATGTATATACCACACGTACGCACAACATTAAATCACAGCCCAATGTCATTTGATTCCTTCCAAGTGCCAAAACCCATCTGTTCTTTTCCAATACACATAATCCCTATGTTTGCATAAGGCAAAACTAGATTCTGGATGCACCAAATTAAATCACCATTTTACTTCACAGGCCCGCACGACCACATGATGTTTCCCACGCACACACCACCGTACAGGCAATAAATCAACTAAAAACTAGAGCCCAATTGAAAGATTGGATGGCTTTGTGAAGCGGTAGATTAGAAAACGATGTAAAACTAATTACCTCAGAGAATCCAAAGAAGACCTCTACGAAACCCTTGACTGCTGCTGTCGACTTCGACTGTTGCAACTTCTCTCTCTCAAAATAAACAACCATAGTCTAATATAATGACTTTCACTGACCCACATTCTCTTCGAATAAAAATTCTATTTTCTGGAAATATCTCCTGACAAGTAACTTTATAAAACTATCCACTAATTACGAACACCCACAATTATAGCCATCTAGTTAAACAAAATATCTAAAATTCTAATTGAGGTAAAAACTAAATTACTATGGTTAATTAAGCTCATACCCTTGTAGTTATAAGAACGACAATTGTATCCATTGTGTACGCAAAAATAATTAATTAGGACCAACGCCCAATTAAATAATGGGCAAAATAATTAATAAAATAAATTAAAATTCTAGGCCGTAACAAACTCAACCCAAGGCCGCCACCAAACCACCGCCCGACCAGCCTCTCGATCCAAAAAATTTAGTAGTTTAGTCAATATTTATTTTCGAGAGAAAAAGAAAGTCTTTTCTTTTATCTTTCGAAGCTACCGTAAGCTTACCGTAAGAAGTCACTTCGTTCGATAGCCACATTCATCTTCCGTAAGCTACCGTAACCTTCTGTTATATTTTATTTTTGTGTTTAAAAATGCATATAAGTTAAAGTACTAAAGATAGCTAGCAAACTTATTCTACTAAAATTACTGGTCTAAAGCATAAGTGGTTTTCACTCCAAAAGTATCCGTCCATGTGACACTATACTTTATGATCGTTTTTATAATTGTGGAGTAACCCGAGGCTAACACCCTCGAAAGTTTATCAACAAGTCTGGCTTTGTACCGACTAAGGAAGGAATGGTGATTCTAACTGGACTTGTCCGACCATTCAACCTGGGACTTTCCTGGTTATTTCTATGTCAAACATAATCCACAAAATTTAGAATAATGATTTTCGGTGAAAATTTAGCATAGTTACTTAGGCTTTCCTCACAGACTGTGTATCTGTCAAATTTTTTAGGAACGCCACAGCGGAAAATTCAAAATGGAACAATGGATGACTACAACTTTTCAATTTCAGATAGTTGGTCATTTGAGAATGATGTTTGTAGTGAGGAGAGCGTCTCCCACAATAGTCGCGATTATACACCAGAATTTACCACCGACCAGGTTAGTTTTTACTATTATTGTTTTACATATTCGTTATTTATGTTAAGACTAGTTAATGTTGTATTTATACATATTCATTTTTTTTATATAGATTTTTGAAAGTAGAGAAGATATGTTAGCTTGGGCGCGGAGCGTTGGTCTAAAATATGGTATTGTGGTGGTTATTTTAAATTCTGCTAAGTTAAAAGGCGGCAAATTGCCGAAGTGCATTCTTGATTGTGAAAGAGGAGAAAAGTACGAACCGCCACGGTATCTGGTTGAAGGGCAATCCTTGCAAAGAAACACTGGGACTAAAAAATGCGATTGCCCATTTCAACTGCGAGGTATACCACAACATCCATACGGTATCAAGTGGGGTTTAGAGGTTATTAATGGTGTCCATAACCATGAAATAACAAAACATATTGAGGGCCACGAGTACCCGTCAAGGCTAAAATCAATAGAGAAACAATTTGTGGTCGACATGGCCAACAACACTGCCCCTCATGAGATTCTTAATATTTTGAAGCAAAAAGACCCGTTAAACACTACGGGAATCAAGAGCGTTTATAACACCATTTTTGCAAACAAAGCAGCCAAACTAGACAGTCTAACTCCTATTCAGTATGTCATACGTCAATTACTTAAGAAAGATTACCTCCATCAATTTCTTACAAATCCGAATACTAACGAAATCACAGATATTATTTGGGTTCATCCTATGAGTCTAGAGCTATCTGTCAACTTTCCGTCTGTACTGATCATTGATGTCACGTACAAGACCAATGAGTATCAAAAACCACAATTGGAGGTTGTGGGTATCACATCCACATGGCGAACTTACTCGCTTATGTTTGTTTATCTTAATAATGAGAGAGAAGACACATTGACATGGGCATTGGATAACTTAAAAAACTGGATGCTTCAAAAGGGGGCGTCGATGCCATTGGTGTTTGTTTCACATCGGGATTTAGCGCTTATGAACGCCATTGAAGCATGTTTCCCTACGGCATGTCACATCCTGTGTATTTGGCACATAAATCAGTGCGTCATGAAGAACTGCAGCCGTGTGCTTGGTCCGGAATGGAAGCGCTTCATCACGTCATGACACTCGCTTATCAATTCATTTACACCTTTGTCTTTCGAACAGAAGTGGCAAGCCATGTGCGACGATTTTCGCCAGTTCCTGTATGTCATAACTTACCGGTGGCAAACATGGTTAAGGTCGTACAAAGAGCGGTTTGTTTTAGCATGGACAGATACATGTATGCACCTCGGAAGCAATTCAAGTCAAAGGTATAATCGCTTTTTGACTTTACTATTAAAATTTTGTACATTTCTCTACTACACTAAGGAATACTTTTTGATACTTTCCTATTTAAACGCAGTGCATTATTCTATTACAGGGCAGAGTCTGCACATGCGAGGTTAAAGCTATATTTGGGGGATACCATGTCATCGCTACAAACATCTTTTGATAAAATATAAAAGATGTTGAAAAATCAGTTTGGGAAAATTAAGAAGTCGTTCGAGAAATCATTGAACATTCCACGCCACAAACAATTACGTGACGACATTTTTGATCAGGTAAGGTGTAGCATTTTATTAGAGGCAATGGAGTTCATACATGATCAGCTAGAAACCGCTTTAGAAGTATCCCCCCACATTGTTGGCTATTGCAACTGTACGATCAAAATCACACACAGATTGCCATGCATGCACAATCTTGCATATTATCGTTCCATTTCCACTCCAATTCCACTATGGAGTATCCACGCTCATTGGACTAGGTTGTCTATGCACGCAACCGAGTTTAATGAGGAGGGAGCACGACGTGACAGGACATCTCAGGTCGTTGAGATATTAGATGGGATGGATCTACCTATGCGAGAGCATATCATAGACAGGATTATCGATATGACAGATCCATCTCGTAGCACAATTCGACTTCCATCGTACAACAAACATAGAGGTCGACCTACAGGTAGAGATGAGCAAAGTACACGTCGCATACCTTCTTTCTCAGAAGCATCCACTTCAAGATCAAGGACTGCAACATCTCGAGTGAGAGGGAGAGGGAGACGTGGGAGGGGTTCGGGGGTTCGCAACACTCAATTTATAGTTCCATCCATCACTGATCGCTACATTCAACGATTATCTCAGGCTTATCAGCGTTATATTTCCCACACTGTTGACGTGCTTGGTGATGGTCACTGTAGATTCAAGGCGATAGTTGCACTAATTGGGTATAGTGAAAATGATTGGAGTCGAGTACGAGAGGAGCTTATTGAAGAGATTCGACAAAATTAGTATCTATATAGTGTGATTTATCTAGTACATGATTGGGCAAATCATCTACTAATTTTATTGAATTCGTTCGAGCCTACAGCACCAAAGGATCATTGGATGGAGGCTATGACTTTGGGAGTTGTCATCGCAACAAGGTACAACCTTGTACTGCATACATTTGATGAGGATGTTTACGGTTGTTTTACTCATTTACCATTGAGGTCCCCTCCAGTTCCAGTTGAATACCGTCGGGAAATTGCTATTACCCGTGTTAACAACAATCACTTCATACAAATTTTCTTAGAACCTCATTACCCTGTACCACCCATCCCAACATGGTGGGAGGAGAATTCATCGGACGAAACTAAAGGATGGGCTGCCAGTTATAGAACACGTTTGCTATTGTGGTACGAAGTAATGGGTATAAGCATGCCAGGAGCAGAATTTGGAGGAGATATTGATTAAAATTTGTGTTTTTATGTATTTTCATGATTTGACAATATGTACTCAATTATAATAAAATGAAATTTTATTTCAATTTATTATTGTTCATTACAAGTTATTTTTATTATTCATTGTTAAGACTAATTAATTAACTAATTAAAATAATATAAATTTATTAAGTATAAAATCAATTTTAATTGAAAATAGAATTTGAGTTAACCAAAAAAAAAAAAGAAGGGAGGTAAATGGAAAAAGAAACAAATAAAGAAAATAGAAAAGATTATTAAAATAATAAAAGAAAAGATTCAAAGTGGAAGGAAAAAAAGGAAATAAATAGAAAAAAAATAAAAAAAAAATTCTAACAGAAAAGAAACAAAAAAAAAACAAAGAGGAAAAAGAAAAAAAAAAAAACTAAATGGGCGGAGGGAGGGGGTAATATGGGAAATGGGGTGTGGGGCCGGAGGGTTGTGGAATTCCATTTCCCAAATTTCTTCCTCACCGCAACAAAACCACACAATCGATCTCCGCCTTATAATTTCCCGGACTCGTCTTGATGCACGGGAAATGCCTTTCCGCAACTCCTTTAGGAATACAGAGCTCTCTCAGATCACTCCGAGTCAAACACTTGTCAAACAGATAGTTTCCCATCATTTCATTTCAATGTCCCTCTTCTTCTCTAATAATCTTGAAGAACCGAATGGTATCACTATCTTGCAAACCGTGGGTGGAAACGAATTTCTTCCAGTCGCCTGACATAGAGTAAGATTTGGTGAAGGTTGAGAAAATGATGTCCATATACCATTTGGTTTCGTGGGAGTCGAAAAATGGGAGTCTCGTGCTTGTAGAGTCCAGAGCAAGGAGTTTTGGAGAGGAGGGCAATGGGTTTTGTGCTGCTTTGGTGGGAATCTCGAGACGATCGGAGGAAATGTCGATAGGATCCAATTCGTAAGAGGTAACCTAGATTGGATTCGTTGGTTTTGATTCTCTTGGGCCTTTGGGCTGATGAACTTCTTCATGGTTTCGAATGGTTATGGACCTATGGTCATTATTGGAGAAAATAGGGTGCCCTTCTTGGCACTCTTAGGAATGGCAACGGAGCAAGACGGGGCGGGGTTTTTGCATAATACCCTGATTCCGACCCAAAAATTATACATGGCCCCGACCTTGCCCCAATCAGGTATTTTTTAGGTACCCCATTCCCACCTCGATCGGAGAACGGGTTTACCCGCCCCGCCCCGCTCCGCTCTGTAAAAAATTAAAAAAAAAGGAAATTTTTACGCTAGCCCTAAAAAGTAGGTTCGGACTTAATTTAGTCATGACAAAAATATTCCATTCTTTATTTCAGTCTTTTTTCTTGACTATCATGCATTTTTACTATTTTGTCCATTCTTCTTAACTTTTTGTATACATGTCTATTTTTAGTAAAATTTATATTTTTAGAATCAACTTTTGACCCATATTATTTTAAACAAAAATATCCTTGGCTGAACTGATTATGAGAATTGACAATGTGTCAATTCTCATAGCCAGTTAACATAATATTTCGGACAAAAATGTCCCTGCCAATTCATATAGCGCAAGTTGACATATTATTTTAGACCAAAATACCCCTGAATTATGGCTATGAAAACTAAGGTTATGAGAGCTATATTTTTAGAATCAATTCCTGAATCATATTATTTCGGACAAAAATACCATTGATTATGTTAACTGACTATGCGAACTGTCAAGTCTCATAGTCAGTTCTATGAGAACTGCTCAATTCTCATAGAGAACTGACTATGTGAACTGAGTTATGAGAACTAATTTTATGAACTGTCAATTCTCATAGTCAATTCTATGAGAACTGCCAGTTTTTATAGTCAGTTCTATGAGAATAGGCTATGAGAAGTGACTATTTTTATAGAGAACTAGCTTTATGAACTAGTTATGAGAACTTGTTGTGTAAACTGAAAAATACACAGTTCACAGTTTTACCACATTCTAAAATGCACAGTTCTCATAAAAAATATATAATTCTCATAGAAAATATACGGTTCTAATAGATAGTTCTCATGGATAATATATAGTTCTCATAAAAAATATACAGTTCTCATAAAAAAAATACAGTTCTAATAGAAAATACACACATGAACAAAAATTGAACAAAAATAAAAAGTAATCAAAATCAAATATAGTTATAAATGTTTTCACCGCCATGTCTGAAAAAAATAATCAAAGAAAAAAAGTAATAGTTCACATAGGAAATAAATTGATTTAGAATTGAATTTTTAACTGCCAAGTCTCAGTTAATTTTATGAGAACTGCTCAATTCTCATCGAGAACTGGTTATATGAACTGAGTTATAAGAACTGGCTATGTGAACTGTCAATTCTCATAGTCAGTTCTATGAGAACTGTCAGTTTTCATAGTAAATTATATGAGAATTGGCTATGAAAACTGGATTATGTGAACTGACTATGTGAAATAGTTCTCATAAACAATTCTCATAGAAAATACACAATTCTCATAGAAAAAAACACAATTCTGATAGAAAATATATAGTTCTAGTAGAAAAAATAGAAAATATACAGTTCTTATAGAAAAAAATACACAAAAATATATTCAGTTCACATAACTCTAATACACACCGTTCACATATGCCACCACACAATTCACATGGCCCAACACAGACTAAAAATGCATAGTTCACCTAAATTCGCTGACAAAATCCACTACTTTATTTTGATAATCCAGAAAATCCACTATTTAACTAACACAAACATCAAATTAAGTAACAAGAAAGGTTAAAATATCTAAGCCGAACCTTTTAAGTAAACTATTGAGATCAATTGGTAACTTTGGACCCAAACATCATTACTCTCTCTTTCCCTATGCCGTCATCGTCTTCTTCTTCTTCTTGTTAACTTTTTATTTTTTGCAAAATTCTAGAGAGAGAGAGAAATGGTGAAGAAAATTGGCGGGGGACAAAAACTTCACTCCGACATCACTCAGCTCATCAATCAGTTGGAGTGCCACTACTTGGCCCCGATAACGAATGACATAGCGCCGTCGCCGATACGACCCAGGCATCCGCGCCCCTTGCAATGGCACCCTGCACCGCAGATAGCGTCGACGGTGGAATCAATAACGTAATGGAGGAATCAATGATCGATCCCCCTTAATTCACGCAATCTCACCACCCGTTGCTGTGAATCGACTGCCGCTAGTGAAGGAACCTGCTTCCATTAACAATGATCAATAATCGGTCCCCTTAGAGTACATAGTTCTTATAGAAAATACACAATTCTCATTATACATAGTTTTCATAGAAAATATACAATTCTCATAGACAGTTCTCACAGAAAAATACACAGCTCTCATAGACAATACTTATGAATAATACACAATTCTCAGTGTCTCAAAAAAATACACAATTCTTATTAAAAAAATATACACAATTCACGTACACAATTTACATATACAATTCACATTTTCCATGTCAGCTAAAAGGAGAATATTAATCAGTGATTTTTGAAACTTTGTATAAGAATTAGTAACAGAGTACGTTTATTTGCTTTGTTTCATTGGACCGAGGGTAATTCTCGATCTGAAATAAGCCTTGGGACATCTCTCCACTATACTGTTCCTCCTACAAAAGGGCAACCAGTGGCTCCCAAACTTAGCAACCTCCATGAAAGCAAACACAGTTAAAGCCGACCCACCGTCGTCCGACACATAAACCGACAGCTTCTCGGCCAGATAATCTTACGCGATCACTGACAGAGCGAACTGTGTATGATGGTTGTGCGATGTGGCTGGCTTTGAGCGGTGCGACTTCGCGATTGTCGCCGTTGCGATCGTCGACGAAATCCTGAAAATCGATCTCAAATTCTAGGAGAAGGCCTCCTTCAGGTTATTGGAATCGGACTCCATGTCACCATCGCCGTCGAGGATGATGGTGGTATGACTCGGCTGGGTTTGAGTGGTGCGAGTTCGCGATTGTCGCTGTTGCGATCATCGACGAAATCCTGAAAATCGATCTCGAAATACTCTCTTCTTGGGAGAAATGCCAATCGGCAGAAAAAGTTGAAGAAGCGTGAAGAAAAGAGTGAACAGCACGTCGCCTTTGCCGCCGTTGCCGTCGTTGACGCCTGGACTTGCTGCTGCTCTGGCTGTCAACGACAGCGATCTGGGGGAGCTCGGTGAGGGAGAGAGAGGACATGTCGGGAGAAGAGAGAGAAACATACAGAGGGAGATGTCGATTTGGTACATATGGGGGTAAAAATGTCACCCAGAACGTAGCTGAGCCTGTACAGGTTCGGGAAAATAATTTAGGGTTGGAATAGAACCGAACCTAAAAACTAAGACCAGTCTCTAATTTTCTATTAAAAAAATTATCAACATAAAACTAAATAACCGAACCTAAAAACTAAGACCAGTCTCTAATTTTCTATTAAAAAAATTATCAACATAAAACTAAATAATTATAAATAAAGTGATATTTTAGTATAATGGTGAAATATAAAAGTAAGATTGGAAGATTTTTTTATTAAAATGATAAAAATATTAGGGTAAAAATATAAAAAATTTAGTATAATGATAATTAGATTAGTAATAAAAGCATAATTTTATATATAAATACAATTCGGGGTAGATTCAGGGCGGGTATTTCGGGGCGGGGTACTTTCACTCCGATCCCGCCCGGTTTTAGATTTTTTACCCCGACCCCGACCCCGACCCTATACCCGAAAATGAGGTGAAAAACCCACCCTATTCGAGGCGGGGTGGGTCCAATTGCCATGCCTAGTCACTCTAACTCGATTGTAGGGAGGAAAGCTAACGCAATGGAACTCACAAGAGCCTGGTTAGTATACTAGTCCAAACAAAATACACAACTCAAGTCCACGAGCAAACGTTGTACACAATGGAAAGAGAGAGAAACTCTGAATATTTTTTATGTAAAAGCCTTAATAATTGAATAACTTACACCCCCATTTATACTAGTAGGAGTCCTAAGGTAGCTACTTAGAGTGGAGACCAAGCAAAACAATACTTAGAAACCAAGACTAACAAAATTAATGGACCGATAGGAATATGCCTAAACCAGCGGCATTAAAAGAGGAATTCCTAAAATGAATAATTCCTAAAATAAAGATTCAATATAATTGAAATCTCCTAAATTCTTGTCTTACATCATTCTCATTTTCTTCAAAACAGCTCAACCACAAGTTCTAATGGGGAATCTGCCATCTTCATGCCAAAAAAATAGATACTTAGAGTACTTCAACCCCTTGATTCTCTTCCAAAACAAATTCACAGAAAAGTGTTCATGCAATGATCTTTTTTCTTCATGCTTCAACTTGTTGACAAGATTTGCTACACGAGCATTGGGAATCCAATCAAATTGTTGCACTCCAAGAAAATTGACTAAAGCAACATTAATTCTGTTATGTCCTCAATTATGGTTTGAATTTATTCCATGGATGTATGCTCCAACTTGATTGTTGGCCGATTCTCTTGAATTTATTTTTTCAAACACCAATTTACTTTCGCTTGTATCACTGGCCGGACTATCCATTAGTGTCAACCACCTCCAATAGACAATTATTTTGGTTATCAACTTGATCAACATCGACATCAATTTCTTCAATGACATCTTTGGCAAGAGTAGTTTTATTCTATTGATTTGATCTGGACTTTTCCTCCAATCATTGTTCATAATTATGCGACAAAAATCTCTCCATCAGGTATTTTTTTTATTCTTGACCATGCACAAATATGACGCTTGTTTTGTTGATCTCGCAAATATTGGAAGTCTAACCACCAATTTAATTAGTGCTGGACCTGCAAGCTTTAACAACACGTACCTCCACTTTTCTCCATTCGAGATTTTCACATACTCAAAAGCATCCTCAAGGTACTACTAGAAAAATAGATAAAGATCTTAGCCATCTGGTTTTGGTCTTTTACTTTTAATCTCTCATTCAAAATCGTGGTCTATCAAGGTGTAATTAAAAGTCTATATCTTTTAACCACGAAATAGAACCATGATTAAAACTGTGACTAAAACTATAAAAATCGTGATCTTTAACTTCTTACCATCTCAGATTTTTCCTAAGACCGTGACTATGTAGCAAGAAATCATCTCAGTTTTTAGTAAAATTGTTAAAATCGTGATGTTTTAACATTATAACATCGCGGTTAATTTTATTTAAAATTGTGATATCTGGGTGGAGTTTTTGTAAAAAATAAAACAAACTATTAGTAGCCGCAAGACTCGAACACCTGCTGGGCAATTCATTCAAACACTTAACAAATGGCACACACTTTAACATCTCTAACAAAGTACAATTTGTGTAGACTATGCATACTATATTTGTATTTAATGGTTTTTCCAAACGAGATCTTTAAGTAATAATCACAGTTTTATCAAGCGAGATCTAAGATCTTTAAGGAACAATCTCAGGTTTTTCAAAACAAAATATATTCTTTCATATACCATCTCAATTTTTCAAAAACGAGATCTATTCTTTAAGTTATAATCTCACTTTTTAGATTACTGAGATTAAAAAATATTTTCATCTCAGTTTTTTTTTTCGTACAACTGAGATTAAAACTATAGTCCATAATGTTTTATTATGCTTTTATAAAAAGTGAGATCTTCTTAATTTTTTGACCGTGATCTTTAAGTCATTTTGTGGTAGTTTTATAAGTATTCAATCTAGAATATTCTCAAAATATTCACAACCACTAAATTTAACTCCGTCTGGTTTGTGCTTAGAGCCTTATCTTTATTTCTCAGCTGGTCCCAAGCCTGGATAAAGGAGGAGGGTTGTGCGTTAGGTAACTGACAACCAGCACGTAAAAAGCCCATCAGATCTTTATGACATGAATCAAAATATGATAACGAGACATGCACTACTACAATAATAGATAAAGGTCACACTAAGGAGGTTTACAAAGATCACGGTTTTAGTAAAAGCGTGATAAAAAATTGTAGGCTAATTTTTTTATCTCAATTTAAATCAAAAGCTGAGATAAAAAGTAGCGCTTAATATATTTTATCTCAGTTCTTTAAAAACTGTGATTGTAGATAAAAGACCTTGCTCTTGCAGAGAGATAAAAGACCGACACGTGGAAAAGAGTGCGATAAAAGACCTCACTCTCGTGGCGTGATATAACACTGACGCACGAAAAAAAAAAAAAGCAAGATAAATGACCTCACTCTTGCAAGTTGCAACGAGATAAAAGACTGAAGCCTTAAAAAATGTCCCACTCTTGCCGCGTGATAAAAGACTAACTTTTGCAGCGAGATAAAAGACTAAAACCTAAAAATGACCTCACTCTTGCGGTGTGATAAAAGACAGACTTTTGCGACGAGATAAAATATTTAAGCCTAAATTTTAGATACTTTGAAGTTCCTAATTTTTTTTTATCTAAGAGATATAAAGCTACGATGAACCTATATGTCTATTGTTTTACTTACCTTTTAAGTTTCTCGGGGAAACATACATGTGTCCCCATCTAGTTGGGATATTTGGATGATACACAAGTTACACTTGTCGGAAATCAAGGGTTTAAGTTGAAATCTAATTTTAGATATTGAATTATGTGTTTAGATGGTAGAAATATATTCTTCTTGCATGTGCTAGAAACGAAGTTATTTCGGATGCCTTCCAAGTGTTTGACACATTAGGTAAAAGAGCAATCATGTTATTTTGGCTTAACCCTGTTTGAAAATGATTAAAATCCAATTGGGAAGCCAACATTAAAATTGAAATTCAATATAAACACAAAATCCATGTGAAATGATTAGTTTATAAAAAAATCTAAAATTTGTCCATAATATTACAATCTATAGGTTGTGATAATTTTCATGAAAACACTAATCGCACACTACAACAAAAAAATACTATTGTCGACTAAATTTACTGACTAAAACTAATTTTTTCGCCACAGGAAAATTCTTTGGTGACCAAAAATTAGTTTTGATTGGCAAAAGATCTATTGTCATATTTTTTATATTTCTTAAACAATGTATATATGTATTTTTTATATTTTTTAATATCATGTCAATTGCATTTCAATAATTCAATAAATTTCTCACTTTAGGAAGTAAGTATAACTATTTTTGTTTTCCTCATGTAACAGAAGTTCTTAACTAGCTTAGTAGTAAGTGCTTGGAAAATCAACTAAGTGTGTGTGGATTCGATACTTGGCAATGCTAAGACAAGATCACGTGCAATGGTTTTCTATCTCAGTTTAAGGCTTGATCATTTTGAAAACCATAATCTAAAGAAGGAAACTTACGATCTCTTCCGGAAAGATCACGTTTTAGGAATGTGATTAAAGACAAACGATCACACTTAATAAGTGTGATCATTTTGAACTTTCAATCACGGTAATAAACCGTGATCAAGTAAAAGGACTTATGATCACACCCGAAAAGACCACGGTTTTAAGACCGTGATTAAAGACATACAATCACAGTTAATAACTGTGATCATTTATTGTACTAGTGATGCTAGGGCATTCCCTTTAAGCGATGCATTGTGCCTGCCTTCGGGTGCTTCGAAAAATGAGCAAGGGGCGCCAGCAGGTATGGTGATAAATGAGCAAGGGTTCCCGCGCATGCTTGGATGAGCACGAGTAAAGAAGCTAGCCCAGGATTATAGGATTCGTTTAACAACTTGGAGTATAGGGACATTAACGGGTAAGACTAGGGAGCTAGTTGACACCATGCTTAGGGGGAGGATTAGTATGGCTTGCTTTCAAGAGACTAAGTGGGTAAGGAAGAAAGCTAAGGAGATAGCGGACACAGGTTATAAGCTTTACTATACGGGTAAGGATAGACATAGAAATGAGGTAGGTATCGTAGTAGATAAATACCTAAAAGATTCGGTAGTTACAGTCACAAGGAAAGGAGATTGGATTATTTTAGTTAAGCTTGTAATCAAAGGAAGCGGAAATGAGAATATTGAGGTGGATGTGTGGTAAGACTAGACGAGATAGGATTAGAAATGAAACAGTTCGTGAGATGGTAAGTGTAGCACCCATAGAAGAGAAGTTGAGGGAAAATAGGCTAAGGTGGTTGGGGTATGTCTACTGTAGACCAGGAGATACAGTAGTTAAGAAAGCGGATAGGATAGCTTTGGGTAGCAATGCTACGGAGAGGGGTAGACCTAAATTTACATTAGATGCTGTGGTGCGTAACGATATGAGTATAGTAGGTTTGTGTGAACAAGTGGCCCTTGACAGAGCTCAATGGAGGAAGAAGATTCATGTAGCCGACTCAAAGTGATTGGAACATAAGACTCAGTTTGATTTGCTTTGGTTTGGTTATTCACAACCACTAAATTTAGGTAAAATTATCATAATACCTGAAATTTGATTGTCACTTTATCGACTAATAATCATCATGGTTTTCAAATAGCTCGCCTTCAAATTCATTCCTACTATCGTAGTAATAATAAGAATATCCTCCAGAGACATTTTGGTGAATAGGTTGGTTGCGGTTAAATCCCTCAACGTTGTTCGTATTCTGGTTAACAGGTTGGCAATGGGCAAATCCCTCCGCGCGATCCTCCTCAACCCATTTTGGCCTTTGGTTGATGTATAGAGTCAACGCTCGCAGCAGTTCTCAGATCTCTGCCAACTGTGTGCTTTGATCCTGCAACTGTGCTTTTGATCCTCCATCATCTTCCTTAGGTCAGCAATCCCATGACCAATGACAATGGGAGTGTCATCAATTGTGTTTGGTGCCATCGAACAAGGCAAACCTTGCTGAAATGCCACTTGACGCAGCGGAATTCATAAGAGACTAGTTAGCGTACTAGTCCAAACGTAATAAACAACTCGAGTCCACAAACAAACCATGCACCCAAGGAAGAGAGAAATTCTGAATATTTTTGATGTAAAAGTTTTAACAATTGAATAACTTACACCCCTATTTATACTAGTAGGAGTCCTAACGATAACATAACTACTTAGAGTGGAAATCTAATAGACATGAGTCCTAACAATTAGATGGATAAACAAGAGACTTTTTAGTGGATTCAAGCATATCTTGATTCTTCACTACCATGGATTGACATGTTTGTTGTAGAAACATCTTTAGTCTATGACCTCAGCTACTTCAGGGGCAATTTGTCTGCTCACTCATTCTTTTTAGTTAGAGCAAAGATTGAAACATACATGCGTTATAGTTTTGTGAGGATGCAATTAAGTTATCATTGGTCAGCCTTACGGCTTTTAGCGATTCAGTATTATGGGGGTGGCTGTAGATACTATTAATTTGCCCAGTTTGTATATGGTTTAGTAGTAGCTTCGACTGCAACAACAATGTACAGTCCATAGGCTGGCCTCTACTGGCAAATTCCTTGAAACACACATTTATTTGTGTCTCTAATTATCAAGTTGTAATTTATTTCTAGAGTGTCTGTTTAGGAAGTATATCAGTAATATTTTGTAAATTGTGAGGTTGAGATTGTTAGGTAGTTGGAGTGGAAGGAAATCAATATTTTCTAGGGATTCCGTGCATAGAATAGCTCAATTAGGAAAGGGAATCAAGAAGTCAAGAGTGTGGAGATATAGAAACGTTCTTCAGAAAAAGTGCTCGAGCAACTCTAGAAAGACTTTAGATAGTGTTCAAGCAACTTGCCAATTTTGTGTTGTCTATTTATATGTGGCTCATTTGGGGTTTCTATACTTGACTGAACATATGAGAGCCGCCTCTAAGCACTACAAAACCCTAGAATACATCCAAGGGAGTCTTTGCTTTGTTTCTTGAAGTAAACACATGATCAAAGATCATCGAGCAACAAGATTAATTTCAAGAAGTTTCTTCCAAACTTTGCTTCCACTATTTTAGTTGTCTTCCGATGAATTTCTAGAAGCATTTCGGAGGACTTGAGGATTCAAGGCGTTCGGCAATCAAACACTTGATATTGTGTATGTGGATTTGGGAATCGATCTTTGGTCAGTCGGTGAGGATTCACAATTGTTTTAATTAAGGTCATTTTGTAACTACACAATGATGGTTTTTATGTGTTGATTTTCTTCCACGGTTTTTACCCTTTTTAAGGGGTTTTCCACGTATATCCTTGTGTTCATCGTTTATTGATTTTTAATTCCTTTTATTTTTCTCCTTGAGTATTCGGATAGCAAAAGAGAAATTTCAAATAAATTCACCATCCACCTCAACAAAGAGTACAAATTAGTAGAAACAACAGGATCCATAAGTTGTGTTCGTAGACTTTTTCTATAGCAAGATTTTTCTCCTATGACTCGATATTTCAAGAGTGTTTATAACAAAGGAAGTGATTTCACACTATTTTTCCTATAATTGAGTAACGGTATTTCTAAACTTCTACAGATCAATTTACTAAATACACCATAAATACATGATATTCTAGCACGGAAACTGCACAGAAAATAGTAGTGATTTCACACTCTTTTTCATCTTACCACAACCAACACAGAAGCTGCACGAAGAGCTACAATATTGCAGCTTTGCAAAACAGATATGGAAATTGCAATCAAAGTGGTTTTTGAAGGAATTCAAGCATCTTTTGATTCTCCAACGCCATTGATAGGCATGAAGGAGTATGTTGCAGTTGCATCTTTAGTCGAATCTATTCCCATCGCTGGAGGTGTCATTCACGGAATTTGCCAGGAAAAGCTTAGGTTCCCATGCAAGTAGTTCGATCATGATGAATGTTACTTCCCCTGATTGTATTAACTGTGGCAATGAAGCTCCGTGTGGATCTTACCACCAGCATTGTGAAGCTTAGCAGTAGTGTTTTCATGATCATGATTTTGAAGGGTAACTTCTAATTTCTTTTGTATCTATGTTTGTAACTGTAACTTTCAGGTGCATCGCGGCCTCAAGTATTCTGGTGATCACCATTATTGTAACTATAAGTTTCATTGCTTGTTTTGTTTGTGAAGTTGAGTTCCTTATTTTTGATGGTTCCCACCACTAAAAGATGTATGGAATTGAAGTATAATGAATTGCACAAAATTGCTTGTGAGGGGGGAAATTAGAGGAAACTAGGGAGTTTGCACATAAGAAACTGAAAGAATGGTATCACAATACTGGGTGACCGCAGAAACTAGAGGCCCCAATTTGTGATGACTCGTTTTGTGACCTCAACTACTTGAGGGGCAATCTATCTAGTCTCTGCACTCTCTTTAGTTCGACCAGAGATTCTAACAAAGCTTTACAAGAATGATTTCACGGGGACAGGTTCAAGTTACCGTTGGTCAACCTCATTTATGTTAATAATTCAGTATATTGGCGTGATTGTGGATACTATTGCCCTTCTATGTAGGTGGTTTATTGCCATCCGCATCAACTACATCAATGTATTTAATTACCAACAACCACCACAAAGAGTTCAAATTAGTAGAAACCTACAAGATCCAAAGGTCGGTTGAGTTGAAATAGAAACCCTTACCTTACCAATTTGGGTGGTGAATTGTAAAAAAAAAAAAGGTTATTGGGAGAGCGAAAATTCTTGTTCTAACCTTATGCATCGGTGTCCAGATTAGCATTTTGGTAGCTAGTAAATTGGTTTGGATAATCTCCATCATCATCACACTCTCATTGTTCTCATGTTTCTACTATTCTGAGAGGATGAAGGAGGACCTTGTAATAAAGGAAGTTCAAATGCAAAAAATACAAGTCCAGAGTTGGATCTTTATATTTTGGGTTGCCCAAAATTATTATGAATATTTGTCACGAACCGAATCAAGTGATTCAGATGGGGAAAAGACAGCAGCCAAAAAAAATCGAATAGAGCTTTTTCGAAAAACCAACAACAGCTTCAAAGCGGTTGCAAATTTTGAAAGTACCAACTTGATTCTGAATTGTTGGACTATGCCGGTGGTGCACTTAACCAATATAGTTGTCGCAGTCTCTAAGAAAGTCATACGGTGGACCAATTGCTAAGTAGTGTGAGTGAAAGGCCTTTTGTATGACTCCCATGTAGAGGAAAGCTTCAGCTCCAAAGGATATAATTTGCTGAACTTGTCACTAGAAGAAAAAACATCGAGGGGATTCTTCAAGCCTTACTTAATATCGCTAAAAAGGCTACCATTGAGTTCCAAAAAAGCGTGACCAAAGGTTCTAATCTAGCTGCTAATTCAATGCACAGAATTAGCCAATCCATACTAAATGACTATAAAAGCCACACAGAGGCCCACACGGATGGGCACTTGTTCACGCAACTATCCATCATGATTGTTGATATTTTGGGAACTTGCCTTTCAAACTTACTGCGAATTGGAGCAGAGCCTGCAATTAACATGAATAACATATTCGTGAGGACTTACCAAAGTGATCATTGGTTAATCTTGTAACGACCTAGATTTTTGACCCAATTTTTTTTTAAATTAAACATTTTATTAATTATACTGTTAAACTAAACCAATCTCCCCATTGTTTTTTTTTTTTAATTTTCGGCAGAGGAGGAAGAGTGCATTTTTATCCATTTTTAACCTTGTATGTGTGGGAGAAGATTGCATTTATTACCCTTACACCTCATCAAAGCTATCCTTGGTGGGCAAGAAAAACCAACTTTATCTCATTCACAAATGGGCTAGCCTTGGTTGGCAAGAGAGAGAGAGAGAGATCATGGCAGCACATGCCATGCTCCCATAACTTTAGGCCCGCGCATGAGAGAAGAGAGAGAGGATGAGTGGTGCCTATAAGTACTCAGTCCTTTTTCCTTCATTTCTCCACTCATTCCCCAATTGGGAAACATTACTAAGGAGAGAGAGTGTGTGAGATAGCCGATCGAGAGTGGAGAGGGAAAAGAGAGTGGTGCCGCCGTTACCCCACCCTTGCGCCTTGACCACTACCACCGTTCGATCTTAGTTCCTAGTTACAAGAATTTTAGAAGTTATTTTTTATTCAAGAGAAAAAGAAATTTGATATCTTTTTCTTCCGAATCAAACCAGACGAGCCGTCACTTCGTCTGCCATCATACCGACGTACCGTACCCGACTACTGCCAAAAAGAACAATAGAAACCTCCTATCTACTCACCTAAATATAGTAGTGCTATGTGTTCGTTGATTTTAAAAAGTATTGAAATGATGCTTAGATGATAAATGCATGTAAATAAATAAATAAATAAATATATATATATATATATATATATATATATATATTAATAGTGGAGGTGTAACCTCTTGGAAATCGGAAGCGTACAATTATTTTGTTAGATTTCGAAAAGCATGATTTTGATTTAATTACTGGAAATTGGATTAGTTGTTATAACATGATAAATGTTTAGTTGTAAAATGTGATTATCAATTACTTGATAGAAGTGTTACTCATAGATTATGTGCCGTTATGAATTTTGATTGATCATGTAGAAAAGCATGGAAAATTAAGATTTATTTAATACCACGTGTTTTTGCTAGCTTTGAAAGAATAAAGTGAACGTGAGAAAATGATGCATGTTTATGAGACACGAGAAACGAGAGATGGTTGACGAAAAGAAACGAGAAATTGAAATGTGAAAAAGATTAATAATTGTATGAGCATGAGAGCCCGATGGAATCTGAAAGAATGGTTAGCGGAATCATGTCTCGGGTGTGCGTGTGTGAGCATGAGAGCCCAATGGAATCTGAAATGGTTAGCAGAATCATGGCTCGGGTGTGTGTGACCTAGGAGCCCGATGGAATCTGAAAGGATGGTTAGCGGACTAGTGTCGCGTGAAAATGGTGAAAGAGCCAATAAAATGAATAAGACTGAGAGGCCGATGGAATCTGAAAGAGGCAGTTAGCGGAATCACTACTTTTTGGTGGAAAATTAGCCTGGGAGCCCGATGGAATCTGAAAGATGGTTAGCGGAACCGGTGCTTGATAAAATAAAATGGAAAGTGAAATGATACTAATAAAATGATGACACGAATTATGATACGCTGTGATGACTCTGAAACGACATTGACACTTTTTGTTGAATTTTTATTTATATGTTGAACTGTTAAATCTCTGTGTTTTAATTTGCAAAGTTATATATTATTTTTGCTAAAGTATGAGACATAGAGGTAGGAGTTAGCTATTGAGCTTAATTGCTCATGGTACTACTTTTTACGGCTTTGGCATCTTATGCCAGAGTTTAGAGATGTACAGGTGTAGTACTATTCGTCAGAAGAGTACGGTGCTAATTAGAGACTTGCTGAGGAGGAAGAAGAATACAAAAAGTAGATTACCTTAGTGCTCACCTCTATCGGTTAAATATATGTAATTTGAATTTAAGGATATTTGAGTTTGTAATGACCTTATATTCATTTCTATTTAATAAAGGTTAGAAATTTATTAACATTCCCAAAAATCGGAGGGTTACAAACCTTATGGATTTTAGTTATTCAGTCTATTGGGGTGGCTGTGGGTTCTAAAAAATTCAAAGACCAACTGAAGTACATTAAATTTGGAGCAGTGGACTAAAATTCATTTAGCTAAACTTTTAGAGATCAATTTACTAAATACACCATACATGCTTCAATTTCTAGCACAAAAATTGCACGAGGAGCAGTTGGTTTCATATGAGTACAACCAGCACGGAAACTGCACGGAAAAAGAGTTGTGATAGCTAGCGGAAGATTTTAAATTGGTAAAAACCTATTGGGTCCAAAGGTTGGTGAAGTGGAAAAAGACACCCTTACCCTTACCAATTCGAGGCATGAAATGCAAAATACTGTAGTTATACATGTTTGCTAAGTTGAGTAGCAATGTTTTCCAAATTACTATAATAGGAAACTTCCTAATCTGTTTTGCATCTATAAAGAAAAATGAAGTTTTCATAACATGGTGGCCTTCTGTATTCTATTGATCACCATTATGGTAAATATCCATATACAAATGCATACTTGGGGGGAAGGGTGGGGAGATATGCAAGGCGATGATATGTTCAAGTTACGTATAAAATCTGATATCATTTCCACGCTTGTGTTGTTTGTGACACTAAATTATTTAGTTTTCAACGGTTCCCACCACTAAAAGATATATGGAATTGAAGAATAATCCATTGCAAGAAACTACTTGTGAGTTGGGGAAGTAAGAGGAAATAGGAAAGCTAACACATCTGAAAGAAGTGGTTAAGAAATACTGGGTGATGGCGAAAACCGAAGGCCCTCGATTTATGATAGCTTGTTCTGTGACCTCAACAACTTCAAGGGCAATCTGTCCGGCCTATGCACTTTCTTTAATTAGACTAGGGAATCTAACGAGGAATTACATTAATCATTTCATGAATTCAAGTTATAATTGGTAAACCTCATTTATCTCAATAATTGAGTATATTGGGGTGGTTGTGGGTACTATTGGCCTGGTATGTAGATTGTTTACTGCCACCAGCCTCAACTGCTACAACTTTTTTTACCAAAAACCACCAATCCAAAGGTTGGTCGAGTGGAAAGAGACACTCTTACCCTTGCCAATTCGAGCTATGAAATGCAAAATAGGATTGGGAGTGCAAAAATTACTGTTCTCAACATAGGCATAGGTGGACAGGTTGGCATTGTGGTAGCAAGTAAATTGGTTCAGTAAATCTCCATCATCATCGCACTCCCATTGTTCTCATGTTTCTACTATTACAAGAGGATGAAGAAGGACCCTATATCTAACTCTAGTTCAAACCCAAATCTAACTCTAGTTCAAACCCAAAAACACAAGTCCAGGAGGCGAAGTTGTCCAACATTTTTATGATGAATATGTGTCACGAATTGAATTAAGTAATTCAGACGGTAAAAGTCAACAGCCAAAAAAATCTAATGAAGCTTTTATGAAAAATCAACAACAGCTTCATGGGGGCTGCAAATTTTTGCAGTACCAACCAGGTTTCCAATTGCAAATGATGAACATCATTGTCCCTAACATTGAAGGTCATACATTTAAACAGTTTGATAAGTAGTGTGAGTAAAGGCCTTTTGTATGCGCGCCTTGTAGTGGAAAGCTTCAGTTCCAAAGGAGATAATATGCTGATCTTGAAATGTACAACAGATGTATGTGGGCAGGAGTTGAACTTAATTGCAAGTGGTTGGAAAAGGATCTTTGAAAACTACCTCTTAAAGGAAAAACCATTGATAGGACTCTTCAATCCTTAATTGATATTGCTGAAAAGGCTACCTTTGAGTTCCAAAGAAGTCTGACTAAATGTTCTAAATTTCTAGTTGCTAATTCAATGCACAAAATTAGCCAAATCATACTCGATGACTATAAAAGCAACACGGAGGCGGACACAGACGAGCACTTGTTGGAGCAACTATCCATCATGATTGTGGATATTTTGGGAGCTTGCCTTTCAAATTTACCGTGTTTTATAATTCAAAAATGTTATCACAACGCCATAGAGGAAAAGGAGAAGAGTGTCAGGCCAGCTCACAGCTCGTCTTTTAGGTGAAACTGAAGAGATTCTAGAAATCCTTGAACACCATCAACTTCCGAGCTTAGGTAGTGATCGAGTTGCGTATATCACTAAGTGACACGCTTACTTGATGCAAAAGAACCACCCCCCCCCCGGCTATTGTTCCTTCATCAAATAATGAGATAATGGCTTCTAGCTCTGGTGAGTTTGCAAGCCTAGATTACAACTTATGTGATGCTATTATTGTATTCCTTTATTATTTTGTTTGGATTATGAACTTCTGTGATTTGTAAAATGACATGCCATGTTTTTTCTTTATGCTGTACCGATAGTAAAATAAAAATAGCCATGTGGTTTTTGCATAAGCTATGCAATTTCTAGCCTAAAATAATTCGGAGAATTGGTCTAAAGTCCAAAACATGTGCATCATTAGCCATTTAGTCTATGTAGAGACCCGTAATTTAAATTTTTATTTACTAATCTTGATGTGGAATTATGCATTTTAATGTGATTAATGTTGAGTAAATACCTTGGGGTTCATGTGTAAAGACATGGAGAAATTAGGACTTAATGATGTATTTCATAAATGGAGGGATGATTGTGTGATATATGTGTTGTGTGTGTGTATATATATATAGGTGTGTGGTGTGGGAGAGGAACACACAAACATTTTTCTCCTCCTCCCCATACGTCTCTTTCTATCTCTCTCCCGCTCACTCACTCTCACACTCTCTTAAGCCCTTACACCTCGAACCCACGAAAATCATCCACAAACCCGCATGTCCTAGACCTCGGGTTTTGCTCGCTCAAGCTCAAAGAGGAATGCTCTCGGTTGAAATTGAGTTTGGAATTCTAGGATTTGCTTGAAGCTTGGATCCTTGATCTCAAGGCTTAAGGTAGGAATTTCTCACTCTCTTTATATGCTTTTAAGTTGTTTTGGTACTTATTAGTTGTGTTTGATTGTTTGTTTCGAGCCTTGATTGAATCTATCAGCAGGGCCGGCCCCGGGGTAAGCCCCGCAAGCCCGTTGGCTTGAGCAACCCCCCGGGCTAGGGCAACCCAAAAAAAAAAATTTCATGTAAATATAAATACGTATATATATTTTTCTGACCCAAACATAGCATAGGGTATTGTGTTGGTTTGTTGGCTAGTTGGGAATACTTGAGTTTCCTTTGCTGTACCTGCACCCAGGTTCAAGTCCCGTCCTTGTCCACCAATGTGGTTTCATTGTTCCTCCTTTTAAATTTCTCTCTCTCTCTCTCGTCCTCCTCTTTTCGTACTCTTCTCTCTGTTTTTTTTTTAAAATATGGGTAAATTTCACTTACCTCCCCTGAGGTTTCTGACAATTACAGACACCTCCCCTCACGTTTCTGAAATTGCACTTACCTCCCCTGTCAGAGTTGTCGGGTAACTTTTCCTAACAGAAGTTGGGCTTTTACTTTTTTACCCCTTCTCAAATTTTCTTATACTTTTGTCTATTTGACTAAATAAATAACTCAAAAAAATAAACCTAATCACCTCAACATTTGCTCAGTCACCTCTGCTCTATATGGGATCTCAAAAATTAAAATTTTGAAACTTTTTATTTTCATTTATTCTTGTCTAATTCTTTACCAATTTCTTTAATCATTCGAGGGACAAGTATAAAATTGAACCAAAGATAGTAAAAGTTCCCTAACAACTAAAAAATCCAAAAAAAAAGAGAGAAGAAGTTATAGAGTTAAAAAACTTGTTTAGTAGTTTTTTTTTTCGTATTTGTAGCAAAAATTAATTTGAGATGCCAAATATTCTTTTTGTTTTTTCGTTGGCTCAAAAAAGTTAACATACTTACGCAGAGCTTTTAAGGTGGGTTTAAAAGAGTTATGTTGGGTTATTTTTGGAGACTTATTTATATTTATACAAGTTGAGAATACAAGGAAGTTTTTTTTTTCCTTAAAACACAAAGAAATAAATGTTCGTTCACGCCAAACTAAGCTTAATTTCACTTAAATGCCAAAGATTTTTACGTATTTATGTGTAGCCTAAAACTAAAAAATCAAATAAGTAGTTGAATAATAATTAACAACCACCACGTATCTTAAAACCACACATTCACTTATTACAAATCTATGGATCCTATTTTTTTTGGTTTTTTTCTCGTCATTAGTGAACCTTTTTAAACTTTGAGTAGAATAATTAACAACCACCACATATCGTAGAACCACCCATTCTAATTTTTAGGTTCGTCTCAATGAGTAGAATAAAAAAATTAAAACACCATGGACCATATTTTTCAAACTTTAGAAAAAAACCCAAAATAATTAAAATAAGTTGATTTATCTTGTTTATTTTATTTATTTGGTATTAAATTAAAATTTTCAAATTGGTCCATATTTTTCTACTGCATAGATTCCTCTTATGTAGAGATACTAAAAGAAGTAATAATTTTTTTCCCAAAATTAAAATTAAAAAAATTAGAAAAGACAACAAAAAAAAAATCACTTTTGGCTAGCCCAAAATGTTGAACATGTATTTTCTATTGTTGATATTCATTGAACATATATCATCAACATATGGTGTTTTGGTATGTGTTTATTGCATTTTTTGGTATGAAAAAGAGAGTATAAAAGGCTAAAGACAAGAGATGAGGGCAAAATGGGAAATGAATCTTCACTTTTGGCTGACCTCATCATTTTCCGTCACCTTTAGTGACAGTTGACTAACGGCTGGGGGAATCTGCAGCCGACAAGTAAAGCAGAAGGGAGGTAAGTGCAATTTTTGAAACGTGAGGGGAGGTGTCTGTAATTGTCAGAAACCTCAGGGGAGGTAAGTGAAATTTACCCTTAAAATATTTATGATTTGTTCAGAATAGAAAGGCCATTTGTTGTTGTACATTTTTTATTTTAGGAGATACTTCTTTTACATCAACAATTAGGGTGTGATCCACTTGCTAAAATAAGTATTTATTTTTAAATTAAAGGTGATGTATTGTGAGAGAAATCATAATAGAAAGGCCATTTGTTGTTGTACATTTTTTATTTTAGGAGATACTTCTTTTACATCAACAATTAGGGTGTGATCCACTTACTAAAATAAGTATTTATTTTTAAATTAAAGGTGATGTATTGTGAGAGAATGACTTGTCTCATAATACAGAAAATAAGTAATTAAAAAATAAGAACCTTAACGGAACGTGGCAAACTCCTCCAAAAAAAAAAAGGGCAGAAACAACTACTAGCATTCGCATACTCACACAGTGACGTATGCAAATATGAAAAATATACATTTATATGTATATACTATATACACAGAACTCACCAATTTTAAAAACTTCAATGAAAAAATTATCCATTTTTAAAGTCAGGTTTGTATTTTTTCAAGTTGGTTCATAATATTTCTTTTTTCAATTTATCATTAAATATAGAACAATGATCAAAATATGAAAATAATAAAATGAAAGTTAAAATAAATAGAAAACCATTATTTTTGTTCTTTGAATCAACTCATGCTAAATCATAAAGCACCATAACCCAAATTCCATTCTAATTTTAATTTTTTAATAGAATTCAAACTAAAAGCACATTGTGACCTTGATTTTTTTGCCTTGTATTTTTTTTAAATTTTTTATGACTTAATAATAAGCAGGCAACCAAGCTTGAAGTCGGGTTTGGGCAACCCAAATATCGGGGCCGGCACTGTCTATCAGTATATGGGAAATCGTCCAAAATCTGTCATTTTGTTCCAGAACAATATTTTTGGACTTCCGGAACTAGCTGATTCTATTCATTCCCTTCCGGAACAACATTTTTGGATTTCCGAGACTAACTGGTTCTGTTTGTTTCCTTCCGAAACAACATTTTTGGACTTCTGGAACTAACTAGTACTGCTCGTTTCCTTCCGGAACAACATTTTTGGACTTTCGAAACTGCTTTTTCTCAGTTCCCGAGCTGAATGAACTTTCTTGAGAGCTTTTCTTTGTCTTGTGATCTTGACCTTTGGTTGTTCCAAACAACTCCCGATCAATCCTAAAACCTTCTCAACACCTCTAAACCACTTCTTGACATTTTAATGCATACCTCTATGATTCCTTCGAACATTCGTTGACTTTAGACTCATATTGAATGAGGTTCGGACTTGGTGCTTACCGAAAGAGCAGTTATGTAATAGTTAGTGGTATGATGGACTGAATGATAACAAGTTAAAAGACGAATGAGACGTGCTGAGTGATAATTGTTTATAAATTGAAATTGGATTGTCCTTCCTTTCCTATTGAAACTGAGATCCTATATACATGCTTTGGATACGTGTTTGACATGAAAGATTGAGTTTTGATGATTAATGATGAAATGAGATACATGGACACCTAATTCAAAACGAGAACACATTCAGGATCCATCGACGGGTGGGTGCCTGGTTGGGGGTATCGGTATCCCTTAATTGGCCTAGCATGAGCAAATACTTGTGATCTATTCAGGACCTACCAACGGGTGAGGTGATTGGCAGGGGGTATTGGGATCTCTTAATTCGCCCGGCAGGGGGTTTTGCTCATGACACAGAATAATAAGAGAATTGTGACACGATGTTGATTAAATGAGTATTAAGGTGATAACATGATAGATTTGTGAGACATTGGGATTGGGATTCATAATTGATTGTTTCATATGTCATGGTTGTTCCATTTAGTTTCCGCTATTGCTTGACCATCCAATCATCTCATGAGCACATAAAGTTAGTGTAGAATTTTCTACTGGACTAATATAACTCAACCCTTCATTATTTCAGGTACTAATCAGGTACAGTAGCATGGAGTGTTGTGCATGCATCGATTGGAAATCTTTTGAAAGCTAAGTTGGAAGAGTTACTTGGGCATCTTTTGTTAACCTCTTTTGAGAAGATGTATCTGTAACTTTAATTATAATTCATTTGACGATGGATGACCGTAAACATTCAACTCAACTTCTTATCCCTTTACACTTGTACTTTTGAGCCGTTGTGCCTCAGATGTAACCATTTGAAACTTTGGGAAATGAATCTGTAAATTTTGAGGTGTGATCGAAAATCTTGTGGTGGGAATTATATATGAGATTATGAGGATTTCACTATTGAAAAATATTATTTACTTTTGTAAAAAAATCGAGGACGTAACAGTCTAGACTTGGTTTTAATAAGGTTTAGGATCCATTGATTTAAAAGTCTTTTTGTATTTCCTGTATATCGTTAGCTTTGGGGCTTGGTAGTGTTTCTTTATCTTTCTATTGTGATGGAAATCTATAAATGCCGTATGAGTCGGTATAACTCTTTGAAATGATAATCACTTTGTTTGGTTGAGATTTTAGAAAGTTATTTTTGAGAGTTGAGTGGTAATGAGTGGAGAGAGATAAAGAGAGAAATTTATTGAAAACTGTGCCGAGAGTAAAAGTTACTCTCAAGATATAAATTTATTGAAATCTATATCTTCTCTTTTGGGTCAAAAAAAATATTTAAAAGTCTTACCGTTTAAGGTTCTTGATTGGACAAAAATGGCCCGTCCCTCTTCTCGCACGCGCCTCTCCCTCTCTCCTATATTTCTCACGCGCCTATTGAGATATGCTTATTAGTGGCTGTATGGTTCTGATTGGGCCCCATGTTGGACCGAATACTTTCTCTTAGGTAGAGATATTGTCGTGTGTCCGTGTCCTAGGCTATTGTCACAAGAAGAATTCTAACCAAGTGATACTGGGGCCTATTTGAATCTTTTGTTTGGTTTTCATATTCTCAATCAAAAATGATACAACTACGTCCATTTTGCACATCCAAATACACACCCACAAGCACAAGTGTATGGGTGTGTATTTTTGAATATGCAAAATGGGTGTGGCTGTAGGATTCTCCAAAGCTACTGCTATTGCTATTGGGACCCATTTTGTCTTGTGCTTGTATATTGCTACTTGTAACCCAATACAACAATAAACACTCAGCTAAATTATTCAGCTAATATGCATTCATTTGTTCTGCCAGGAGACCAGGAATGTTTATTGCGTGTTGTTCTCAACTAAATTAGAATAGTTTTAGTTAGAAAAAAAATTAGCTTGTTTTTGTTTGTCTTTATTAAAAAAAATACTTTATTCGTGTCTCACTAAATTTTTTTTGTTTATTGGTTCGTCTTGACAAATAGGACATACAGCATGCAAGGGTATTTTTGAGAGTTTTGGAGTGTTTGGACTGCACGCGTAAATATGTTCTTGGATGGACAAATGGTGGCAATATTCTCTACGGCTCAAGCTCCCTAAATAATTTGAAGGACTAACATATCAGCATGAAGCAGCAGTTTGTTGGTTTTAGGTCTCTTAAAGCATCCACAACGTAATTATCAAAAGTGAATAATCAAAATTTGCCACATTTATTTATTTAGAGGTTGTTAAAGTTAGTAATGTCAAATCTCACATTGTTTATTATTTTCCCAAAATCAAAATGAGTTGGCAATCTAATGATCTACATTGAATGACATTCTAGTAAAATAAGTGAAAGTGGAGAGTATAAAGTTATCAACATTGTTAAAATGCACAACCACTAGCCAAAGTGAAGAGTGAATTTCACCTACCAATAAAGCATTTGCTTTATGGAGAGTGAGTTTCACTTTTTTATGATGGTTGTATTTGAGTGAGAAGATGCCCCAATAAATTTTGTTATTGGCAAAAAATTGCTAATTTTAATTATCCAAATGCTCAAATTTGATGAGTTGCTAGAGGTTGCTAAGTTTTTTTTTTTTTGAAAATGTCAATTTCATTTCATATTAAAGCCCAAAGGCAATACAAATTTCATCAACAGATACAGGAATGAACCAAAAACTACCAAGACTTCGACACAGGCACCCCCTTCCGAAGCAAGATTGACGAAATACCTAGATTAGGAACCAATCTAAGTCCAGATAGTAGAAAAATCCAAACGGACCCCAGCTCAAACCCGAGATAGCACATATGAAATCTGGATGAACACCGAAACCTCCAGCTGCAGCCCAATTGCGTGACCAAAACTGCCGGCACAACTCCAACACGCAACGAAACCCAAACGCAGATGAAAATTCCGGCCAAGCAACCCCACCGACGCTAAACTCAAAATTATTAACCCACCACCAACACCCACTGGACCTAGAAAAACTAGACCAGTACAAGCCGGACTGGAAACCAACTGGAGAACCACCGGCCAAACAGCCAGGAAAAGAAAAAGAAAAGCTAAAAAAAAACCCTAACTACCAGCCACACCTTTATTGGCCAAATCGACACCCACCGCTTGCCGAACCACCACATGCCACGCCTACCCAGCTCTGGGCTGTACCAGATTCACCGAGCAAAAACGGACAAAACCCCGTCACAAGTGCCGAACTACTGGAAAAGACACAGAGATTGGGATCGAGCGAACGAGAGGGGGAAACAGGGAGGAAACAACAGTTGGAAGGTTAGGTAGGTGGGAGAAGAGGGGGAGGAGGGTGAGGGAGGCGGAGGCGGAGGCCCCCCTCCCCCAGATCTGGATTCAGATTTTGTTTCTCTCTCTAGCGGCTGTGTGTTTCTCTCTCTAACTTTCATATATGACTAATGTTTTCACTAAACGCGAGGTTACTAAATTTGATTATTATAATGTGGGCACCTTTTTTAGCACACATTGTTAACTTTAGCAACCTTTGATTATTATATTGTGGATGCTCCTCTGCGACCAGCCTTTTACAATTGTTTTCAGTAAACTTTTGCCTTTTTCAGAACAATAAGTCTGGATACACTACATCCAATCACTACATCATCCACTACATATTTTGTAGGGCTCATCTTGGGTCCTAAAAAAATACAGAAAAATATTCATAAATTTTAAAATAATATATTATGAGACCCTGTAAAAAATCAGCTTCAACAAATATCGGTAAATATTATATCTTGATTCGTAGGGGCGAAGCTGTGCAGTTAAACAGTTTCGTCCCTACAAATCAATAAATAATACTTACTGATATTCTTTGGAGCTGATTTTTTACAGGGTCCCATAAAATATTATTCTAAAATTTATGGATATTTTTCTGTATTTTTTTGGGAGCCGGTGTGAGCCTCATAAAAAATGTAATGGATGGTATAATAGATGGATTGTAGTGTATGTAGCATCTCTCTTTTCAGAATTCTATAGTAGATTTTGTGGATAAAAGGCAACAAAAAATTTCTTAAAATGCTCATAACCAGCAAAAGGTAATAGTTTTGGTTTTGAGCGAGAAGTTTCGAATGTCCATGAACTAATCCAACGTACTACCCTGAAAAAAATCCTACCCAATGTTGAAAAAGATACAAGAAATTACACCACTCCTGACTAACAGTTTAATCGGCAAAAATATTTCCCAACTAAAAAATTTAGTCGGCAAATTGTAGTCAGCAATAGTATTTCCCGACTAAAACACATTTAGTCGCTATATTTGCATTATTGCCGACAAAAATATTTAGTTAGCAAAAGTATTTAGTTAGTAATGTTTAAACAATTAACGACTAATTATTTAGTCTGAATAATACTACATTTTCCAACTAAAAATTTAGTTGGCAAATGTCAGACAACTTTTCCGACTAAATATTTAGTCAGCAAAAGTCACATTTTTCCATAATAGCTGTTGGCAAGTTACAACTTTTCCGACTAAATATTTAGTTGGCAAATGTTATACTACAACTATTAAATCTAATTTCAAAACCTGCTTTGATTTTTTTTTTTTTGATGACCAATAAATTAAATCGAGCAACCAATAATTCCATACATCTATCACCAACCTACTACAATTAAGCTCTAAATTTCAAAAATAATCCATTCATAACTTCCATAAATAAAAGGTGTTCACCAAATATTTAACAAACTGTACCACAAAAGTGAGAAATAAATTGTACAAGAAAGTTCTTCAACAATGACAAATTGGTAACTTTTCCAAGCACGGTAGAATCCACGGCAAAATCTAACTTCTTTATATATAGTCCATAATCAGATAAAGATCGATTAAAATTAAAAGATCAATCACTTCTCATGACGCATCTTCTTGGATCTCATCAGAAAAACCTGAACAAAAAATATAATGCCAAAATGATATGTTAGCATTGGAACCAAAAAGAATTACTTGGTCCTCCAAAGACTAGAGCCAAATTTTCTGGTGACATATGGTGCAAGAGTGCCTAAATAAAATTCATTACAATCAAACACGAACAAGCTATTATTGACATTCAAAGATTCAAGCATCACCATGGCAGTAACCTTTCATGCTGGTATATACATAAACAAGCAGATACAAAAGGAATCAAGTGTAAATTGCACCAACTATAACCAGACGATAAAAACTTATTGAGTTTCAAATTGAAAAGCAATGGATTAACTAAAAAAGCCGATGCAAAAGAATCCAAGTACGAAATTGGAACTACACCGAGGCAATTGAAAAAACAGAGTAATACTATTGAATTAAAAAGTACAACCAGATTAGACCATGAAAGATTAACGAATCATGGAGGCATTGAGAAAACTAAAACTAACCTTTGGGAAATTCCGACATTGGCTGCAAGGCTGTTTAGGACAGCTTCAACATATCCACGTACTTCTTGGTCCATCCACCTATGTTCTTCCTCTGGGTTAGCAAGTCTTTTAGCCATTGTTTGCTAGATTGTGCATGTATATTTTCTTATCATGGTGCAGCTATAAACTTTTTCCTAATTGAACACATGGACACTCAAAACTCAAACGCCTAAGGCATCAACGGGGCTATATCTACATTCCATTCAAGCAACCCCAAGTCAGTCTCGTAACAATTTTTCTTACCTTTTTTATCCCCCTCTCTCAATTGAATCTCAAGTTAAAGACTACAAAGCATAACTTTATTTTTGCAAGTTTCCAAATATACAACACATCCCAAAAGTAAACACCCCACCTACATGTTAGCATCGTCGCCAGCCTTGAGGATCGTCGTCGGAGGAGGAACTGAACCGTGTTTGATTTTGGAACAAGATTTGGGTGTAGTTCTGATGATTTGGGATTTTGGGAAAGGGCATGTGGAACAGGTGTAGTGTTTTTAGGGATGACGTATTTATGATTTAACCCCCTGAAAAAGTTTGAGATCATTTCGTTCCCCGCCAATTATTGGCGACTACTATATTTTTTCACGAAATTTTGAATTAGCGCAAAAATTCCTTTACCCCGACTAGTTATAGTTTAGTCGGTGAAACAAGATCAAAATCACTTCTTTTTTTTTTCGACAGATCAAAATTACTTCAATGCGTAGATTTTATAGATAGTTGCCAATTCATTTTTTTAAATGATCGATCTAAACTGTTAGAATTTAACATCTTATCAATAATATCCTTCTCACCAAAATTGGTGATAATCAGATATCGGCAACCACATGATTAGAATACATTCAGTGCTTCTGGAGGCATTAAAATCTTATAGTGCACCGCTCGAGGGCCGCCTAAGCTATTTTTTTTTTTAAATCGAAATTTTCTTTCTTTTACATACGTGGGATTAGATCATGCCAGTCGAAAATGAAGTAGATCTTTTATCCTCACATACTGGATCGAACGTAAAATATCATTCTAATAATGAATCTGCTTCCTGAACAAGGGGCTTTCAAAATTCGATAGACACAAAAATGACTAAAACACAAAGCACAACAAAATGAACGGTATCGATCATCCTAATTATCCTACAATTGTTTGACTACTGTACATTAGACTATAGCACAAGACTTTGATTCATAAACAAATAAGTTGAATGTATAGATTGCTGGCTTATTTTTTTATTGCTCGATCTGAACCGCTAGGATTTTACGTTTTATCAATTATAGCATTGTCACAAAAATCAGAGATCATTAAATATTAGCAACCGCATGATCGAAAGACATTTAATTCGTTCAGAGACGTTTAAGTATTATAGTGTACTAACCGAGCCCCGCCTGAGGTCTTTTTTGGCAATCGAAATCATCTATCTTTGACGTAATACGAACTAGATCATTCGTACCAAGAATGAAGTTAACTGTATATGGATAGACACTTGATCGGATAAAAAATCTTTTTATTAAACACCAAAATTCATTTTATTTAGGAATTTGCGTGTTGATGAAGGGGCTTCCTTAACCCAATGGAGTAAAAAATTTACGAGAATCTTATGATTAAAAAGAAAGGAAATATCAGTATTTTGCATTAATAATAAATAAATGAAATAATTTGACGGCAAATGTATTTCATTTATTTATTATTAATGCAAAATACTGATATTTCCTAACTAAATATTTTAGTCGGCAAACATGTTGACATTTTAAAGATGACAAAAAAAAAATGGACATTTGCCGACTAACTATAAATTTAGTCAGCAAAAGTAAACATTTACCAACCAAATGATTTAGTCGGCAAATATATTGAATTCAGAAAAATATAAACATTTCCCGACTAAAACTTTTATTTAGTCAGCAAAACATATATTTACCGACCAAAACATATTTAGTCACCAAATGGTAACTTAAGGCCAACTAAATATATTTTAGTCGGTAATTGTACAAAAATTGGCGACTAAGCTTTTTTTAGTCGTGAATTTTAGTTGGCAATAGTGTAATTTGTTGTAGTCATATATACATCTGTCATGCTTAGGGTGTGGAAACTTTTGCACGACAACACAAAATTATTTGGGTAAAAGGTTGGCTATATCCAAATACCACACAAAAAGGACATAAGCACGAGTCGTATAGTCTGCATGTTCAGATTGTACGTGTATAGTACCAACCTAAAACAGCCAATGTGTTTGATAATCGGTGTCAACTATCAACCCATTATCATGACCCCAACCACCACATGTATTGTTTTTCCACATCATATCAATACAACAAGCACATAAACTACACTGAGAGCTATAATATTGCATTTTTGTACAACTAGCACGGAAACTGCAATCAAAGGGTGGTGGAAGATGGACAAACAATAGACTTTTTAGTGGATTCAAGCATCTCTTAATTTTCTACTACCATGGATTGACATGTATGTTACAGAAGCATCTTTAGTCTATGACCTCAGCTACTTCAGGGGCAATTTGTCCGGTCACTGCATTCTTTTAAGTTAGAGCAAACATTGAAGATGGTTTATTAGTAACTTTGACAGCAACAATAGATTCACTAACCACCACCACAAAGAGTGCAAATTAGTAGAAGCGATTGGATCCATAAGTTGTGTTCGTAGACTTTTTGTATAGCAAGATTTTTCTCCTATGACTTGATTATTTCAAATTGTTCATAACAAAGGAAGTGATTTCACTCTCTTTTTCCTATAACTGAGTAAATGTAATTTGAAGGAAAAATTCAAAGAGCAAGGTAAAGTCCATTGAATTTTGAGGGGACTAAAATTAATATCTAAACTTTTAGAGATCAATTTACTAAAAGTACACCATAAATACATGATATTCTAGCACAAAAATTGCACAAAGAGCAGTTTTTTCATATCAGTACAACCAGCACGAAAACTGCACATAAAAAGAGTAGTGATTTCACACTCTTTTTCATATCAGTTAACCAACACAGAAGCTGTACGGAGAGCTACAATATTTCCCCTTCGCAAAACCAACACGGAAATTGCAATCAAAGGGTGGTGGGACGTGGATGAACGAGAGGTTTTTTAATAGATTCGAGGATTTTGATTCTCCAACGCCATGGATAGCCATGTTGGAGTATGTTGCAGTAGCATCTCTAGTCTAATCTGTTCCCATCGCAGGAGGTGTCATTCACGGACTCTGCCTGGAAAAGCTTTGGTTCCCATGCAAGTAGTTCACCATGAAGCTTCCCTTGATTGTGTTAACTGTGGCAATGAAGCTCAAAGTGGATCTTACCATTGGCATTGCAAAGCTTAGCAGTAGTGTTTTTCATGATCATGATTTTTATGGGTATCTTCTAATTTCTTTTGCATCTATGACTATAAATGAAACTTATAGGAGCATCATGGCCTTGAGTATATTGGTCATCACCATTACTGTAACTATCAGCATGAATGGCATAAGTTAGCTAAAAACACAGAGGGAAAGGGAGAGATACAATATTGGACATTTGTATAGCCAAAACTACAATCAAAGGGTGGTAAAAATGACAGAACAATAATGCATCTCTTGAATCTCTATGCCATGGATCGGCATGTGTATTGCAACAGCATCTCTAGTCTGTTCTGTTGCCATGGCTGGAGATGTTATTCACAAAATCCATCGAAAAAAGCTAGCTTTGGTTCCCCTACAAGTATTTCACCATGAATGCTGCTTCTTTCACTGTATCAGCTGTGGCAATGAAGCACCCAGCGGGTCTTACCACCGGCATGCGAAGCTTAGCAACAATATTTTCATAATTACTGTAATGGGTAACTTTCTAATCTCTTTTGCATCTATGAAGAATAATGAAATTTTCATGAACATTGTGGCCTTCGGTATTTTGTTGATCACTATTATGGTAAATAATTGTATTCAAATGCATACTTGGGGAGATATTCAAGGCGACGATGTGTTCAAGTTATATATAAAATTCGATATCATTTCCATGCTTTTGTTCTTTTTAACACTGAATTCTTTAGTTTTGAGTGTTCACACTGCTAAAAGATATATGGAATTGAAGTATAATGATGAATTGCATGAAACAACTTTCTAATCTCTTTTGCGTCTATGAAGAATAATGAAATTTTCATGAACATTGTGGCCTTTGGTATTCTGTTGATCACTATTATGGTAAATAATTGTATTCAAATGCATACTTGGGGAGATATTCAAGGCAACGATGTGTTCAAGTTATATATAAAATTCGATATCATTTCCATGCTTTTGTTCTTTGTAACACTGAATTCTTTAGTTTTGACTGTTCACACTGCTAAAAGATATATGGAATTGAAGTATAATGATGAACTGCACGAAACTACTTGTGGGGGGGATTGGAGGAAATAGGCAAGCAAAACTGCGCGATGGCAGAAATAGGAAGCCCTCGATTTTTGATGGCTCATTCTATGGCCTCAGCTACTTCAAGGCTAATATGTCTGGTCTCTGCACTTTCTTTAATTAGAGCAAAGATTCTAACGAAGCTTTAGAAGAAAGATTTCACGGCGACAGGTTCAAGTTACCATTGGTCAACCCCATTTATTTTAATAATTCAATACATTGGCATGGTTGTGGATACTTTTACCCCGGTACATAGATGATTTTATTGCCACTATCATCAACTGCAACAACGTATTTACAAACAACCACCACAAAGAGTTTAAATTAGTAAAAACCTACCAGATCTAAAGGTTGGTCGAGTGGAAGGAGACACACTTAACCCTTGCCGATTTGGCCTGTGAATTGCAAAACAAATGATTGGGAGTGCAAAAATTCTTATTCTGACCTTACGCATCGATTTGCAGGTTGGCGTTGTGGTAAATTGGTTCAGTTAATCTCCATCATATCACACTCCCATTATTCTCATGGTTTTACTATTGTAAGAGGATGAATGAGGACCATGTATCTGAGTCAAGTGCATCAACTAATAAAGGAAGTTCAAACCCAAAAAATACAAGTCTAGAGTTGAATCTTTATATTTTGTATTGCCCAAAATTAATATGAATATGTGTCACGAACCAAATCAAGTGATTCTGTAACGACCTGAATTTTCGGTCATATTTTATTTTATTTTGAATAAAATTTAACATTTTATTAAATTTTTTTTTGTTGATTAAACTGTTGGGTCAATTATTAAACCTAACCTAGATTTTTTTTTTATCTAGAAAATCCCAACCCTCGCCTACTATACTACCACCTCCTCCACAAAAATATGAAATCGCATCTTCCATTCTTTTTGCAAAATTTTCGGCAGAGGGAGAGGAGATTGGAATGGATTTCTTGCACCCAAAGGCTCATTATTGTTATCCAATTTTGTAAACACATGCATGTATTTAATAAATGAGAGAGAGAGAGAGAGAGAGAGAGAGAGAGAGAGAGAGAGAGAATAAGAGAGGAGATAAGATAGAAATAAATGGGAGAGGAGAGAGAGAGGAGGAGTTGCCTATAAATAGAAAACCCTCCCACACTTGTCCGTGACACCAAAAATCTCTCCAATTTTATTCTCACACACACTAGTTCCAGAAAGAAAGTGGGTCGAGATAGAGAGAGAGAGGAGAATTGATTTTGTACACCCACATCACCACTTTCTTCGACACATCACCATCAAACACCATATTTATTTATATTTAGAGGGAAGTTAGGATTTTTTTTTCCGATCAATCTGAGATCGAACGAAGCTGTGTTGATGCATTTCAACCCGACCCGACGTAACTCAACCCACTACCGCCTAGAAGCAAGGTAGAAACCTCCTATCTACTCACCTAAATATAGTAGTGCTATGTGTTCGTTGATTTTAAAAAGCACTGAAATTATGCTTGAATGATAAATGCTTGTTAACAAAAAAAACATTGGAGGTGTAACCTCCTACAAAATTGGAAGATGACAAAATCGTTAATTAGAGGAAATGATCTTAAGTGTACAGTCATTTTTTTCCTTGATTTCGAAAAACATGATTTTGAGTTAATTATTTGAAATTGTATTTAGTTGGTTAGTTGTAAAGTATGAGTATCGATTGCATGATAGAAATGTTGCTCTTAGATTGTGTGTCGTTATGATTTTTGATTGGTCAAGTAGAAAGGCATGGAATATTAAGATTTATTTGATAATGCATGTTTATGCAAGCTTTGAAGTGAACGCTAGAAAATGATATATACTTACGAGACACGAGAAATGAAATACGAAAAGAAATGTGAAAAGGGTTGATGATTGTGTGAGCATGAGAACCCGGTAGGTCCATTGAAGATGGTCAGCAGAATCATGGCTCGGGTATACATGTGTGAGCATGGGAGTCCGGTAAGTCCTGAAAGAATGGTCGGCGGAACCATGACTTGGGTGTGCGTGTGTGGCCTAGGAGCCGGTAGGTGCTAAAAGAATGGTCAGCGGAACTAGTGTCGTGCGTGCGCTGTGAAATGTGAAATGATCAAAGACTGAGAGCCCGGTAGGTCCTGAAAGAGACGGTCAACGGAATCAGTGTTTTTGGGTGGCAAAATCTGAATTTAGCCTGGGAGCCCGGTAGGTCCTGAAAGATGGTCAGCGGAACCAGTGCTCGAGAAAAAAATAAGATGGAAAGTCGAATCGATACTTGAAAAATGAGGACACGGATTATGATACGCTGCGATGATGATAAACTCTGATAAGACACTGACACTTCATTTGTTGATTTGATTTTATGTGATCAACTGTTTTCTGCAATTTACTTTACAAAATTATATGATATTTTTGCTAGTGTAAGGGGGGGTAGGAGTTAACTACTGAGCTTAAAAGCTCACGATGTTACTTTTGTGACCCTGGCAAAATATGCCAGGCCTAGGTGACAAACATGGAGAATTTTATGCAGAGCAGATTGTTGCAGAGGAAGACGGATGCCCTGAAGAGTAGAATTTACCATAGTACCCCTCCCCTTTTTTTTGTATAAATGTAATTCGATTCAAGATTTATTGTTTTGTGAGACTAAATTATGATTTTATTTAAATAAATACTAGACTTGATTTTACTGTATTTAAATTAACGTTCCCAAAAATCGTGGCGTTACAGATTCAGATGGGAAAAAGTCCAAAAAAATCAGATAGAGCTTTATGAAAAACTAATAGCTTCAAGGGGGTTGCTGATTTGGACAATACCAACCAGGTTTCGAATCGTTGGACTATGCCGGTGGTAAGCTTAACCAATATAGTCGTCGCACTCCCTAAAATTGAAAGTCATATAGTGGACGGAGGCCTTTTGTATTCCTCCCTTGTAGAGGAAAGCTTTAGCTCCGAAGGAGATAATTTGCTAAACTTGGAATGTGCAACAGATGTCACATGGGTAGGAGTTGAACTTAATCGCAAGTGGCTGGATAAGAATCTTCGGAAATTGCCTCTTGGAAGAAAAAACATCGAGGGGACTCTTCAACCCTTAATTGATATGCTGAAAAGGCTACCGTTGAGTTCCAAAGAAGCATGACTAAAGTTTTAAAGTTCTAGCTGCTAATTCAATGCACAAAATTAGCTAGACCCTATTGAATGACTATAAAAGCAACACATAGGCCCACAAGGATGGGCACTTGTTCGAGCAACTATCCATCATGGTTGTTGGTATTTTGGGAGCTTGCCTTTGAAACTTACTGTGTGTTAGAGCAGAGTCAAAAATTAACATAAGGTACGGATTCGTGAGGACTTATTCAAGTGGTCGTTAGTTAACCTTATGGATTTTAGTTATTCAATCTATTGGGGTAGCTGTGGGCTCTAAAAAATTCAAAGAGCAACGTAAAGTCCATTGAATTTAGAGCGGTAGATTAAAATTAATTTAGCTCTTGAATTTCTAGCACGAAAACTGCACGGGAACAGTTTGTTTTCATATGAGTGCAACCAGCACAGAAACTGCATGGAAAAAGAGTTGTGGTAGCTAGCGGAAGAGTTCAAATTAGTAAAAACCTATTGAATCCAAAGGTTGGTGAGGTGGGAAAAGACACCCTTACCCTTACAATGAAACTAACTGCTAAAAGACCATAACTACTTTTCAATGATAACTGTTTCTCCTGTTATTTTCAGAGTTAAAGGTCCATACTAACTCTTTTTTTTTTTACCGGCAAAAGTAATATTTTATTAAGAAGGAAAAGGAAAAGGGGATTCCAACCAAAGATTAAAAAATACAGCCCCATGGGAACAGAACCCATACACATCTATAAGGACAAAGCCCATAACACATATGGGTCTAAAATACCCAGATCATACAATAAGCACAAAAACAAAAAAGGCCTACAACTACACCTAGAAATTTAAGAGAAAATGATGAGCCGGTCCTGTTTTTGAATTCTATAGCCCACCAAGTCTCTGTCCTCTAAGTGTAATGTCCCACTAGGTTCTCTTCAAAATAGCTCACACGCATTTCTCCCTCTCTCTCTCCTTCATGTACGCATTACTGCTCTCACACACGCTCTTGCATTGAATGCATGCGCGCGTATCAGTCACCATTGCACAACCCCTTCTTGGTAAGAGTACAATGCACTTTCAATGTTCATAAGTCTGATTTCCCTATTTTCACTTTTGACGTGTATCTGCATCTCTCTCACTCTCTCTCTCTCTCTCTCACACACCTCTTTCTATTTTAAATCTTAAAATGCTTATTACTTTTATTTTATATATTCAATTTTTATGAAAAAAATATCTTTGCAATCTACTTGACAAAATGTATCAAACAAGTACCCTATTGAATATGTAATTATGTTATAAAAAAATAATACTGTTAATTACTCCTTTCTTCCCACTTTAAATGTTTTTTAAGGGATTTATTGTATTTTCAAACTCCAAGAAAAAATGTTTCTACATATTATTATATTTTTTAACACCAAATTAAAGTACTTAATTTTAAAAAATAATACGTAAAAATACTTCTTTTTTTTGGGTGGGTGGGTGGGTGGGTGGGTGGGTGGGGTTTAAAATTGTACTCCCTCCGTCCCTTTTTAAGTGTCCTGCTTCGTAACTCCAATTTATTAAAAAGACATCATCATTACACATGTCACATCAACTTTTTCCTCCACTTTTCCTACTTACCCATCATCATTACACTTTACTCATTAACTTTTCAAAATAAAATCTACTTTTATGGACAAAATAGACAATACACCAACTTTTACTCTCCGAATTTTACAAAATGGACACTTATTAAGGGACAACCCAAAATGGAATACTGAACACAAAAAAAGGGACGAAGGGAGTATGAATTTTCGTATGGAACATTGAAAATGGGATGGAGGGAGCATTGAATGTTAATTAACAGTAAATTAACACTGGTAATTATAAATTTAAACTTTTAATTGTTAATTTTAACAATAGTAATTATTGATTTTAACATTGTTAATTATAAATTTAGAATATTAATTATAAAAAAATACAAATGTACAAACAAAAGTTATAAACATTATAAGGTTTTAAGCTTCAAAATAAAAAAGAGGGAGAGATGGAAAGGAGAGAAAAGCGTGGAAAGAAAAGAATGAGTAGTCACATCACATGGAGTGCAATTTTGTTCACCCTCTTTAAAAGAGGGTGAACATTATCCTCTCTCTTATTGGTTGAAATAATGTAGATCCCACCATAAAGTGATGTCATGCTTATCATGCAATTATACTTTTTGATAAGCATGACATTATTTTGTGGTAGGGTCTACATCATTTCAACAAATAAAAAGTGAGTTAATATTCATCCTTTTAGGTGGAAGGTGAACAAAACTCAACTCCATCACATGAGTACCACTTTCCTTTCCTCCATATTTATTGCTTTCGTACTATCAACAAGAGAAACAGAGAGAGGGGGAGAGAAAAAAAGGAGCGTGGGGAGTCCGGACAAGACAATTGGACAGAGAGGAGAGACAGGAAGATTGTGCGCGCGTGCAATAGGACCCCCCAAGGGAAAATACTTGTGCGTACTTGTGCACAAGGACCTAATGGGACATAATCTCCTATTATAGAACCGGCTGGGAAGGACCCCTAGATTTAACAATAACAGCCCAATACCTAACCCAAAGGGCTAGGCCCAATCCAAGAAAATCCAAAACCTAAACCTTAATCGTCTGCACATCCTTCAAGCACCGCGGCCCAACTGCCAACACTCACCACATCAGCAGATCAAAACCACCACCACCACCGAAACAGACCTCCATAACACCACCATGACACCACTGGCAACCCAAACAGAGGAAAGAAACAGAGCATGTATACACGTTGCACAATGGAGTTACTAGAGAGTAGTATAATAGACTTCACACATTACTGCATAGTTCTCGGAAACCACATGTGCTTTAAGCAATATGCATGTTTGATTGTGTATTCTCTTGTTTGTTCGAAGAAAGTTCCAATAGGAGGTATCAAAATTACAATGCAATTTACATTAGATCAGGAAAAAATGGAATAGTCGAGGGAATCCGAAATTCATGACTTTAAACTCGGCTCTGCTTCAGTGGAGCTATTTATTAGTCGGGCCCATGGAACTCTATCTTTCGTATTAGCTCCTGGCCCTTTATACTCCACATAAAATACTTTATCTAATTTATCTAGACCTTGACCTCCCATTCTAGCTAGCTCGCCGAGGCAATTAAACCATCAAGAAAGGTGTTTATTATGACTGTTTTGGAGAAAAGAAAAGAAAAAAACCCGCGGCCTACCTAAAATGTGTGAAAATTTGAAATTTGTCAACGTAGGTCAGGTGCAGCTTCTATTGTACAATGTTGGATTATGATACCAGTTTTTCCATCTTCAAACTCTTTTTTGAGCTGTTATTGTGTTTTTTTTTAGAGTCACGAGGTTTGAGTACGTAAATCATACAATTTTGAAAAACCACTACGACACCGTAGATTTCACATTCTCTAAAGAATTGATTGTGTCTTAAGGTGTATAGACTGCCTTGATATCCTTTGAAGCGGCATTTGTAGAAGTGCAGAAAAGCCCGCTTGTTTCCTTACAGCCTTTGTAGTTTTAGTTGACCGACTTTCAGAATGCAGTGTGATGGACAGAGTTTCTAGTCCGTTTACTAGAAAAAGCAAGAAGGTTAGGGTCCATAGATTTGACTAGCAATAAGGTCCGTTCACTCAGATATGCAACAAGAAGAAGATGATGAGCATAACAAGGACTCATTGGTTTAGTGGGAGTAACTCGGACTTGGTTGGACAAGACCCAATTTTGACTTTTGAACCTCTTGTTGGGTCAAACCTAATCCGAACATCATTCACATGTGATGGGAGTTTAGCTTGAAAAAGTTGTGGTGCAGGCGTTGGGTGCGAGTAAATTTGTGTGGTATAGATGTTTTTCACGTGGCAATATGTGCTTGTGTGTGGGGACAGTGGGGTCTCCATTGTACCAGACCTTCGGTCCATGCTTTGGATGGGAGATGGTAATTGGATTGAGTACATTGCATTTGTATAGTTAAAGGAGCATGAGTGTTCAATTGGTAGTTAAAGGACTAAGTAAATAAAAATTGGGTAGTTAAGAGACAAGTACATATTTTACCCTTAGTATGTTTGTGTCACCAGTTTTTTCCTTATGTGAAAATCGGGAAATTTAATTTAACTGGGTATTCTCGTCTTTTAGTTCTTGCAGTGAGCACCAACATTTCAGAACTTTTCATACTGCTGAGGACAGTGTGACATGATATCTTGATATATCTCCTCCCTGTTTGACTAATATCTAAGAGCTATATAATCTCACAATGTACGTGAACCTTATTTCTAGTAGCAATACCTCATTTAGATTAATAATACCACAATGCTAGTCTATCGGTATAATGGCTCATTTGGATGCGGGATAAGAATTGGAGATATTATTTATGAGGTGGAGATAAAATAGTATTGGATATTGGTTAATAAGAGATAACTCACATTGATGTGATGTTTATAGAAGGGGGATTAAATAGTAGTTAGTTTGGATGAGGTATTAAAAATATGAGGATAAAATTGGAGATTTGAATGAAGGATAAAATGATGAGATAAAATTGTTTAATAGTTGAAATGGAAGAGGAGGGGGTATTATTTCGGCCTTATCCGGGAATATTAACTAATAAGAGAGTTGCTATATGTACCGACCACGGAGGAGGGAAATCGTACCGACGGCCGCCAGCGGGCCGTCTCCGGCCACAGGACAGCTGATCCGAGCCATCCAAAAATTCTAAAAAAAAAAACCGATGGGGCATACGCAGGAATCAACGGCATCCGAGGTGTGTAGGGTGTTTGATCTGAGCACTCATTTTTCGTGTATATGCCTACACACCTCGGATGCCATTGATTCTCGCGTAAGCCCCATCGATTTTTTTTTTTAGAATTTTTGGACAGCTCGGATCGGCCATCCGGTGGCCGGAGACGGCTTGCCGACGGCCGTCGGTACGATTTCCCTCCCCCATGGTCAGTATTCATAGCTTTTCTGAACTGATAACACCCCAAAATTCACCCATAAAGAATCCTCCCGCAAGGAGTATTAGCCGGTACAAGAGAAGAGAGGAGAAACCTAATACCCCTGCATTTTTTGGTTGCCAAATCAAGTGACAAACCTGGACCTATGATCTTAGGAGGGGGAAAAGCTAATACCCCTTCTCAATACCCCATTCAAACAAGCCTAACAGTAATAAGGTCAGGTTATTCTCATTCACCCAAGAAAGCATGAACAGTCAGATGTGTCAAATCACTTTCTTGTTCTTTTTTGGTACATCAAATCTTGTTTCTTTATTATTTATTGAGTGCCTGAAACCTTCCGTCTTGGTCAAAATTTGATAAAATGTAAGTAAAACTTAAACCAAATATAAGTTTGACATATTGGTCGGAGTATGGGAAGACGTCAAATTTCTATACACGAATCTGCCATAGCAGCCTAAAAAACTTCGATATATATACCCATTTTTTAAGTCAGGATTGGATTCATAACCATGGTCATTTCAAGTATGAGCGTACAATCCTTAACTTGGATAACTACAGATAAAAACTATTGTCCGTCATCATGTCAAAAACTCTCCCACTTCTGAATTTCTCAGTGTTCGAAAAAAAAATCTCCCGGCATTAGTGAGCAAAATAAAAATCGTATCCACCATTTCAGTGTGTCGTGGTTTTTCTTTATCTCAGCTATAGGACTTCCGTGTTCTCCCAATAGGTTTAACTAAGTTTCTCTGATTCCCAGAGAGGGAAAAACATAAAGTACAAAAAGCCTATCCAGTGAGGTAAAACCGCGGGAATGTGACCACACTAAAGATTGTTTCCTCTTAAGCTGCTACCTCATTTGTACCAACCAGCCAGGAACCACCTCAGCAAGAAACAGAAGCAGCAACAGATGGCCTGTGCAATAAACAAACTCAAACACACGTTAATATGAAGTGAAAAACTGAGCACAATCAGGACAGACTGATGGTGAATCTCACTTCATCAAAAATAGCATTGGTATACCAGTAACCCATAAAACCTGTTATTTAGATCATTAAAATGCTTTTTCAAGGTGCTTCGACAGATACAGATAGATCATTATATCTCAAGCGTGTATGGAAAATGTCAAAGGTCCACAACCATTTATTATGTAATATCATTGACAATTTAGTGAAAAACATGTTCATGAACCATGCAAGGCATGTGAATACACAGGTTCAAGAATTTTTATAGCGATGCAATGCCAAAGTTGAAATATTATTAAGATGAGAGAAACCATGAATCTGATACCTGGAAGACAAGTAGAAGGATGCAAAGCGAATTTTCTGACTTCCTGCCAAATTGTCTTAAGAACAAGTTTACAAGTGTCCCATCATTTGTCCCAGTTAGCAGTCCGGTCTGAGGGTCAAACCTGAAGGTTCAAGGATATTAACTAATTGAGTAAGATCCACTAATCCTCCTGTAACAGTTAGAAATAACAATTGCATCAGAAACTACCTGGGCAGCCGATGTCGTGGACAAGGAATATAGCCAGAAAGCTAAAAAAGTACAAAAGGAATCAGAACATTGAAGAAGAGCATGGGAGAGAGAGAGGGAGAGAGAGAGAGATGCTTTGGTCAAACCTGAGGGAGAGATAAAAGGAAGTTCAAAACTTGAGGAATGAAGAATATCAGAAGTGTTTCACTGTGACAAATCATTCAAAAACTCATCTCACACTCAGAATTAATAGAGAAACAAATGAAACAGTTCAACGCAAATTAAAAGCTAAGAAAAAATTTCAATGGTTATGGGCGTTTGGTGCAGCTTTTAGGGTATGCTTGTACCTTTTTTATTGGCTGCTTAGCCTTCTTAACAGTGTTTCGCCGTAAAATTCATTCACAAAACATCCACTACTACAGAATCAACAGACAAACAAATGAAATAGTTCAACACTAACAACCGAAAAGCACAAAAGTTCAATGCTTGCTGGCATTTGGTGCAGCTATTTGGGGCTCCTTGTAACTTTTTTTTAGTTAAGTTTAGGAGACTCTGCCCTCCTGTTCGGTACAGATTCTGAAAAAAGCTTATCACAGCTGATTACGCAAAGGCAGGGAAGGGATGCTTTTAGCTTCCGCTTACAGATTATCAACTATAAATATTAAACAATATGCACGAAGAAAGACTGAATTTGTCAAGCAGTCAATCCCATTGCAGTTTAGCCTGCTTGAGGTCGACACCCCACTGTCAACAAGTAAAGCCCCCTAACACGATCCAAACTCATTTTGTGTGCTCATTGCTTAATAACTGTTTCTAGTGAAGATTTGCCTCACTAAGAAGCTATAGCCTACAGAAATTACGAAAATTATAGTTTCAGCTAAATATTTTGTAGAGTCAACTTTAAGGCTTTTTCCATGTTCAACTTCAACATCCTGTATATTTTGATTTTTTAGCTAATATTTTTAAGACTCATCACCCTGCAAGTAAGATGCCTAAGAATGTGCTCTACTAGGTAATGATGCTTATGTCTGCATCAAAACCATGCACAACATGAGGCACGTTTATGAAAGTAGGAAGATCACAATTTTAGAAAAACAAAAAAAAGAAGATAGAAAGATCACTAACGAGGAATCAAAGTTAGAAATAGAACAGGAGATATGAGTTCAATGTCAGTACATAACGACGCGTCATGTATGCAGATTGAAGGAGGGATATACAAGTTAACCTATTTTAAAGATTAAGAAGCCAACAATGATCAGCTACCAAAGAAACTTTAACTCGTACAAAACAAGATTAGGAGGGAGACACTTATTTGGCTTACATCTGCTAACAATTGGATCAGCATCTTTTTATTGAGGAAGGTGTGCTTTTCAGTGGCCATAGGTTTCACTACATGCAGATAGGGCCCTTCATAGAGGGCTGTAATAATTTATTAAGTAATAATCAATTTTACTTGTCATGATTATGGTGCAAGGTTTGAGGTCGACTGTACGCATAAATGTTCTGTCTGAAGCCAATTATTGATGAGCCAGATCTCCTTCATCTGTTTTGATTAGTAGAAGGAACTGAAACCTATTTCTCAAGGCATGATGAGTTAACAAAAAAGTTTCTACATGATGAAACTACCATTGTCCATGAGACAAAGCAAGTAAAAGATGAAAGCTTGATGGATTCTAAGAGGAGCCTGAAATTGTGCTGGGAAATTACTCGCCCCAAAGTCAAAAGAAGAGAATAAAATGGAATAAAAAACTCCACCAAGCACATAATGGAGAACAGTTCATTTAACATTGTTTCTTTCTCAATCATGTCCCCCGGGTTAGCTAGACAAGATTGTTTCTGAGTTTGCATGAATTTCATTTCAATTTTCCGTGTTATCAAATCAATGACATAATAATAAGAAGTTTGTCATTGATCTTATAATTTGCTCCATATTTTACACATTGACGTGATTATAAATATATCAATGCTACAAAACAAGGTGCCATGAATTATGATATTGTGACCAAATGATCTGAAAATTACCAGCTCTAGTAGTAAAAGGTTAGGAATAGAAGACATACCTAAAGTGGCCTAGAATGCCAGCTACAGCCATAGTCATTCCAGCGAAGTATGTGTAGGTGTCACCAACAAAAACTGATGAAGGATACCTAAAATTCATGATAAATTCACAATTGACCTTATTATGGACTAATAATTTTTTGTGAAACCATCTTGTTGAAATAAATGACAATACCATTACCAGTTGTAAGAAAATAAAGCCATAGACGTAGCAAGCAATGGTTGAACAAGGTAAATAGAGAATGCATGAGCCTGTTTATACTCTGGGTCAGAAGATACTCCAATTTGCATTACATTATGCACTAGAATCTGTAAATAAAAAGTATGTTAGATACCACAATGAAATCCCATTCTACAGTTGTATAAGGTTTGGAGCTTACAGCACACGCAATAACAATTGTCTGCCCAACTTCAAGGCCATTTATACCAGCATGAATATTGATAGAGTTCGTGCAAAATATAGCCAGAAGCCACATATATAGCTTGTATATCCACCCTGGCCACAAGAAAAATCGCAGAGAATTAAGAAAGGAATTAGGTCCCATGATAGCAACTACAACCATATTGTGAGAGCTCATTCAACGCTGGAAAGGTCTGCATGTTGGCAAGGATAAAAGAGAGACATGGAATTAGCTCCATTGTTCATATCGACTATATATGTGAAGTGAACAATGGAGGAACTTCTGGATTTTTCATTTGAGCAGCCTTGAGGAATGGAGGTTGCATCAGGGGGGGGTTTTTTTTTTTCCTGAGTACTTTTTTAGTTGATGAAAATCGGCAGCTTTCCGTTTTGATGCCTCAACATAGACCTTTTTCAAAAGACATTTGTAAGAGTACCATAGATATGATATTTTGTAAATGATACACGAATACAAAAACTCCTATTGCATATTGTACCATAGACGTAACTCCATTAGTTCTCATAACTTTATGGAGTACTAATTGGTGAACCTAGTCACGAATGCAAAAACTTCTAATGAATATTTTACCAACTACCATAGCTCTAACTCCATTGGCTATGAAGCACGGATACTCTATTTTAGCCTACGTATCACGTACTATACACGTATCGGATACGGATATGCTCCGGATACGTGTCCGATACATTTTTTAGAGTATCCAGTTTTTAACATTAATTTTTGGTATCCCGACACGTTTTGGATACGTTCGGATACATTTTGGATATGCGCGGAGTTAAAATTGTTATTACTTAAAATTAAAGGGTCAAAACTGCAATTAGGTGTACATATATTTTTTGATCGAGTGGTGCTATGTGCACCGACGGTTTCCGTAGGGAAACCGTACCGACGGCACGCGCGGCCGTCTCTGGCCACCGGACGGCCGATCCGAACCGTCCAAAAATTTAAAAAAAAAAAACGAGGGGACCTGCGCGGGAATCAACGGCATCCGAGGTGTGTAAGGTGCTTGATTCGAGCACCCTTTTTTCGTGTATATATGTAATACAGGTCCCCTCGTTTTTTTTTTTTAAATTTTTGGACGGTTCGGATCGGCCGTCCGGTGGCCAGAGACGGCCGCGCGTGCCGTCGGTACGGTTTCCCTACGGAAACCGTCGGTGCACATAGGATTTCTATTTTTGATCTGCACTGTACGTACATATTCAAGTCAATTAAAGGAAAAGACAGAAGTCGATCTGGAAGTCTCTCACTCGTCTCTCATCTCTCGACAAGAGACGTTGATCTGTAAGTCTCTCTCTCTCTCTCTCTCTCTCTCTCTCTCTCTCTCTCTCGATCGTGTATCAATGTGTGTGCGTGTATATATATAAATATATATATACACACACATGCATATATATACCTATACAGTAAAATCTAAGTTAGGTTTTTTTTTTTTTCATACCTATACCTATCATCTCTCATCTCTCTTTGGTCTAATTTAGGTTTTTTTTTTTAACAGTAAAATCTGATGGATTCTGCTAGTGCTGATACCTGTTTCCTCATCCTCACAACCTAATTCATGGAATTTTATATTTTTTTGGGGTATATATTTTATTTTTATATTCAACGTATCGTATCCTATTTTTTGAAAAAATCACGTATCCACGTATCCGTATCCGTGCTTCTTAGTCCATTGGTTCTCATAACTTTATAGTTTATACTCCCTCCATCCCTAAATGATGTGCAGCGCGCAAACCTATGCCTTTAAAAATGCATTTTTTCGTTTAAAAAAAAATCACAAGCAATAGATATCAATGAGTTCTTAAGTCGTGAAAAAAATTGAACTTTTTAATGAAAAAAATGCATCTTTTTAAAGGCCTAGGTTTGCGCGCCTAGGGATGAAGGGAGTAATAATTATTGAACCTATTCACTAGATCAAGTCCGAGGATACGAAACAAGAATGAATGCCAAAGAAAAATCAAGATTTACACCCAGAGAAACATAGTGGTGTGAAATAAAGAGAAAAGGCCTCATTTTCTCTTCTCTTCAATGCTGATTTGCAATGTAAGAGAGCCGGGATACCTTTAGTTCAAGTAGGTATGATATAAACTTGGCAATCATGGGGGAAATGAACTACCTCAGAGTGTAGCCATAATAGAATTCCCGTCCCCTCCAACATGACTTTGGTAGTCTCTTCTTACCAATACCATGCACTTATGAAATTGACATTGCTTTCCTCTGTTTTCGACATAGTTGCACTGAAAACTTGTATTGAAAAAAAAAAGAGAAAGGAACAGAGTTACATAGTTTGCCCTCGTTAAAAAGTAGCAAAACAAGGACTAAATTTATTACAAGTATTACTAAAGAAAAATATGGGACATTTCCCATCACTCTTTTCGAATTTCTCTGATGGAGATGAACACAATGCAAACATAAAATCTTTGGAAGACGACAAAAGTTCAATCAACAACAAAAAACTTTTAGAAATTAATATGAATTAAACTGGAATTTTAGACATGGACCTAACTACGTGGAACCAATACTTACAAGATTACCATCTTTCTTCAACTAAGCATCGTCAGACTACGTCCAGTGTCTATACATGATCCACATACTATGTGCAATAATTAATTCAAATTGAGCAAAAATTTCCAAACCAAGAATTTCAACTGCAATTTACAAGAAGTCGACCAAGTACGAACAAGAAGATGACTAAAGAACGTTCACATTGAGTACTAATGTGTGTGTGTGTGTGTGGTGCATGTCGAGAATGATTCAAATTTCCTTAATTCAAAGTTGTAGACCTAGTTACTTAGACACGCAAAGCGCGTATGTAGGTAATATCTTCTCGTATATGCAAGAATGTATTGATGTAAAAAGACAAAAAGTAAAGGAATAAGAAGAAATTGGATTGATAAAAGATGACAAAGAATTACTAACAAGTTACCTTCACGCCAAAACTTATGGCTTGTTCGTTCCAACCATGCATTGGTTCAAGCCCTCCGGAAAAACGTTGACTCGATTCGACTTTGAGAAGAATATGGAAAAGACTCTTCATGGTAAACAAGAAAAGGAAACCCATGCAAAACTATATATACGTGACCTGACCAAGCATCTCTCTTCTATGACTTCCTACTAAGCATTATCTCTCTAGCATGCACATTGGTGTATACCCCCATAATTCATCATCATCATCACGTACCATGAAGAGTCTTTACCATATTCTTCTCAAAGTCGAATCGAGTTGGATCAAGCCATAAGTTTTGTTTTGAAGGTAACTTGTTAGTAATTCTTTGTCATCTTTTATCAATCCAATTTCTTTTTATTCCTTTACCTTTTCTCTTTTTACATCAATACATTCTTGCATATACAAGAAGATATTACATACATCCGCCTTTTGCGTGTCTAGGTAACTAGGTTTACTCCGAGTTAAGGAAATTTGAATCATTCTTGACATGCACTATAAACACACATATAGAGAGAGAAGAAGAAGAAGAAATACCCGAATGTGCTTATTGGTACTCAACATGAACGTTCTTAAGTCTTCTTGTTCGCACTTGGTTGACTTCTTGTTATTACGTATGAAATTCTTGATTTGGAAATTTTTGCTCAATTTGAATTCATTTTTGCACATTGTATGCAGATCAGGTACACTGCAAACACTATAAGAAGTCTCAAGATGCTCAATCGAAGAAAGATGGTAATCCATGTCAAATCCTTGTAAGTATTGGTTGCTCATGATTAGGTCTTTGTCTAAAATTCCAATTTAATTCATATTAATTTCTGAAATTTTTTGGTCGTTGATTGAACTTTTGTCGTCCTTCGAAGATTTTATGTTTGCGTTTTGTGTTCATCTCCATTAGAGAAATCCTAAAAGAGGGATGGGAAATGTCCCATATTTTTCTTTAGTAATACTCGTAATAATTGTAGTCCTTGTTTTGCTACTATTTAATGAGGGCAAACTATAAAACACTTGGTGCAACTATGTCCAGAACAGAGGAAAGCGATGTCAATTGCACAAGTGCAGGGTATGGGTAAGAAGAGACTACCAAAGTCATGACTGGTTGCCATTGCAAGAGACAGGAATGGTCGTGATGGCCATAATATCATAGTAAACCTCAGAGTGTAGCCATAGGGGGCTGGCTCCGGTAGTAGAATTCATACCTAAATCCAAAATCTCAAGCCCGAGATACGGCACGAGGGGCTTTGGTATAACAATAGTTGTATGTCCAGCATAGGCCATCAATAGAGGAAGAGCAGCAATTGACGGCAATACTAATTTCCTGTTCTTCAAAGTCAGAAAGATCTGGTTTAGCATTGAATCTGAACACAATGCAAAGAGAAAACAGTTCTTAGGAAACAAGTACACTTCTCAATCCCAAAATATTATACTCACACTCTCCAAGGGACATCAAGAACATCATCTACAAATCCAAGCAAAATCATAAAGCATATGGATGCCAAAGCTGCATTATACTCGACAAGCCACTGCAACGGATTAATAATCAACAGTTGAGTATATCATCAGTAGGAGCACATAGTATTCTATCATTGCCACATAAAGGTGCAAAAGAAAGAGAGTTTTGAAACCAATAAAAGCAAACCAAAGGTTACAAAGATAAGATATAATCAAGGATTAGAAGTATGAAATGACATGATGTCTTAAAAGTATCCTCCTCCCGCAGGCCGCCTTCAAGATTCTTAAGCCAAATCTAATGGGACAATATTCAAGTAGTGCAGGACAGAGTCCATATCCTCCCTATCTAAACGGGACAATATAATGACTGGTGGGACTACCAGGATTTTAGAGCTAATCATAATTGTCTTTTGATGCCCGCGTTCATGTCAAGAAAAAACATAGCTTATACTCTTGCTTTCTCAAGGGCCTTCCAATGTGGACAACTGACAAAGTGAAAAGAGAAAACGTTCACCTTTATACAGTTGAGTACAGCATAAAATTGTTCAAACTCAAAGTTTCTTTTCTTTTCTTTTTTTGAAAAGTTTCTTTTATTAAGGAACTAGCCCAAAGAATCAAGGGGATGGCCTTGAACAATACACAACAAGGAAACACAGCCAAGCTAAACAGCTATGGACAACAAAAAACCAACAACAACCTAGAGCACAGACAAGCAACAGAAAGGAAATGAAGACCAAGACATCCTAACTGCTATGAAGAACCCAAGGAAGCTTGTTGGAGCACATACAAAGGAATCCCCCATGCCAAACAAAGCTCCTGATTTGCTGCAGTCCTATGAATTTTCCTCCAAGGACAGACACAAGCTCTCACCTCCTCCCAAATCCTCCTCACCACAGCATGAGAATCTGCTGAAAGATCCGACAATTCCTTTCCCTCCAAAGATAATAAACAGTGGCAGCTAAAGTCAGTTGAACACCCCATTGAACCTCAGAACCAAGAGTCCTAGAATATTTATCTATGTTAACAGGGGACGGTTAGTGCTATCCAGCATCAGGGCATGAGTTCAAGCCAAGATAATCAGAAGCTTCACAAATAAAAAGGGAGGAATGCTGGCAAGGTATAACTTCTCCCAAACTCTGCTGACCCAGCAGCTTTTCTATATGTTAGTAAGGCATCAAAAGGTGATGCTGCCCAAATACAAAAGGGAAAACATATAAATAACTGTCGAAAATCTAATCAGATTATCAGAAGAAACTAACAGATAAACATCTGTTGAAACAGAATAAGCTTACAATTGAATCTGATGTGAAGTTAAAATGCTGAAATAAGATTGCAAACACCAAGAAAACAATCCCAACAACAATACCCAGTGACTCAGGCCTGCAAAACACAGATGATATCCATAAGCAATAAAAGATGAAAACGAAAATAAAGAAGTCTACTATTGAGGTCCACAACTACTCACAGACGTAAGAAACTAATCAGCTCCGAGATGACTTCAGAAAATGCATTTCTTACAACAAACTCTAGTCCAAGTCCATATAAGTAGTACCCACATAATTACACTTCAGACCTATCAAGGGATATATAATCCACTAAATTCAATAAATTGATACCTTTTTTTTACCACAACATCCCCTTAATGCAGGCTTCCCTCCCCCATAATTATTCATAATAAAATTACTTAAATCCCAATCGATGAGGGTATGGGCATAGAGGACCGGAGAGAAAACCTTTGTCAATATATACACCAAGTGGCTGGTCTCTAAAAGTTTTACAGGTGTAGTAGCAGCCCCCTACTCCCCAAGAGCAAGAAGTAAGATTGTTAAAACATCCAACTCAAAACTAATCAGCAATAAGTTAAGAGGCCGCACACAGTCTCGTATACAAGTTTTGAAGGTGATAATTAACAAATGAAGTGCCACCAAATCAACTTAGCCCTATTTTCACTTAAACAACTCGTACAACCAATGAGCTCAATAATTCCAACCTTGAGTGAATCAAAACCAAGCACACCCTCAGTTAATGAAGTAAATTAAATTCCTCTCCCACAACATCAAAAATTAAACAAATCGCCACTTTAATGTTGATCTAGCTTATTCTCAGTTAATGTTGATCTTTGTAAAAGCTTGTCCCGCCAAGGGCGGACACACCTAGAGTCAAGTGGGGTCACTTGACCCCACTGACATGGCAATCTCCCATCGGACAGTTATAGTTTCCTGGAAATATATAGATTTGCCCCATGTAATCATGTATTCTTGCCCCAAAGAGTTGGCAAAATTGCAACTCTCTCTCTCTCTCTCTCTCTCTCTCTCTCTCTCTCTCTCTCTCTCTCTCTCTCTCTCTCTCTCTCTCTCTCTGAAAAATTAAACCCACCAATACTGGTTTTCTTCTTTGAAAATTCGAATGGAACTCTCCCGCTGTAACCAAGAATAGAAGATGAGAATTGTAGACAAAAAAAGAGCAAGAATATAAATAAGCCTGTGAGGCCTCCCCACGCATTGCCACCAGATCAACTTAGCCCCATTTTCATTTAACAAATCGTATAACAATGAGCTCAATATTTCCAACTTCTAAATGAATTGAAACCTAGCACCCTCCCAGTTAATGAAGTAAATTCAAATCCTTTAGACAAATCTACAAAATCATAACAAAAACTCACACTTTGACTGAACCTTGAGGCGTGCCCTTCTTGTTGATGTCGTAGCCAAACAAATTGCGCCTCAAGACGTACCTAGAGGCCACGGGGATCATGCTTAGGGTTACCAAAAAGGCGACGGAGCTAAGGACGGCGTTGATGAGGATCGATCGCTTGAGGTCTGGCTCGATGTTGTAGTGAAAGAAGATGAGGTAGGCGTAGGGGACGAAGAAGATGAGAGAGGTTGTCAGGATTTGGCTCGCCTTTGGAGGAGCGATCGGAGGGTCGGTAGTTGAGTTCGTCGTGGTGGTGGTGGCGGCGGCGGTGGTTGGCGGAGGAGGTTTCGTGGCGGCGGTGGCGGCCTCCGGTGTGGCTCTCTTTCGAGCTCCCATTCTCTCTCTCTCTCTCTCTCTCTCTCTCTCTCTGCGTGTGTTCCTTTGTTGTTTGGCGCGGACTCCCTCCCCTCTTGGTGATGGAGTGTGACGAAATTCTCCAATCGCAATTCTCCACGTCAGCGAAATGTGTGGGCCCAATGCCGATGTGGATTTTTGGACTTTCCTTTATTTCATTGCACAGGTGCAGACCCGGAAAGGGACAAAAATTAAAGGCGTGTTTTTTAAACCTGTCGATAGAGATTTACTCCTGAGATTTTAGAGTTCAGATTTTGCTGCTGTTTCTTTAGAGTGACTCTAAATTCTGAATTCGAATTTTCCATTTCTAAATAATTTGGTGCGAATTCTAAAAATGGATTCTCCTAAAATGCACTTTACAAAATAGTAATAAGAGCACCAAACGCCCGCCTAATGTATAACTAAAATTGTACCTCTATTCCAAATTTGGAAAAGTCTTCAATACACACCCCGTTAAGGTGTGTACCATATGCACCTATTGTATGGTTTACATTGTGTCACCTCATAAAAAATTACTTGTAGGACCAGTCATTCATAACATTTTATTTCGTATCGTAACTTTTATCCTAAAAATTCGTAACTTTTCAACAATATGATTCGTAACTTTTTAGCAATAGATTCGTAACATTTTGGGATTCATAACATTTTTGGTGTATTTTAATAAGAGTGCATATGATACACACCCAAATAAGGGGTGTGTATTGTAGCACTTCCCTTCCAATTTTAAAGTGATCATACCCCTTATAAATGATATTTTTGGAATAACACAGATTTCTACTTTGATTTTTCGAAGAGATCATGTATTTTTAGACATCCCCCAATAAAAAGTGTATATTCCTACATAACTCAATGGAGCAATATGCGGTTCTATCTTCTGAATGTTCATTTGCTAAAGACAAATTTCACTGCTTTTGGCTCTAAGCCTTAAGCGGCTTAATTATGCTTCTGCCTTCAAAACAGATGCATGCATAAATATTAGTATAAACGGATGCAGAAGCTAACAATCATTGATCACATTGAGCAAATAGCTCAGATGGCTTGTCTGTCACCCAAACACTTGTCCCTCCTCCATAACTCACCAGCATAATATAGGTGTGGAAAACAAGTTACTGTAATAAAGTTTCAAAACCACTTCACTATTTGCTCAAAACACAAGGACAAAACCCCTTGAAAAATCTGGCCAACATATATATAGGGCTTGTTCGTTTTGGGTATCCAAAACCCTTACGCACGGTCTCCGATACATTTTCTCTATTTATCTCTCTCTACTCACTACTCTTAAAAACCTTTTTCAAATTCCAAAACGAATAGGGATGAATCACAGTAAAACGATTTTCAATATTTACAGAAAACTGATATTATAAATAGCAAGAGTGTACTTTAATATTAAAATACTTAAAACACCAACATTATTTTCTTCATTCACTAAAAATAATAGTCGCATGAGAGGGTGTTTTTTAAGAAAAAAACAATAACATTATCCAATACTTAGTACGTAAAAGCTTTTTGGCAAAGCATGTCACGTGACAAACCAAATTTGTCCATCAAATGTAAAGACCAAAAATGCACTTGCCGTCCGTCCTCTTGGGAAACCAAACACTTCCGGAAGTGGAAATTTCAGCCTTCTTTGGAATTGAATTTCCACCAGATTCATACAAAAGTCTGGGTCTCTTTGACAGAGAGTAGTTTCTGCTTCTTTTTTGCTTTTGTACTACTATACTAAACTGTTTTCGAAAACATTTTTGGTCTAGAGAGCCATTTTGGAAATTGTTTTCTAATAAGTAATTACTTTTGGTGGGTTGGCAAGAGTACTCTTGGAATACTTTTTAATACTAATAACATTAATTCATTTATCTTTCTTCTTTCTCATCTGATTTTCATTAGCTTCCCGTTGCATAAGATTTTCAATGGTTCAAATGTATGATGAAGCAAAGAGATCAAAAGCATAACTGTTTTAGGAAAACTTATTAGTATTTCTATTTACTGGATTGGAAGTTTTAGGAAATCCAACTAGAGCGAAAGTTTCAGTTTAAATGGATAGAAAGAGCCTACAAAAGTGTACATACGATGAACTGAAAGACATCCGCTTTGCAGAGAAGCATTTTTTTTTTTTCCTTCTAATAACCATATGTCCAGATCAGATCGTGCGCACCTCAACTTATTCCGGAACTCCTATCGACCGGACAAACCCTCCAATAGCCCTAATGTTTGAAATTTTTGGCTTCTGTAGGATTCAAACATGCTAACTCATAGAGCATAAACACTTATTTACTTTCTCGTACGAGCACTTAATTCAAACCCCTTGCCCCTTGGTGTTCAAAGAAGCTTATTTTGTATGAAGGCTCCGTTTGTTTGGACGTAAAACGTTTTTGGTAAAATGTTTTACCTATTTTCTGGTGTTTGATTGTATAAAAAATAAAAAAAACATTTTACATGTAAAACATTTTTCATTAATTGGATGAAAATAACTTATCCTTGAATCTTTCGTAAATTATTTTCCAAAATAAACTCATTGCCTTCTACTGTAATTCTCACTAGTCAATTTCATCGATTATCAATCATGTCTCACATTCAATTCTAATATTCTCATATCTCTCCACCATTTAAGCCTCTCCTCTCTCTCTACATTTTTTAGTCGATTCCTGAAAATATTTTTCAAGTGCCAACCAAACACCGGAGAATACGAGTTTGAAGTTTGTTTTCTGAAAAAATATTTTACATGGAAAACATTTTACATCGAAACAAATGGAACCGAAGTGTAACCATTTAATTGCCATCGTTAAGAAAATAAAAGGATCATAAACCAAATAAGAAATAGGTACCAAAAGAGGAATCTCTACATGATCGACAACAGAACGAGAAAAAAACTGAAGAAAGGTAAATTCACGAAGGGTATATCATCTTACTTCTGGTTCATATACAGTATGCAGAGCAAAACAAGATGTGCCATCATTCTTTTTCTCCAGAGAAAGATCCTCTGGACATTATTGTTTCGAATTGAATCTGTGTAACATTGGGAAAACCCTGGCGTTGACTCCAAAGCACCCGAAAGAATAATAGGAGGAAAAACACGGATCGCAACAAGTATCCCGCTCTATATATCCCCTGATCTAAAATCTACAATCTAAGCCTGAATATGAACACCAACGCTTGGTTAATGATCGGGAACATCCCAACGAAACTGAACACCAAAGAAGTCCCTCGAGCAAACCGGCTCCTTCAGGCAGTGTTTGAATCATGAGTCGGTAGAGGGATTTTTGAAGGAAATGAAGAATTTAACAAGGAAAAGTTAAGAGGATAGTTGAGTGAAGAAGGAAAACTCACTTCTTTGGTGACTCTTTTCCCTAAGATAAACCCCTGTACAAATCCGTGATCCATCTACTACCCTATTTTGCCGCTTCTCTTCTCCACCTCCATCCAAAACTTCTTCCATTTTCACTCTTCGAAGCAAACTATTTTTCCAGTCATAAGATAGTGATGGAAGGGACAAAAGGTAGAGAGTTGCTGTAAATAAAAGGGGGTTCTATATATCAAGGTGGATATCCGTCATACTCGGAGGAGATAATGGCGGTACTGCATAAGAATCAGTTAATGCAGTTTCCAAAACCTTCCTTGCAGTTGCTTGAGACTCTCCGCTATTGCCAATCTTTCTTGACGAAATCCCTCTGGATTCTATGCCTCTAGAGGTATTACTACTCTCAATAGATGACAAGAATTCATCCTTCGATAGATTTGTATGCGCAGCCGCAACTACAGACATGAAAACGCCGGATTCTCTCAACTCTTGTACAATGACCTACAAATTGAGACAAAACGACTCAGAATTTTGATGATTCCTGAGCGCGACATTCTTTTACTAAAATAAAAGGAACAAAGATGAGAACATCCCAATTGAGAAATTTCAAGAATAAAACTTACCATGGGAGCATAAATGCGAGTCAAGATTCCCTTCTTTAAAAGTTTTGCATTTACTGCTTTGTCAGTCCACACAATATGTTCCCGGTACCTAAAGAAAGAGAAAAAAAGCAAAAGTAAACATAAATGACATCTGGAACAAATGTATTTCACCTGTATGTTCGCAGGACAATGAAAATGTTATGCTAGAGATCCTACACTCACATGTAAACTTGACAAAGTGAGGTGATCATTTTAATGGGACAACAGAAATGGGGAGAAACAGTCAGATGGGTTTCTCGTTATCAATTGAGAGCCATTGAGCTGCGATATAAAGCACTACAGCTTCTTTGGTCTCAAAAAAAAAGCCGTGACATTTCATTTGGCAAAGTGGGACCTTCAAAGGTGGAGCCAATTGAATAGTTGGATCTAGGTTGTCATAATCTTCTATTTAGAAACTTCAGAAAGGCGCCTAGCAACTACATTCCATACTAGTTAAGAGAACAAGTAGCACATAGATAAGGGTCTTTGCCTAGCACATACATTCGATACTAGTTAAGTGGTATCACTCCAAACACAAACTGTAGAAAAAGATTCGTTGCCTAGCTTTAGAGATGGTTAAGTACTCCCCAGTGGATCATCTTTCTAAAGATTTGCAAGTGCCTTCACTTCAGTGGTAACATTTGTTTATTGGTAACAAAATAAGAGCTGTGCTCATTTGAATTTCAATTAAAGCAACACTATTCTCTCACTTCCTTTCAATCAATGGAGCAAAAATCTAATCAATAGATGCAAGCATAAAATGATCTGAATGAGTATTGAATGTACAGACTAGAAAATATACTAGCAAGACAATATGAGAGGCCCTTGGCTTTGATGTTCCACTAATTCTGGATAAACTTTTTTCACCTTAAATCGAAATCACACCGAGATAAATGAAGCTTAAGCCTAGTAAAGTCAATCCCAATTAAATTCATGGACCACAACTTAAGCATGAGATGATAAGTGCAAATGAAATTTTATTTACAACTGGCAAACCAAGAAAGCTACATGGACACGGCATTGAATTTTACAATTAGCACAGAAAAAGGAGTTCTCCTGCAATCACAAAGGTTTTTTAGCACTCAAAATTCTAAGCATCTATCTATTCTGTTTGATGTTTCATAGCTCGGATCAAATGAAAGAACATGCACAGAAATAACGAAGTTTAGTCTACATGAAACCATTACCAGTGAAGCATCTCCTCTTCAGTTGCGGTTGAAGCAATTATAAATGCCTGCAATGTGGAATCTCAGTAAGGCACAGTAAGCAAAATAAATTACAGATGAATACGACACTTAAAGAAGGTGATATGTCTGGGTCCAACACATCAACAAGTGTACTTGGACATTCTCAGACGCATGTTCAATACTCTTGCCACATGTCTGATGCTCTTTTGCAATGTCTCCGCCACTTAATTGGTGTCTAGGACAATGAAATAAATATGTAACCGAGCTTGTTAGACACTCATTAACATGTGAGCACCAGAAATTTGGGAATTTGACATGTTAGTATGATATGCAAAGTTGAAAATATAGTAACGGCTACAACTGATAATGTTTAAATCCACTTAAAACTTGTATTGAGTTTACAGATTTTCTGATGATGCCATTGGGCAAACTTTTAAGGAACTTGAGTCCCATGTCATTCTAGATTTTTCATAACTTATTGTATTTTATCTATTGTTTAATTTGGGATGTAAACTTATGATTATATATCCACACAAAACAAGGTATATATGCATATAGTTAGTATATTTATATATGAAATATATAACTGAATGTATCCCCGAAGTGTCCATGACTCCATATCCTTCATTTTAGCAAAACAATGTGTCTCCGAGTCCTGTGTTCTTATCCGTGCTTCTTAGGACGGGATGATAAGGTACCATGACTTCACAGATTTACTCAAATGCAATGTCACAATATGCAAAAGTCAAGTCAAATTGACGAGAGGCTTCAGTTAAGCCAGCCAGGATTTAACAGGGAAATGCATTTCCAACTTTTTGGAAAATTCTCTCTTGCAATTGTCAGCCTAAATCATACATCACCCAGTAGATAGAATACATATAATTGGGTATACCGCAGTAATGCAATAATTGTACTTGCCAATGAGTTTAGCCATGGATCTCCAGGTGGATGCCCGGGGTTCAGCCTAGTTACACAAAGCACATGGGACACAGAATCGTTGTTTCATAGCACGTGTTTAAATATTTCTGGTGAAACCAGCCACTCACTCCAAGGGTATAAATTTATAATCATCAGGGAGTAGATCGGAATACCATACTAAATTAGAATGTCACCAAAGGTTAAATTTATCTGTGGCTGAGTAATGGCTAGTAATTAGTACAAAGGGTTCAGTTTCAAAGGACGGAAGCCAAGGCTATGAGCTAGAATAGGCATAAAATCCAAGGCAATAGATTTCGGGAATTTCATGAAATATACGTTGATGAAATCTATAAATGTAGATTAAAGCCTTGGAAGTAAATTGACAGCAGCCAACTAATTGAGATTTATTCCTCTTGCCCGAAAGAAAAAGAGAAACTAGAATAAGAGTATAGGACTGCCATAGAATATTAGGTGAACCATTGGTACAGGCTCAAAATGAAAGAAAATGCGTAAAACAAAATTCGAAAAAACAAGAATGAGAACTTACAGCTCGGTCAAATTCTAACATGAAGCATCTCTTAACGTCTTCCTTTGTAGGCTTACAACGGCAACGATCACGTCTTGAGGTCAAATCAGAGAACTTTGGATATGTATAATGCAAAACAGCAGCCTCATCCAATTTGATCTCACTACCAAAAACACAAACACTGTTGAGCACTAAAAAGAAGGATGCATAAACATAGGAAATGTCTAGCTGAGAATTTTGCAATTGAAAACATGGGAGTTCCACCTTTTAATAAGACCTTTATAAAAGCACTTATAACTCAACTAAACACCAAAGAATCACATACTTCGGGGTCTTCATATAGTTGTGCCATCTGTGTGCACCATTAGGACGAAGATGATCTTGGATGCGGGCAGCTGATTTCCCATTTCCATAAGTCAAAAAGTAGTTAGGGTTACCACGCGTTGCTTCTTTGTAATTACCAAAGTATGTGTCTTTCGGAAGGTGGTCATAATTCTTCTTAAACATTGACACCTGCAGTAACATGAACAATACTCTAGATTAGGATGTATGGGGATCCCAACTGTGCAAGACATTGCAACCTGAGGTGGCATTTTCCATCCTTGATTCAAATATGATACTTCAATTTGTGTCATTTAACAATTATATATCATCACAATTATCATGAGTAAAACAGAAACAAGATAAAGCAACACGCCTTTGTCCATTAATACCAAGAAACAGAGGTAACACAACAAATCAATGATATTTGGGCTTCTCCCCATCTGAATATGACTATGGCTATCTTTGGAGCTTGGATTTGTTGGGGGACAGCAAAATGGTAGTGAAATAGAAATGGTGTACAGCTTCATTTGTATGGGTAACTAAAAGTGCTGAAAGGAGAAAACAGATCTTACCTCGCTGAAAGGTTCCTTAATGTCATCTCTCTCAACGCTGCTCTCCTGAAATATTAGAAAGAAAAAAGAAACAAGTGATTATCATTTCAGTACCACTCACAAAGATTACTTACTTATAAGTGATATGATAGAATGGAAAGACGCTACACAAAGACAAAATGAAGTAACTTTGATTTAAAAGTTGTACAGATACCATAGTATTCCATACACAATAAATGCAAAAAAGAAACAATCCACTCACGTAATTTGGAAAGATAACCATATCCACATTTCCAGGCACTTCTGCTAGCAGTTGTCTCATAGAGTACTCACGAGCACCCGCTGGATGAATTAACTCATCAGTGTCAAGATGTATGATCCAATCCATGCCTGCTTCCTTGGAAACAAATCAAAAACATAAAAGACATATCAGGACTTGCTCACAAATAGTGTGTGGAAAACCAAAGTATTGTATGCATAATAAAGCATAAATTGCAAAATGTCATAAACAATAAGACAATGTTGTACCCTTGCCATGACGATAGCCATTTCCATATTGAGGGATTGCTTGACAAATAACTCGTAGTTGCAAGGCTTGTAGAAAAAGCTCGCCAACCAAGTCTCATTCCAGATCCGACTAAACACCACAAGAAAAAGAAGACAAGGAAAACTTAGGAGGGGAGACTAACTTCTTGATTAACTGATATCTCCAATACAGTAGAGGTTTATCAACCCAAAAGATGAAAAAGGAATATGCTACATAAGAGAAAAGTTTGTAAAGAGCCAGACAATCTGGCTATAATTGAAAATTCCACAACCAGAAAAATACTGTGGGAAAGCATTACACTCAATACAAGGAGTAGGACCTTAACAAGGATTGTCTATGAAAGGTTATAGCTCAAGATACAACTTACAAGGATAATGTTGCAGCACCAAGAGTACATCATAGTGGTTATTCTCTCTCCATGTCCATGGCTGGCCATTCTCATGTTGAATGGCGAATTGGAAACGGCATTCCTCTTCTGTTCAGTTCTATAGCCATTTCAAAGCCTTTTAGGACAAGTGACTTAGTTACAACAATGTTCTGGCATTGTGTTTCTCATATCCGTTGTGATTACTCCATTCAGTGTTTAATGTCACTGTTGAATGTCCCCATGAAATGAAAAAAATACGTGACTAGAAACCAACAATCTCATCATCTTTTATCCAACCAATCTCCATTTACCCATTAGCAAGGTGTCCTATACTACAACAAGAACTTTCATTATTAATTACGAAACTTCAAGAGAAAGGGAAAAGGCCTTCTTTTTACCTAGGTTCAAAATTACTAATTATTTGTTAGTTTCGTAGAAGGGGGGATGAGAAAACGAGAAGAAACCGCACTCGACAAATGGTGAGGATTCTAAACTGGGTTCAAGGACCTAAGGATTATTGTATTGAGGGCAAGAAATAAACAAATAATATTTTAGATCACCAATTGTCCTAAGAGCCTGAACCGCTAGAAAATGGGCCGAACAGTGTACATCAAACCACAAAATAGACATTGTGCACAGTATGTGCCTAAAATTAAGAATAATGCATATAACAAACCAAGTAGCAAAGAGAACCACCTTCTAGTTTGTTGCTCCTCCAATTCTTTTGTTCTGTATATAACTTTTACTCCCTGTCAAAAAAATTTAAAGACCATAATAGGAAGATCTGAACCAGAAAATCAAAACAATTGAAAGGAGTAGAGAGTACTGGAGAATTAATGATTCAGACTCACTGGAATGGACTCTAGGACTTTTGATACACTAGGGGTTGCAGCTTTCCCTTCTACAAACAGGAAGAAGTTTGTAACCCCAATAACCTTATGATAGAATAGCCAAGGTAGAGTCTGCTCTAAGCCAGCTGAAGTGCTTGTAGTAATACATAACTGGAACCCAGCAAAGATTCAGAACAGAAGAACACATAAATTGCTACAAGGATTCACGAATATAAATGTACACAAGTGGGAGAGCCTGACTAAACATTGAAAGAATTAATAGTAGGATGTTTGGCAGACGTACATAAAGAATCTATGCACCCATTAAAACCCTTAAAAGGGGAAAACACCAATAAACAGCTAATCGCAGCCAAATATTTAAAAGCTCATTATGATGGCCAGTGATTTTTTATTATCCAGAATCAAAGAACCTCCATGGTAATAAAATTGCACGCCAAAAGAAAAGGGTTCAAGGGAAGCACTGAATATCGATAGTAACAACTAAAGAGACACTAAGGAAATTTGAAGGGTTCATTAAAATAATCTTGTACAGAGATTTCAACAGTTGAAATACTGTCGCCCAAATATTCAAGTAACATACACTCCAGTAGGCGGCACCAGTTTCACCTTTAACAGAGACAAAATAATGAAGACAAACAATACAACGGTACTTCTAGGGTGCTTCTGTCATATCATGTGACTGCATATACTTGGGATTATCCGAGTATCCATAGATACCATGTTCCCATCCATCGTGGACGTTTTAAATAACCACATTACAGCTGCCACCTTGATGGGATTCAGCAAGGAATATGTTACAAAGACTACTTGGGTCAGACATCTGAAAGGGTGAAGGATATGAGTCAGATTGACTTTGATTTTCTTTAGAAAGTGCTCTATTTTACTTTGTAACCATCATTTTACAATCAAATAATATTCTATAGAAGAAATCTGAAATGAAATGTTATCATAGAATCATTGGTAGGGGAATTAGAAACTTAGACATTCACATATACCCAACATTTAATACCTGAGATCATACAGCATAGATCAAGGGTGAAAATGCAGTGTGAGTCGAGGATATCTGGAGCTCATTTATCTCATTGAACATGGTTGCATAATGTATTTTATGTGGTAACAACCACAACATACAAAATGCTATGTCTTTCTGGTAGGTCACAAATCAGTTTTTTTTTTTTTTAATTATGTAACATAGAATTTGCAACTGTACACTCTATGGCAACTAAAAACAATATATTTGTCATCATTGCAGGATGCTTAGCTTTGATTCACTTCTATCGGTTAAACAAAGTGAAGTCATGAAACCCTCAATTTTGAGAGGCCGACGTCATTTGCATGGCACTAACCGAAGATGTATTGGACAGGAGAACCTCAAGGACTATCATGCTTCTTAATTGGTGCACAGAACCCAAGACTTTTCCCCACTTCAACAAAACATCCTCAAGTGAAGCAATACAGAACCTACGTAGCTTGATGATCTTTCCAGATTTACCATAAGCGATTCTGAACGTATATTGCTATAATACACTGTACACACATATACTCATCATAATCATCACTACAGCAAATGCAAGATCCAGAAAAGAACCCAAGAAACCCAGGACAATTAATTAAAACCAACAGACTTTCAATGAGACACCACCAAACACAAGACTCTTTCCCAAACCCAACATGCTAGAATTCAACAAAAAGTTCTCAAGCGAAACAATGCAGAACCAATGTGATTTAATGATTTTTCCCAATAAAATTTTCACATCCATATACCTATAAACCGATACATACATCCACACACAACGTGACAATCACTGCAATAGGAGGAAGATCCAGCAAACAATAACTCGAGATAAACAATCAAGATCAAAGAGTTCAGGTGCATTTGAAACGTATGGGAGTATCGAGCGGAATGGAAAATTAAAAAACTTCCCTCCCCTATTTTGGTCACTAATTTCAGAAGAAAAAGAAGAAAAACTCCAATAAAACAAGTGGAATGTTATTTCTTTTCCTCTTCTTCATTTTTCCATGTCTTTGTTAAGTTGGGTTAGTAGGAATTAATCAACAATTAATCACTGGCGGGGCCTATCCGACAAGATCCGACCAATTGTTATGCGCCAATTAGTCGAAGATTACTAATTGCCATGGGCCGATTAATCACCGATTACTACGTCTCGAAGCTCGAAGGTGGTCGACCACCTGACTAGCGCATAGCAACTTTAAGAACATTGTTAGTATGTCATTTCCTATTTAGTTAAAACCAATCAAGGGAACAATGTGAGGGGCAAACGCACCTCCAAAGTTATTTGATATCCATGGATTATACTAGTAAATCGTTTGTTGATTGGTGAGTTGTGAGGTTTCTTGCCCCAAATTAGGAGTGTTCACCCCGTCATGTACATGTGTGCTTGTTTATAGTAAGTCTGGAGGGATCATCAAACCGCATTGGTTCTGTAGAGTTTCACTTGAAGATGATTTGTCTGGGTGCGTCAATCATCAAAACTTCTGCCATTATTTTGGAACTTGTGGGGGAAGAGAAAGGAAGTGAGATGAAGGGAAATATAGTGAGAGAAATTTGAAAGTATGGGGCACTATTTTTCTTTGTTTTGGTTTTCACAGAGAAAAAGATAGTAGAAAGAAAGAAGTAGAAGGAAAATTAATCTTTATTAGGAAACTTCTCTCATGCTCCCAATCCTCGCTCTATGCTCACACTCTCAATTCTCGCTCTCGCGAATTTTAGTACTTGGGATACTATTAGAAGTCACTTTTACGATCACGCACACAATTTTATGCTCACACTCCCGCTCATGCACACGCATTATGGGTGAGTTAGGGTCTCCCCCATGCCCCCAAACCTCAGACTTTCCTTATTACCTTGAAGTTCATCAGCATAATGTAGTGACTTCAAATAATTTCCGGGCCGAGGTCATCTCTAAGCCACCGGTGGATCCATCGTACATGCATCCTCTAAGCCACCGGTGGATCCATCGTACATGCACACAACCTAGATACTACCAAATCCACAAATCTTTCTCTCTGCTTCATTTTATTTTTTTTTGGCCAAAAAATAGGATGTTAGTTAGTATAAGTTTGATTACCATGGGGGCAACCTTCTGTCCATAGGAATCGAACCCTAGACCTCACACTCCAAAGGAATGCTACAAAACCATTGGGCCAAACCCCAAGGAAATAACCAACCACACATGTACATGACGGGTGAACACTTAATTTGGGGCAAGAAACCTCAAAATTCCCCAATCATCAAACAATTTACTACTATAACATATTGATATCAAATAACTTTTGGGTGCGGTCGCCCTTCACATAATCCTTTAATAGGAACCTTCACTCCCAATCCTCACATTGCCCTCAAGCTCTCAATCCTTGCTTTGCGCTCTCGCGAATTTTAGTACTTAGATCCTTTTGCCCCTGACGGAACTCCAAAGAAGCGCTTGGGATGATTTAGGTGCGGCCTAAATTAGAGCTTGAGAAAATCCCAACTGACCAGAATGGTGCAGATATGATGACAAAGACACTACCCACAGAGAAGAATGAAGCTTGCAAAGACACAACGGGCATGGTGGATCCCTCCACATGAGGCGGAGGGGAAGTTTGCCAAAAGGTTCACTACGACAAGGGCATGCCCGAGTGAATATTTTCCAGAATTTGTGAAGGGACGAACTCCACCATGAATTTGTAACAAAGTTGCACAGATCAGGTTGCACAATACGAGATTAGGTATTCCTTTGTTGTTAACCGACTCTCAAGTGAGTGAAGTGATCAATGGGTATTGGTAATGAGCGGTATAAGATTGTGTTGGGAGAGAATTTTGAATAAGCAGAATAAGCAGAACAGAACCAAGAGCGAATGATCCAGCAGTGAAATGAGCGGAAAGCAATCAGGGACTGCGACATTGATGAATGCGAGCTGTCCATACTCCATACAAAGCAATCAATGGATAATGGATAGAGTCAAAAGGAATAGGTAAGGTAGGGTCAAAGGGCCGGAAGCAGGAGAAGGGATAACTACCCTCTTTGGTCCCTGTGTTCACTAGCCTCTGGCTATAGAAGACTCACAACATCAGACAATAAAGCTACATTGTAGAAGACACTTTTATGTTTGCTCATACTTCATATTTTTAGAAGATGCTTTTACGCTCGCGCTCGAACTTGCACAACTGACACTGGCGCATTACATGACTTAGGGTAGCCCCCATGCCTCCAAATCTCAGAATTTCCTTATCACCATGAAGTCCATTAGCATAATGCATTGACTTCAAATAATCTTCGGGGTTTGGTTAACCTCTATGCCACCATTGCATCCATCGTACACGCACATTTATGTTACAATAATCAACACAACCCAGATAGTACAAGATCCACATTCTTTTCTTCTACTTTTTTCCCCAAACGATCGGATGTTAGTTGTTAGTATAAGTCAGATTACTATGCAGGGCAACCTCCTGTCCACAGGAATCGAGCCCTAAACCTCACGCCCCAAAAAGGAGCGCTACACAACCACTATGCCAAACCCCAAGGTTTTCACAAATCAATACCTCAAAAACCCCAAGAAAACGAAACAAAAGCCAAAGGAAACTTAAAACTTACTTTGGGTCTCAGATCAGACCCGTAACTGAACTTCCAGTCCCTGTAGTACGGGAACGAAGCGGACCGGCTCCGACCCAGAAGATCCACGCAGTCGGAGGACGCGGCCGCGGAGGAGCGGACGGTTCCGGACGGGTCCATGCCCGGGAACAACGGGTCGGGCGACCAGCGGGTGGTCGGGTCGGTGAGGCCGCCGCGCCACTGGAGGACGAATGCGAAGGCGGCGAGTGTTAAGGGAAGGATTGTGAGCATCAAGAGGAGCCTGGAAGTGAACGATGATGAGGAGGAGGATGATGGGGTGGGTCTGAGGGATGGGTGCAGACCCGCCATTGGGAATCAGTGAGAATGTGGTGATCGGTTCATGTAATGGGTATTGGGCAGACTAGGGAGTCTTCGCAGAGAGAGAGAGAGAGAGAGAGAGAGAGAGAATGAAACTGACGGTAGTTGTGAGGGGAAAGGAAAGAAAGGGAAATACGAGGGTGGGGAACCTGGGGAAGCAAGAGGGAACTTGTGGGGGGAAATGGAGGTGAGGAAAAAGTGTCTAAAGAAAATTTATTCATTAACGAATGTTATTAGCGTATTATTAAAAGGTATTAATTATCAAAATAGGTTATGAACCGTTATTTTTTCATGATGAAAAATAAATTTTTATTTGGATTTTTAATTTTTTGTTATTCTTTTTAAAACACATAATGAAAGAGAATTTTTAGACTCTCTTCAGATCTTGAGTGTGTGTGTTGGGGGTAGGAAAAAGTGTATAAAATGATAAAATCTTTAGTTATTTCGAATTTTTTGGTAATCTTCTAAACCAAATAATGGAAGAGAATTTTTTATATTTTACTTGGTTCTTTTGTTTCAGCAAATTCCGAAAAACAGCATGAGGGAAAAAAAGCTTTATTTTATTTTATTTTGGAGTTATGAAAACATAAATCCATTAAAAATATTTTCATTTTGTTCGTTTTGGGTACTCAAATCCAACCTAAAGATCGAAGCAGTTAAAGAGAAATATACTGAAAAAGATAAAGAAAGAAAAAAAGTTGATTTTGACTTTTACATAATTGATATTTTTCATACCTCGTTTAAATTTAGGAATCAAATAGACAGGATATTTTCTTTATTTTTTTCACTCTTTTATTCTCAAGTTCCAAACGAACCTTAAAGTTTGGGAGTTTGATTTATGTTTCAACACGATATTTAAAGTCAAATGTACTCAATTGAGTATACAAGCAAAATGTGAATTTATGATGAAATTTATCTTCAATGATTCAAGTCATTCATTTGATAGGCAACAAAAACAAATTGTGCATTGGACATCAATAGCATTGCAACAATATTTGAATTTTCAAAATACTGATAATTGATCTATTTACTGAAAATGGTGTTCACCCTGGTCTTAAAAAATTTGTTCATCGTTGACTTATAGAGTTGGACAAGGACAAAATTGCATTAAATTTTAGTCGACTTGATATTAATATTTACGTAAGATGAATTTCAGTTGAAGTGCAATCTCAACATTATGTTTGTCATTCATTTTACCAAGAATACATACTTCGGCCACAGAGTAATCAACGTCCGATTAGCTTGATTTATTCTATTCATTGAGCTCTGTTCAATATTTTAACAAAAATTAGAATCGGTTCTAAGCTCACAGCAATCTAAGGCACGGTAATAACCCAGCTCAAATTTATTCTTTCATTGATGTGAATACTTTACTAATGCATGGTATGTTTTTTTTTTTATCAGAATATACATGTGGTAAGTTGAGCGAGTCAAATGGTTTATTGAATGAATAAAATTATCAAATCATTCCAAAACTATTCTCAACCATTTAATCTAAATATAAAGGTTGAAAATATAGGAAATTCAAAAACCTGAACTTCTTAATCTAATTCTATATATATACCCATGTTAGGCATACAATTGCAAAATTGCACCTTGCAAGTTTGAATAGATCATCTATATTGGCAAAATTCACTCCAATTGATGTCATGCTCGTGTTGATATTTCTGTCTATTGATTTTAGTTTTCTTTTAATTTCTTAATCTTTTTTTTTTAAATTCGTTCTGTCCCATAATTTTTGTCACATTTACAATTCCACTCTATTTTGACCTAAAATGAATTTTAACTGGAGAATAATTTTTAGGTTAGAAAATGACTTGAAATAGAATATTTTTTAGGTTAGAAAATGACATGAAATCCCAAAAAGGGATAAAATAAAGAGACAATGTGAGCATTTTTCTTTTGAAATGCTTTGAAAATTTATCTTGCTGGCTTGACATGTCCAATAAGCTAGGTTTCTGTCATTCAACCAATGCCTAATTGGTAGAACTAAACTAATATTGTGAGGGTCACTATAGTGGAAGAGTAATGGGCTTAAATAAGGATGGTCCCTTTTGACCAAAGAAATAAAAGGTTTATTAGTACCTATCAGCGAAATATTTTGTCTAGACTCATTCTAGAGGAAAATCAATTTTATACTACTCAAATCGTTCATTTTTTGACTTTTATTTATTCAAAGATTGGGTTGATCGTGACGTTACACAATTGTTTTTGAGAAAATTTCCTACATGGCATCATTGAAGGTTGAGATTGATTTTCAAGTTTAGGCATTGATCTAAGGGTGGTTCTCTTTTTATTTTCAAAAATTCACTTACCATAGTATATTTAGTTGATATATATATTCTGCAAAGATGCTACATGCACAACGATTGTGCAAAACATCAAATACAACCAATCTCCATCGGTCTATTGTTGTAATAAATGGTTAAGATTCGTTCAAACTTGTCCTTGGAAAAGTTAAACTTTTCATTGGAAGAGTTTTTTTAAAATTTAGAGCATCCAAACACATCTGAATGGTCAAAATTAGTTACACAACACATACAACAGTTGTGTAAGTATCATTTCCGTATATTCTGTGACTGAAATTGCACAAAATTAATTAAGGGGTGACATGATCAAGTCCCTCAATATCACGTCTCTCACTTTCCTTATCAGCGAATACTCTATTAGCGAAACAATTTTTTCAGGCCCATTCTTCAAGAAGCAATTTAGAATTTGGGGTGACTCTACTCACACACCTTCAAACACAACGCATGATAGTGTAGTTTCACAATCTATTATTACGATCGAAATCGTTTATTTTAAAACTTATTTATTCAAAAAATTGGGTTGGTCAGACATTGGTAGCAATTTGAAAGGTTTGCATTTATCTTGATAAAAATAGATCGTTATGATTATCACTATTCATTGATTGTTTTGAAAGACCACACATTTATCGATAGCCAATCAATCTACATTTACACGTTGGGAGCTACAAGACGAAGGATCTGGGATCGTCAAACTAGATTGTGGGGGTCTAACCTATTGTGTAGCGTGTTTGAGAGGTATGTTCGATTGAATAGATTTGTACGCGCGTAGCGGCAGCACCTATTTGTTAAAGTCATTCTTTTTTTTTTTCTTTTAGATAGTCACAACTACAACCGCGAAAGGGCAAAGGGCAATATTGGTGGATGATTCTATTCGTTACTTTTATTTTTTATGCGTCGACATTGGTAGTAAATTTTTTAAGGTGGTTCTATTTGAAACCCAAAAAAATTAATCTCTCTAGTCTTAATATCTCTATATATACACCCACTTAAAAGATTGAATATAGTTTCAGAATGCCGGCCGTCATCTTCTACAAACTTCTATAACTCGCATTTTTTATACCACCCACCAACTACAACCATTGTACGCATGCCAAATCGCTTTTATTAATTCCTTGTAAGTAACCTGACTAATCGTCCTATGTCGACTCGATCGGGCATTCAAGATCTAATGATGACCAATATTCAAACAACTAATTAGAGAGAGTAAAAAAGGGTCATCATCTATGTATGGTGGTTTTAATGTTTCTTCTCTTCCATTAAACACATTACACATGCAATAGTAGTCTTCTATGTGTAGACCATATCGATTCCAGGTGAGCCGTGTGCATGGATTAAACCATTGTATATTCTGTATCAAACACGAAAACTAGATTAACTTTAAGAGTGGCAAACATGGCAAATTGTACAACAGCTGTTTACGAAGAAGAATGAGAGTTTTAGAATAGTTTGGGTTAGAGTTAATTTGTAGGATATGAGGCATTTTACGGTTAAAATTAACTTTTTTGAAGTGGGTATAAAATGAAATTGGGTCTGGAGAAATTATTTTTTGGTTCGAAAAAAAATCACCTCTTTTAACTACTCCCTCTATTCCTAAATGTGAGTCCCTCTTAAGAATTTCAACATTTTTAAAAAACATGTAATCATTACACATACTTTCCGGCCACCATTACCCTTATATTCTACATATTTTACACCATTTGTATTCACATACGATGGGCAATTTTGGAATTTTATCAAATTTCTACTTCTATTTTTGGAAACGGACAATCATTTTGGAACATTCCAAAATGAAATAAGGGACTCTCAATTAGGAACGGATGGGGTACTCTAGACCAATTTTTAAGAGTAATGAAGATTTGTAAGTATTATCATTGCTAATGAGGGACGACATTGGTCGTGCATCGATGATCGAGCTAGACATTTCTACGACTTTGTGATTACTAAGTGAATACAGAATACATTGCACAATCTCCACTACCCTAGCTAATCTATCTACAATACCATGATTTATGAGTAAATTCAGCTTAGCGTTGGATCCAACTTGTGGGGGTCGCTTTCTTCGTGATCTTTCCTGTGTTCCTTTCTCCGTTTGCTGGACCGTGTGAGACGGCGTTGAACTCGTAGTACCTGCAGAACCGGAGGGGGATGTTCTTCCGAGAAGAAGCTCCGACGAACTTGTTAGTAAATGGAGAAGATAAGAAGAAGTTTGGTAAGAAATAAGCTAGTGAGAGGAGAGAGTGCAAATGAGAAGGAGTTTCAAATCCCCTTTCTTAGTGATAGTGCCCTTCTATTTATAGGCGAGGGGGTAGAGTGCTAAGCAAGATGGCTTTGCTTTCCACGCGTCGAGTAACGCTCGGATGACGTCATGCAGCAGGGCCATTTAATGAGCGCCACTTTCCAGATCTTACAGAGTCACATGGATCGATGTCAGAAAGGTCACATCGCTCAGAGATGTAACTTCGAATATCAGAAAAGACAGTTTACTTATCAACAGATACTTCTGGAAGGTTCCATAAACGATGATACTCGGTGGAACTCCCTCCTGATGAACGAAGCTTCTCCGAGCATTTGGTGTGCTATCCGAAGAACAACTTAGCCGAACGAGAGGACATCCCTGGGCTTAAGATGAGATCACCGAGCAAACTTGAGTTTACGTGCGTTCGGATAGGCGAACAATGTTCGGCGAAGCACCCGGGGATCCCCATCCTTCGGAAGATTAATGACACATCACGCCTAAGCTCACCCTTATTTACAGATGAACTGAGACAACTGGACGACGGGTCAAATAGTGTGTGAACCTGTTCCCCCCATTGGACCTTGTGAACCCTATGAACCTTCGGATATTTCGGCCCTCTACACAACTATAGCAGTAGCCGCTTAACTCGTTAGGCTAACTCCTAGTTTCGCCCACTCTTTTCCAACCTGCGGAGTAGTCCGCTGCGGTCCCTGCATGTAACAGCATGAGAGTGTTGAATTCTCTTATTCACCTTTTCTGGATTCAATTCTAAGTGCTGAACGGCTTCACATTTCTTCGAATCGAAGTTAAACTTACTCTCAACGACCAGTGGTCATTGTTTCCTTCATTGGGGTCCGCCTTGCGCGGTGCTTTATTGCTGCTCTGTTAAAATTGACTGAAGTTGAGCCCTTAAATTATTGATCTTGTGTTGCTCTAGCTTGATTGTCATGAAAAGAAAAAAAAGGATCAACAGAGTTGCTTCAGAGGTCACATTTGAATAGGGGCGCTCTGCCCTGGTTATAACGTAGTCATGACTCCTTTAGGCTGATATCCTAAACAAAATTGTTTCTTCAAAGCTAATCGTATAAACTCCGGTTGCAGTTATTTTGAGTTTATTGCTTGGTACCTACTTATATTGGACAATGGAAGCATTAGAGTTTTTCATTTTTGGGCGATTGTTGAATTACAACAATCAGTTACAGGACACAATGCTTCACTTCTGGAGCAAATAGTTGGCTCAAAAGGTAGAAGGTATAATTATCTTGCATCTTTGCACCTTTTGGATTAGTAATTTGTCTAGCGACAAAAGTTTTAGCACTGACAAAGTCTTATAGGGCTGGCGTTGAGGCTCTGCGTGGGGAGTATTTGTCGTTTTCATCCATGTCGGTTGGGGACAGCGTGCAACGTGTTGTTTCTCTACAGGCGAGGATAGGGTGTTTGTGGGTGTGGGGAGTTGCGCGAGATGGGGGATAGAGTGTGAGTGGAGAGACGGGAGGGTAGCTTCAACGAGTAAGGTTGGGGGCTTGAAGAGGTGAAGGATAGTTGAGATAACAACTAAAGAAGTGTGTGGAGAGCTCAAGGGGAGACTGGAGGGGTTGAGTGGCTACTCCGGTACAAGGTGAAAATTGTGCGGAGCAGTCACAATTATTACGATGTATTTGGCAGAAGTTTTTATTGGAACCTGTTTGTTAGAACCTAAGAAGCCAAGACACATCTACCTGCCTCACAAATTTGTGTCTGACACATGTCGATTATGGACACGACACGACACTCTCCGAACATATGTTCGGACATGCCTAAATAATTGTCCGATTGTTTTATAACGTTTTTTTTACCAAGTCACATTGTCGATACTCAAGGACACGTTGGTGACACTGCTAGAACTTGTTAAGGAAACGTTAAAAGGTTAAAATATAATTTTGTGAAACTCAGCTCTGACCTCAGAGTGAAAATTTCCATAGATGTATAGTTCATGCATACGTTTATGTGGACCATTGATTTTTCTCTTCAGTGTTGTTCTTAATTTGATAAAAGTAATGTTTCCGGCTTTCATATGATTCATCTGAATTCATAACATACCTCTATGATACAAACACATTTTACATTTGACGTGTCCATGTCCTAATTTTCGAAGAAATGACTCCACGTGTCCGTATCGTGTCGTGTCCGTATCTTGTATTAGTGTATGTGCTTCTTAGGTTAAAACTGTCATTTTAGCAAGACAGACTAGACAGTTGACAGTTTCGATGAGAGGGTACAAAGAAGTGCGTGCGGTTGGTGGCAATGTGTGTGCGTGTGTTGGTGGCTTGCGGTGGCCACATGAGAATAACCTACAACAAGCCCACATGAGAATAACAAAAAAAAAGGCCAAGATTCTCAAGTAATTTAAGTCTGCACACAGATCAATTAATTTTGAAATTAAATAACAACAGAGTTTATTAGTATAACCAGGCTTAATGTTACACCATGAATAATAATCGGAGAAAAGAAACAGAAAAGCAAAAAAAAATAAAAAAATGGTCGAGGCAAACGAGCAAAGAATAATAGTTGGGTAACAAATGGGTACTTGCAGCACCTTCAAGATCAAATCTGTATCATCTCCTCAGCAGCTTTAATACATCTCCAACCAAATGTATTGACCCGGTAACAAGAACCTGCTCACCGCATATTCCGAATAAACATAGCGAATCAAGCAAAGCAGCTAAATTGTCAAGCCTAATTTTAGTACACAATCCATGCCACAACGATGGTATGCCAGTTATGTTTAGTTTGACATTCACCTAAAGCATGTCTTGAAATTTGAATGCGCATAAACTACGCATATTCTACTGTGTTATGCAGAAAATGCTTTGTACACATATTTGTCCAAGGAAACATAGAGCATATAATATGAACTATGACTACTTCGGCTAGTTCCCGTGTACTTGAGATGAAAATTAGATGAATCTAATGCTTAGACACTGTTAGCTCTAAAAGTGGCGCTCCCTTTTGCTTGGCAATTCCATTGACATATCACACATTTATTTGCATACCATTCTTTATCAAGTTGTAATTTCTTTTTCTCTTCTCTAAGCATAGCGAGTCTGCATAGGATTAGGGTGGAAGGATTCATTCTTGCATTTGAGAGTAGAGCGATTTGTGTTGAGGTGACAATAGGCAAATGAAATGCAAGTTTAGGAGTTAAGTCGGTCAACCGAACTGTCAATCTAGAATCCATCAAAGCTTACTGATCAGATTGGTTCGCGCGATTTGTGGAAAGTTGGTCGACCGAGATTCGAAGTCGGTTGACCGAGTTTATCGAAACTGTCAATCTAGAATCCACATAGGCTTTTCCACATATCTGGTGTCCGTTTATTCTTTGTTCCTTACTTTTGCTTGGTGATTGGTTAAGTAAGAACTAGGGTTGTTTAGAAACGTACCCTCACACGAATCCATATAACGTAGCTTTATCCCAATATCCAAGCTTATGAGGCAAAGAAAAGTGATGGGTAAATTTTCAGAGAGATCAGTATGCATGCTTTTTCCCTTTCCTAATTGCCGAAGCTTTTGGGCCTAGTGGTATGCTAATTAGCATTGCATTATGGGTTCAGGGAGCTCTTGGATTCAAGTCTCTCTGTTTCACTGTTTGTATGGTAAGCCATTTGAGTTGCGTTTGTATTTGTGGACGAAATGTTAGCATCCCTAAGTGCAAGATTACGTCGCCCATGAGAGTGTGTTAAAGAGCTTGATATGATTGTTCGGAGATTCCTAAGAATTTAAGCTTTTGGGACAAGTCATCATCTAATAAAAACGACACTCTCTTCAGAACCCAGCACAAGTGACGAACGTAGGAAGTCATATTTCTTTCTTTGACACGCGCGCGCACACAGAAAATGAACCATTTAGCGATTCTTCATGACTTCTTATAACCCCACAAGCAGTTTAGTAAGGGAAAAAGCTGAAGGAAAATTTCAATTTTCAACTTGGCTGTTTTATTTGCTCAATGCTTTGGTGCCTGGACACATTTCAGCCTCAAATACAGGAGATGACAAAATTCAACCCCAAGGCTAGGCAAGCTGTCAGCTGCCTAAATAAGAGTCTGTTCACTTGTTTGAATTTGCATAAGACAGAAGCTATAAGTTTCGGGTTAACGCTTCATTTCTCCTACACTTAATCATGTTTCAATCCCACGCTAGGCAGCATGTCCAAATATAAGCCACGTAACTTTTCCTACAGCTACTGCTAACTAATGAAGTTTAAAAAAGATAGCTTAAACATTTTGAGAGAGTACTCTTACCTGAATCCTAAGGGAAGGGTTTTTTCTAGCACAATCCCTTAACCAATTTATTGCCAGTGGTAATGAAGGAATCACTGCACTGCAAGCAAAATTTCGAGCCACAGAATTGCAATCAGAAAAATCATCATAGAGGAACTCGTGCGGTGGCAAGTTTTCTGGTCCATCCATCTTGGGACTCATGTCAAGCACAGCATCTGCTTATGCATCCGAAAGGGAAAAAACGAAAAAGAAAATCAGAGCATGACCAAGTCAATATTCAAATGATTAGCCGTTAGCAACATTACAGAAAGTGTATGTCCAAGTAGAGCTGCAGCGCACACACTGGTTTATAATAAGTTCCATCCATATGGTTTTTTGCTCACCTTTTCAAATAGCCTTAAAATTATAACTCTCCTTCACCTCTTCGGAACGAAGCTTGATTTGGTATGACATTATGCTAATATAAAGCTTATGTTCAAGAAGATATATGGCGCAGATTCATGGTTACCAAATAACAGTTCTCTTTAAAATCAACACAGGAACAGACATCTGACCATTGTCTCAAAGTGTCATTTTACAACATTACATAGGTGGTTGATCTTGGAGGATACACGCAGGATGGTAGGATTTATAGAGTCGGTTGTTATTTTAGATTTATCAGTTAGGGAATATTGTTTGCTTAGCCCTATATATCTCATATAGCCAAGGTTTGCCGTAGTCTATTTAAGAAACTCTCCATATATCATGTGAATTTAGCTTATCAATGCAATGAAGTAGAGTTCTTTACGGTTGGTTTGGATACCTTTACAACCCTTGGGTGTGCATTTATAGGGTTCCTTATGTTATTGTGAAGGTTGTATCTTCATAAAATATTCCTACATCAAATAGGCTTATATACGCATACAAACATTTGTATCTATTCCATATAAATATGAAATAATTACAGCAATCATATGAGTGGTAAGGACTCCAGAGGTAAGTGCACAAGTTCAAGAGTTTGGATAACTTCTGGTCTGGGACTCTGGGGAGAAAAGATAGAGCTGTTTCTTCAAAATTCAGTAGGTTTATTCTGGTGTGCTTTGCTAGCTTAAATGAGGTGTAAAGAAACGGAGATGTCTACTAGTGCTCTCCATGTACAAAAAAATGATAATGCTGTAAGACGATGACATAAACTCATAAACAGAAACAAAATTGGCTAAAAAAGAGGCAATTAAACAGAGGCCATCACCTTTGCCGTGAATTAACTTCTCCCATATTCTCTGGAGGTTGAGTTGCCATGACAAGTCCCTGACATGAATATCTGGGGGAATGACTGAGGCACCAGAAGTAACCTTGTTGTATGTTGACATACTTGGCACAAAAATGGCTTTAGAGAAATGAGTACCTGAGCGAGTTAACACCAAGACCTCAATGTGTCAGACTGTCAGTGCTTCCATTGTCACAAGTCTCACAACTCACAATAATGGGGAAACTATCCAGGACAAAACATTAGAGATAAAATTTACAAATGAAAATAAAACCTGAGGACCCTGAAAATTTTCATGAATAAGACAGTAGGTATGCATCTCGTATGCAATCTGGTTTTTCTACACCTACGTGAAGTTGGAAATACGATAGTTCCTTTATCGTCAACTTGAATTATTATTGGCCAGATGACTTTCTGTTTCTCCTCATTTGTCCAAAGGCTAGAAAAATTTCTCAAATAAGTCATGATGAATGCAAAAAATGCATCCAAAGACACCAAAAAAATCGGTCGGATGGACAGATGCACTTCAGTTACTGAAGACTGGGAATGAAAACAGAAGGATGTGGGTGCATTAAGCATAATGGAAAAACAAGATTCCAGTGTCTAATTGCAACTACCTGTGCTATTTTTCTGTATTGTGAAGTTTTAGATGTCAAAAGAGGCCAAGGTACTTCAACATTCAGACAGTTCCATATATGTAGGACCAACACAAACTTTCCAAGGGAGAAAGCCTTACATATGACATTTTGTAGTATGACAAGAAGCAATACCTGAGGAAGCACATGTATGCACAAGCTGCGGAAGAAGAATTTGAGGGTCTCGCACCTCCATGCAATTGAACAAAAGAATCTGCAAGTATGCACATTGTACATGAGGATCCATGCTGACGAACCAGTACTATTTCTCCATACCCATAAATGATAAAACACAACTGAAATGTCCTATTGAACTGATTGTGGTGTATTTTACCCGTTTCGATATTTTGGCCAATTCTTCCTCGTTATCGGGGTGACAGAATCCATTTCTGTGTAGCTCCTCTACTTTCCCAACTTTAAATGAAGATGCCGGAGGTAGACCCTTGTTCACTTTCACAGCGTTAGAGAACCATCTGGCACAAACCTCCATGCTCTCTGGACTATGAGCTCCATCCAAGAAGAAAATAAGATCTCCGGAAGAGCTTGCCATCCCTTCTGAAGAACTGTGAGACGTCAGAACAGGATCATAAACAGTTTGAGCCCTTCCAGAAAGATGTGCAGTTGAAAGGCCTCTCAGAAATGCATCAGGCAAGTTGTTTTCCTGGCTTTCCTGATTTGATATACGCAGAGTAAGTGAGAATTTAAATATACGCTACCAAAATGGACAAAATAAGAAATATGATATTAGAAAACACACATGCTTAGATTTCAATAACATGTAGAAGGTAAATTGCTTATGTTTTATAAGGGGGGAAAGATGAAAGATAAAGGCCATTTACTTTAAGAGCAGAAAATTTTTGAACAAGAAAGCATAAATCATGTACACAAAGCAGCATGGCCATTTTGAGTGGTTGATGCAATGAATTACCCAAAAGGACTTCCAAAGATGTTACTTGTCGTTCATGTACATCCACCCACTTGATAGCATTGGAGCAATCTCTAAGTAATTGTACGCATTAAATCACATTAAATCCTTTTGTTGTGCAAACACCTTTTATCCCCCTCTTCCTCTAAGCAGAGTTTTAAATTATTTGCCCCACGCTCCTAGGAACAAGAGTTTGGACTGTTCAAAGAAACCCCTCAGTCTGACAGTACCTCCCACTCTTGGAAAACAAAATACCTGAATGCACATACTCATGAATTTCATTTCTACCAGTGCAACGGAAGCTACTCTTTCAACACCCAGGCAAGAGAACCTCAAGTTCAAAAAAGGTATTATGGAAAATTCGTGTTCAGAACTTTCCAACCCAATAAATAAGATGGGACTTCAAACAAGAATGTAAGAAAGAGAAATAAAATGGGACATGGTGCAAGGATGTGCAGAGTTTATCTGACATCTTGGAATAGCTTTTCCCAGTTCCCTGTATTTCGAAGCCAGCTTTTGCAAAGGGAAACAGCAAGCCCAGCATTGACAAACTGATGATCACCAGACAAGCTTAACTCTAGGCCACCCAATGTCTTAGGGTCAAGGGGTGCCGCAACCTCCAAAGGAACCTGCAATTGGTAAGAATACATCAAATAGAGATGTTGCCACATAATTAGAAGACCTTTTTGCGAAGTTACGTAATGAAGGTTTGATGTATATACTATCTGTATCTGAATGATAACAATAAGAAACTGACATATATACTACATTATTCTTACAGACTCATGCACAATAACATATAAAGCATCACTTCCCAAAACTTTAATCAGGTTTCATATTCTCCCATTTTGATATCTCTACAAGTATCTCTTCTTCAATAGGGACAAATGGTGCATACATATATACGTATTTAGAAACTCATAGACCCCGTTAAATATAAACTATCACTTCCAAAAACACTATTTCGATTTCATGTTCTCCCCTTTTGATCTCCGCTTATCCCTCTCTGCACAGATAAAAATATAATATACATTCAAGACCATAAATGTATAGCCCAATACATACAACTCAACGAAGTTCGATACTAAAATTTTCGGATGTGATCCAGATTGAATCCATCATCTCGCTACTGGAAGTCTGATATACTTGTGTCTACAAACACATATACAACACTGTACTAAATATTAACATATCCATAATTGTATTTAGAAATGGAATGGAATAACATACATAAAGAAAATCACTTTCTCCATCTGATCAAACTTGCATGATAAGTTGTATGACTAAATTCTGGCTTCACATTGAAATTCAAGAGCAACAGAAGATAGACATTGCGTATCTCCCCAGCCATGTGATCTCCGCATGCAATGGCAAGGTATCGGGCAAAAAAGTAACACGGACTAATTTTACCATCACATAAATTTACATGGGTGCAGATGATTGCATGCCCAAAGCATGATCTATCTCAAACAACATGCACCGAGGAAGGTCATATTACCATCTGTTCGTGCGCTGTCTCCTGAAGAACATCCATAGCTTCAGAGAGTTGTGGTACCGTGAATGCAGGAATTTGAGGCTTCAGGAGCAGGGAAGACATCAACCCAATTCAGAAAATTCTTCAAAATAAAACTGTCAATGGGATACTCTCAAAAATACTATAACTAACATACTCAGCAACTAAGAAAAACCCTAGTTGTGCTAGCATTTACATGAGAGCTATGTACCTTGAAAATTCCAGCTTTGTGTGAAGCAATCTTTCCAAGTGTGTCTCCTACAAATCATTTTTACTGTTACTCCCAAGTTAGAACAGCCATATATCATGTACCCCATAGTTCTTAGTAATAAACCTTCCATTAACAATAAGAAGAAAAAAACAAACAAGGGAAATAGACGAAAGTGCACAAAAAATGTGAGAAGTTTGTTTTTCTTTTTCGAACAGCAAAATTGTGAGAGCAGTAACTGTAATATAGCATTGCCATCAGATATACATCAGAATGCAGCATTCTGAGGAAACTATATATAGACAAGTGCAGAGAAAAATTGAGAAGATGAAAAGCTCAGGAGTGGAGACATACCCAATGCTTCAATGTGATCCATACCCAAAGGAGTAATGCCACAAACAACAGGTTTCTTGATCTGCAAGATTATCACTAAATTTTAACTACTATCATGGATGTCAAAGACTTAGTTTCTATACTCATTTCAGAGAAAACAAATTGTTGGATACTATGCTTTTCATCAAGAACAAATTTTCCACATAACAACACATATAACTCAGGAAGTAGTCAGTCTAGGTGAATCGAGTAGAAGATGGATTACCACATTTGTTGAGTCCTTTTTCCCTCCAAGACCAACCTCAATAATAGCGACATCTACCTGTGCACAGAAAATAACTTTCACAAACAGATGAATAATAACAAAACAAGAAGTTGGAAGAAAAAGTCATAACTATACACGAGCCTATATTATTCCCATATAAGAACCAATATTTTATCCATATTCAGAGGTGCTAGATGGGCTAAAGGAAATGTTCTGTCAAAAGCAATTTAGAATACTGCTTTAAGGACAAGATTATTCACCAGGATATGAGGGTCGTGTTACATGGATTCAAGTATGGCCGTATGGGTTATGATTTCGAATTTGTGCGTCTTATCTGATCCACCAACTTTTCAAGTCTAATATCGCAGTAAGGTATATAAGTGATAGGAAAACCACCAATTAAAAAAGACAGAATGAAACAAAAGTTAACTGCATCCTTTGCCAGAACACAAGAAAATACTAGAAGGCAGAATACAGTTGTTCCTTTGTCCACAACAATTGTAAGCGGAAGAAAGAGAGGAAACGGAAAAAGTGTATTTATCACATGACATATACGGAAACTACATTCTCTATCATTGCTCTGATAGTGATGACATTTGCTGATTATGAATATTGAGGTTCCCTGATTATAGCAATTGACACATACAGGGCATCAAGCATCAACAAATTTGAGCACCAAAACAATGAGGAAAAAATCCATGATCCCAAAATTGCCTGTTAATTAACTCCTGCAGACTAAATAAAGACACTTGAATGGAATTAAATTTCTCACAACAAGAGGAGCTGGATCCTGAGACAGTACCACATAGCAAAATGCACTTTTGGGTGACTTCTACTAGGCCCTCTTTGCCATTTGAGAATTCTCAAGAATTTAGTAATGCACAAATCTACCATAATGCCAGTTTATTGGTTCCATATTACACTAGAATGCGCCAAACTACTACAGTCAATTTCGTCCAAATGACCCAATTAATCCAGAGGACACTGAAATTGGAGGCATTCATTAAGTTCAAGAGTCAAGACCCACGACAATCGATAGACATGTGATTTTCACCAACACTAAAGAAATCAACTTTTCTTTTCAAAAATTAAGTTTGAGTATTTCTCACATAGCTTGTATTTACTATTTATTGCTTAAGGAAAAAGGTATCTATAATTTCACCTTCAAATTGTTTTCAATTATTCCAAATTTTCGGTGGTTAATTAGAAATAAGATTCAAAGGCACAAATCATATGGAGGATTACCTTTCCACAGTGATTCAACTAAAACATTTTAAAACCAAATTGTAACTGCCTACCCAGTCAAGTGTACCTTCATAGGACTAAAAAATGCTGCGCCCTTTATAGAGCGGAATGGCAAAAATGGAGTAGACTACCCCAATTCCAAGCAAACAACTCTCTATTCCAGATACCGACATTTTAATGCCAATATGGCATGTAGCTCTTCTTCTTCGATTATGCATGTGCATTTAACAAGAAAATATATACAACCAAACTACCAGTCGGGGTGGTTTAGGAGACACCTAAAAAAACATCTAAAAAAAACACCCCAAATCTCAATCTCATAGTTTCCGAGCCACTTAATGTGTTCAGAACGTGATTTTAAGAGTACCCGCAGGAAATTGGCAAAAAAAATTATCGGGAAGGGCTTGATTTGAGTAGGTTTTTATTGAACCGTTCAATAAAAAACTATTCAGATGAAGCCCTTCCCGGTCATTTTTTTTCCTGATTTCTCACAGATACCCTTAAAAATCACGTTCTGGTTACACCGAGCAGCTCGGATCATCGAAATTCGATCGGGAACTTTGGGGTGTTTTTTTAGATTTTTTTTAGGTGTCCCCAGAACCGCCCCGACCAAACTACAATGGCCGAACCAATTAAGCCAATTTCATCCAAAGAATAAATCTAATGGAAGTTCAAAGTATACAACTGACCTTTTCAGCTACAAATATCTTAAATGCCAATACAGTAAGAAACTGGAAAAGTGGAGGCATTGGCAAGCCCTCTGAAATATTTTCCTGCAAATAGAAATTCCTGAAATCAAGGCATATTCATTTTGAGGTTGTTATGCTCAGGCAGGTATCAATCGAAGAAGGATGCTTCAACATAGAAATAGCTTCTGTTGCAAACTGTCCCACATCAGTTAATTATCTCATCCAAAACTAGTATATGAGCCTGGGCGGCCTCTTCACTCATTGCCAATTGGTATTAAGTTGGATGCTTTAACATGGTATCAGAGCTAGGTTTTCGGAGGCTTTTCCCCTTTGTTTGTGCCATAGTTGCACTTTGTTTCGTTGTGATCCATGTATTCTAGATCCTTTGTTAACCTCTCCACGTGCGAGTCAGGAGTCACACGTGAGGGAGAGTGTTGGAAATTGTCCCACATTGCTTAATTATCTCATCCAAAACTAGTGTATAAGCCGGGCGGCCTCTCCACTCATTACCAATTGGTATTCAGTTGGATGCTTTAACAACTTCCAATAGTCAGGCTAGATGGCTGGATAATGTACGGGATGCGATGCAACCTATCCCTCTAGACCAGATATTTCTAGTTGACTTTGTCATTGGTTGCATATTTTGTCAAAAATTGGAAATATGTGATCATCTATTTTTTAGTGGTATTTTACAAACTAACTTGAGAAGAGGTGTAAAAAGAATCATGTGCAATGGACTACTTGAGAATCATACCATCAACTGGATGAGAGTGAAACTGAAAGGGAAATCCTTCCCTAAACTGGCTAATACAGTAGTCTTTTGACGCCATTGTTTATCATATTTGGATAAGTGAATTGTGTATAATGTATGCAGAATGAGGAAGAGATGAAGATTCTGACAAAGAGTAGAAAAGAGAGAGAGAGTGGTTTTCTTTCCTTGTATGCTTTTGTTTGTCACTAAAATAGCATCATGCATACACTTCAAGGTATGTAGAGCCACAAAAATATAAGAAAATCAGAGGATCTAACACAACAATGTCCTTCTCAATACGACTATTGAGATAAGGGTCCAATTAAAAGCCATAAGCAGAGATATTAGAAGCATATTTTCTATGCATGAATGTTGTGATAAACCATGAGAATTGTATCAACACTGCTGTTTACTGTGAGGAGAAAGACAAGGAGTTTTCCTGTCTCATGAACTGGATAGTTTGTTGACTTTGTTCTGGGGTATTTCTTTGAAGTGACCCTTTGAAGTAATATGGTTTGGTCTTAAATTGAAGATCTTTCTTGAATCTTTATAAGGTAAATTTTAATCTAACCTAGAAAAACAAAAAAAAGAAAAGAACAAAGACTACTCTTTTCACCATCTCTCTTTTGGGTTTTCTCATGACATACAACATGACAATTGAAGCTAGAAGTAACTCCTTTCTTACAATATCCTCCTTTCTTATAATACGTGGCGACAAATTTTTTACACTAGGAGTACCTAAAACCCCACAAAATCACTAGAGTTAGGAATTTGTTGATTAAAGAATGACGTAATCTTTTTTTTTTTTGAACGGCGAAAAATTTATTAAAATGGGGATAGGGGAGAGGAATCCAACCAAAGGTTGAATAATAGAACAAAACAACGGGGCAAAGCCCTAACTCCTGAGGTCTATGTAGTTACAATCAAATAAACACATTGTAGGAGCCCAAATTACAACCCAGATAAACAATAAGCCCATCTCCTAATCCGGCCCAAACCAATGGCCAGCCCACCCTAGCCAAACCCTACCCCAAGAATCTCCAAAACCCGCCGTCGCCGTACGAAACACCGAAGCCACACCTCGCCGTTAAGCCACGCCGGCGACTCCCAGATGTAGCGGCCGGCGGAGGGCTTCGGCCTACAAAAACGAGGGAACAGGGAAAGCAGGCTCGGGCAAACCACCACCAAGCGAAGCACAAACAACAGCAAACAAACAGAATAACGTTAGTGATCATAAACAGAAATGAGATCCCCGCACCGGAGTGAGCAAAAAAGCAGCCAAGATCCGAAACGAGCAAACACTCGACAGCCTAAGCACCATCCATAGGGAATCCGACCACCTCCACAAACAACCACCAACGTCACCGCCATAACCGCCACCGCCGCACCACCACCACCCCGACCACCAAAACCCAACAGATTCGCCACTCTTTTTTTGAAAAACCTGCAAAACAAACAAAACAGAGAACCACCCACAGATCACCACACCTCCACCACAACCATCACTCCCTGCTCCATCGCCGCTGACCACCCAAACCCAGACACAAACAGTCATCAAGGAGAGCCACAGATTGGAGCAGAGACGGCATCGCCGGAGACCCCCCACCGCCCAAAACGCGAGCCTCCCACGCCGTTAGGCTTTTCGGAATCACTCAGTAGTGATACGGCTGGAAACTACACGATCCACGCCCCCCAAAGCCCACGACCCAACCTTGTCGTTAGGCAAAAACCGGATACACAAGTGTGAAATCCGGCAGTTAATCGGAGCCAAGGGCGGGATGCGATGGGAGAAGGAGCAACGGTAGGGAAAGAGATGCCCAGCAGAGATAAAGGGGTGAAGAAAGAGAAAGCCCGGGGGGAGAAAGGAAGGGGGCGACGCCTCCCCCCCAGGCGGAGAAACCCAAGGGAGTTACTAGAATATAGAGAGAGAAACTTTTTGGGAGCTCAAAGACCAGGTGGTTATAAAAATAAAAAAAAAATGATGTAATCTTAAGAGGCAAGCTAACCACTGTGCTCTTTAGTCTTCACAAAAAAGGGATAATCATTCAGATGGAAATATTCCTTTAGCGGAGGATACCCCTCAGCCTTTTTACATTGTATCGCACCTTCATTTGCTTGACCCAATCGACAAAGTTAGCTATGACAAATCCAAACCTAGTACAAATACCAGCAAAAGCAGGTTGCAAGGGAAACTAGAAAGTAGAAACCATACAAATCAGCCCATGCATTCTCAGTGAAGCCAATCGGGCAGCGCAACTGGATTGCTGTGAGATGCACATGTTTCTAGGTTCAGTGTGTGAAAACCAAACTTTTCATGCAAAATGCTGCTCTACCAAAAATAAAAGAGTAGTGTTTCAAAAAGAAAATGAAGACAATATGACATTAGTCACAGAAAAGCATGAAATGTTACCTTCAATTGGTTCCAACAATCCCAAAAATACAGTAAGAATTTATCTTCTGATATGTTTAACCTGCACAACCAATTCAAATACCATATCAAATAACTGTTTTTGGAAGTGTAGTTATCGAAATTATATAACTGAGGACTACAATTCAACCAATAAAAAAAAACATCATCCATTGACAAGTGCATACTTATTGTCACGATAATCTGGTTGCAATCCACGTATAAATTTTCGAACTTTCCAGAGGCATTAATGGGAAAACTTAATTCTTTATCCCTCTAGTCTGGGTAGTCTCCCCATGTTGGAGCATGTCTTCTAAGTACACTTAAAAAGATATTTCAAGGTATAACCTTTCTGTGGAATTCACTTGGACATCGAATACCAGTTAATGTCCTTTGAGATACAGCACAAAAACTGTCCAGTTGACTGGTTGTTGATCAGTGAGCATAATTCCTTAATGGCATCAGTTTGGTTGTTATTCAACACCTAAGAAATACAGAATGTTGAGTCATGAAACATCGTATGAAGACTCTAGTAATGTATAACAAGCTCAGTAGCTGGATCTAATCCTCCCTGGAAAGGCAGAAATCTAGCAAAGCGCAATTTCTAAATTCTCATCTTTAAACAGAAAAGAGGTAAAAAACAAAAATCACTAAAGCAGGACACGTGCTCCACCTTCAATTGGGAGTTTCAGCATAAAATCCAATCGAAGGCAGAGCTCCGATGATAACATTGACCCCGCTATGTTAACAGCATAATTGTCTTGGACTCTTGGCTAATTCGTAATGGTTTAAAGACGGCAGTCAAGCTTCTTGCTTGTCTCCATTAAAATCTTTACAACATATCTATATTTAATGAAGAATCTCATTTTAATACAAACTTCTATATAACTTTTAATTGCGTTTGTAGCGTCGTATACTTTCCATCTTTCTTTCTTTTTCTTTTCTTTTTTGTGTGTGTGTGAGGGTGGGGGGGGGGGGGGGGGGGGGGGGGGGGGGAGGTGTAGAGGAAACATGGGCCACACAGTTATAGAAGGTGATGCATTTGAACACTGACCCATCCAGACAGAAGTCAAGCTTCTTGCTTGTCTCCATTAAAATCTTTGCAACATATCTATATTTAATGAAGAATCTCATTTTAATACAAACTTCTATATAACTTTTAATCGAGTTTGTAGCATCGTATACTTTCCATCTTTCTTTATTTTTCTTTTTCTTTTTCTTTTTCTTTTTCTTTTTCTTTTTCTTGTGTGTGTGAGGGGGTGTTAGTGCATGCACACAAAAGAAAGAGGAAACATGGGCCACACAGTTATGGAAGGTGATGCATTTGAACACTGACCCATCCAGACGGAATCTTTCTCTCACATCAATTAGGTGAGGGGAAGTAAAGAGTCCAGTTCTAAAACCACACTCCCGTAAAATTGCTTCACAGAATGTGCATGTTGAACCCTGTTACATAAATTGAATTAGCAGAGTGGAAAGAGCTTAGACAAATCTATGCATTATATTGGGTCACTAGAGTTCATTAGAGTTTACCGTAAAGCAACAAATAGAAATGTTAATTAACAACTTTGAGAAACCTACGCTATTCCAATGTGCAAAAACAAAGCCTGTGCAGTATTGCTAAGTGGAAAAATGATTACCAGACATGTTATGATGTGTATCACATTGTGAATAGAAAATCAGATTAACAATACAAGAAAATTTGTATTGTCTGATGGTAGAAGAATCTCTCTCTCTCCGTGATAAGCAGAGCTAGCTATCTATATCACAATTCGGGAACCATAGTTGACAGCCTTTCGACTTTTGGCTATCAAAACTCACTGCTGAAGGCAGGAGAATGGATAGCAGCAAGAAAATGCAACTACTTCAAGGAAATCTAGTTCTTTCTTTTTCCTTTGTTTTCCTTTGCTTTTTTTTTTTCAGTTGGAAGAGGAAAGAGAAAAACCTAGGGTGCCAATAATCCTGGGTTCTGCAATGTGTCAATAATCGTGAATAGGAACTGTACGAATTTAGAGAAAAAAAGGAAATGACTACGCATATACTTGCTCAGCGCTCAAGGTTTCTGTGACCGAAACAGTACATCTGTAATTGTTTTTTTTCCAGAATGTTCGCGTGAAACTCAATATCAATATTTCTTCCAACATCTTGCATCACAGTGACTAGTAGTCAGTTAAGGCTTGACAATAGTTGCACTTTCATACTAGCTGCAGAACAAAGTTGAAACCTAGTTTGCCACATGTGATGCCATGTATCCATTTTCCTACAGCATCTGCAGTCTATATCTGTTTAACCAGGTGGCAATCAGTTCTAACTTCTAACAGTTTTCTGAGTCAGACACCATAATATTCAGTCATTGTATATACTCTTATGTTTTATGGGAAACTATAATTGATGTGGTAAAGAACATAAGCAACCATATGTGAATGAACTGCAAAGAAAAAAGAAAACAATAGGAAGATACCCCGATCCATCACCCACATGCAATTAGGACAGCTACAAAGAGGAGCGTACCTTTCCTTTAGTCCCAGCAACATGGATAATCTTAAGGTCAGCGATATGTTCCTCCAAGCCAAGAATCTGAAAAGGAAATATGCATTCTTTTTTACACTTTCCAATCACGATGACCTCAAATAACTTTCAACAGAACCAAATCATATTCCGGCTACCAAGTGGAACAACCACAAAAACTTGACATAAAGACATACTTTTCACTACTACAAGAAACGGTTTTTCCACATAATGATGCAAGACACTCTCTATCACCTACTCGATGAACAAAGCATAACAACTCGTTTTGACATTTTGGAGTTTGAAAAATGGGTGGCGCAATGTTAAAGAAGATCATATCCAAAGCTTTTCCAGAATTGAGTGTCTTGAATAACTTATCAAACGCATTAACAGGTCAGTTTTAGGGAAGAGAAAATAAGAACATATCCATATTCTACAATATCTCATGTTGGAAAAGGACTCCTTGCCTTTCCCATGACTTTCCGGACCAACCAAACCAGATTCTCTTTGAACTCCAAAAAAAGGGGATCATGGACAAATATTAGTTGGATTGCACCTTCAACACAAATTAAATAAGGTTTTAATCAGATAGTTTTGCCGGCAATATTGAACCAAGTTGATTTTTCTGTGTCTCTCTCAAGTCAAGATTTATATTGACTTGGTAAGTTTGGTAAAAACATTCAAGATTAAAAGCTAATGGATAACGAGTGGATCTTTGATATGACAAGATTTAGGAAAAATAAAAGTAAAGAGCCATAGCTCCTAGAATTGTGACTTCACATTATAAATATGAAGACTAAAAAAATTAACTCAAAAGATGTCTTATCATCGGAAGAACTCATAGATGATCAATACAACCCTTCTCTTACGCCATCTTATTTAGAGCATGTTACGTGTCAAATTCTGGTTCTTGTTCCTCGCATCAGCATGATCCATATACAAAGTAACATAGGTTTATCGTGGGTGTAAAGGTCCTGAATGTGGTGAATTGTACTGCCCTGGCTTACTTAGATGTTCCAAACTAATGAATTACACATACAGTGGCAATTCTGACATATGTGATGAATCATACATCCAGATTGTGAAAGGACTTCTAAATGCATTCTCTTCTCAATTGTAAGCAGTTCTAAAAGTTGGATTATTTCTCCAGTTTTACCTTAATATACATCAACATCCTATCCAATTTTCCGTATGTACCCCCAACAGGAGTTTTATCACCACGTTTTTGGCGAGTAATGAGAGAGGAAAGTGCTTCCATGGCAGTTTCATATGCAGATGAAAGAGGTAAGTCACTTAAGTTTTCTTTGGTGACCACATTGCTTCCTGGTCTATCCATGATTTCAGATGACATCCTCGTATATTTAAAACCTGTATTACACCAAAAGAAGTTGGCAAGTCAAAGACATGAAAATAAACTTGAGTGCACAAACAATTCAGGTTCACCTTTGTGTACGATGTTTTCTTGAGAATGGAGCTTATTATTTCTTGTTAGATATAGGGCATCTAGGCAAGCTGGCAAATGTGAAACTGTCCATGTTAATCTGTAGGAATAATGACGTTCCCTTTGACGGAAGCACGTAACGCCAACTACTCCCTGCCTCAGATGAGTGTTCGTCTGAACAATCATTAGATAACATCCATCCTGAATGGCATAGATGTTGCCTATTAGCAGTTTAGCACAAGAGATCAAAGGTGTTCTGAAAAGGAAATTATTATGGACACCACTAAAAAAAGGTAAACCACCCCAAACTAAATAACAGAAAGATCGGTAACTAAATATGATGATCAGTACAGAATGTCCGGTAGATAAGAATGACATGTAAAATTACCTGATTGTAGCTGAGATGGGGATGTTCACTTGTTAAGAATGACGTGTGGCGAAACTAGGAGAAATAGAACTAGAAATGAAATGATAGGTGTAGTGCCAATTAAAGATAAGTTGAAGAGAAAATTGACTAAGGTGGTTTATCAAATACAACGAAGATCACGAGATGCAAGGGTAAGGAAGGTCTCAAATATTCACCATTCCCACCTACGTCTACAATAAAAATAGATTGTTCGCCATTGCCACAGGTCTACAGTTTTAACTTGCTGATTTCTGGGAGCATGATAAGCAACATAAAGATTGGAAGAAAATACATAGAGCTTAGAAGCTTCAAATAATTAAGAAACTGCTTCTACTTCAACAAGCATGCTTGTTTGATTAACTCCAAACATCTTATCCTTTAAGAACACACTGACGACAAATATCCCTCAATTGCAAAATGAATTGCATAAACATATCGTTTGGTTGAAGAAAATACACCCAAAGAGACATATATGCATATGGATACATATAAGCAGAAAGGGAAATTAGCAAACAATAGCAAAAGACATAACCTTACGACTTGAACAGATTTGAAACTATCAAGCTTGAACTAAAACATTTTGAAGTCAATCACTTCAGTAAACAAAAGGAACCCATTAACAGATGCCAGAAAACATATCATCTCATTAGGAAAAAAAACATACCCAAAAGGGTCATAACTGGATATCCCACTCCCACATACAAACAAACAGGGACCATTAAGCATGCTGAAAGCTAATATCTGGGTAGACAATTGTGGAACTTACTCTAGCTATGGTTGCTTGACATTGGGAGTTGGTCTGCCTCTCTCTCTCTCTCTCTCTCTCTCTCTCTCTCTCAATATGTAGTGGTGTAGTTTATGTAATGACTGTCTTTTGTGTATGTATACCGCCACTTTATCTCTCTATAGTTATCTCCTCTGTTTCTTTGCTTGCGGCTGGGACAACGTGATTGTTTAGTGGTGCCCATTGCTCAACCCACTTGACATTGTTTTTAAATTTTAGCTCAGCAACCCCATATGAATCTTGATTAACATAAGTAAACCACGTGAGTCACATATGTCGATGATGGGTTACTTTGGTTTCTTGAAGGTTTGCAGTTAGGGTTTTGTGGGCCCCACTGTTTTTTTTTTTAAGACTGTTTTTCGTTGACCTAAGAATATTACGAGAAAATTAAAAGAAATGGTCAAATCTTGTTTTATCTCGTACTTATAAACCAAGAGAAGCTATTTAAAGTGTTAATTTTTTTTAATCACGGGATTGGATCCTCTCCTGTTCGGATCATTTCTGAGTCCTTCCTAAGTCCATTTCGATGATCAGAACCGTTGATACATTAAACCTTATCAAGAATGTTAAGCACGCAAAATAATCATACGAATCAAATATCATTTGCTATGTTCTCGAAACATATTTATCTCTAAAAAATGGATTTTTTATCCAGTGTTGCAACGTTTTCTAAACCCATTTTTCTTGGGATAAGTGTGTTTCGAAAACACATAAAACGATATCTAATTAACATGAATTTTGATATCCATAATGTTCACAATGCTAAAATATTAACGATCTCAATCATCAAAATAAACTCGAAAATGTCCATGAAACGACCTTGACAAGAGCTTTCAGTCCCTTAGGATCCCACCCCTTTTAGTAGTATGATTATAATCAAGAAAAAGAAAAATGAAAAAACATTAGGAAGTAAAAAATTTCTTCCTTGTATTTACGTTTTCTTCTATTAATTGTCCATTTTTATGGGGATCTTACATCGAATATTAATTAGTTTGTAGCCAAACCAAACTGAGTCTAGATCTCAACAATTTGGATTGGCTAGATGAATATGTTGTCCTCCTTGAGATCTATGAAGAACATTAGTGAATAATTTTTTTAATGAGCCCACAAAAATAGCGGTCATATCACACGGAATCAGTTCATTGTTAAGAACACTGTTATATGTACTCATATTTCTTATCCATACATCTTATATGCTCAATGAAACAACGCATTGATGGATTTTGATGATAACAAAGTCATATGACAATGAATCTCCCATTAATATACTCTACGACAGCTTAACTGATACTCCATTTAATTGATACTAATCATGTTAGTAGTTTCTTTGAAGGAAAGAAAAGAAAATTATAAACATATATCAGTGGGTTAGGAGTTAGGACCACATAGTAATGAATTAGTGTTTCAGTATCTTTTCTAAATATTTGCTAGTTTTACATCAAATTTTTTGCATTCATTATTCTTCTCGACGAAAGTTGGTTACAACTGAAAAAACTATGACCAGAAGCAAAAAAAAGTTTAAGAAAAAATATTTGGAAAATTTGTCTCTATTATTGATTTATTGTCTTATCTGAACTTTTGCGATTTCGGTCCATATAATTTTCATTTCATCATCTTCTAATTTCTCTCATTGAGACCAATGATTGATCCAAAAACAAAAAACAAAAATCACTGGAAAGTAAATAATTCAAATTGTCTTTATGACAAATTTATTTAGGCCAAACTCACCCTTAGTCGTGATAAAAAAAAAAAAATTTGTGAATGAATAATAAACTAAAAATGTAAAGACTGCTCCTTTACCAGTATGTGTTTATGGGTCAGTCTAGTTTATGGTCAGTCCTCAACGTGGATCCCATTCTCACCCAATAGATTACATTCTCACAAATTCACGTGTACTTAAAAAAATGAAAAAATTGTCACTAATTCTCTAGTCTTGTTTGTGTCTTTTATTTCTCAAATTGAAAACATGAAAGAAGAGATAGAGTAACGGATGAAACTGCATCCAATACTTCAGCTGAGACTTCGGTTTCTTTAATGTTTTTTCTTGATTTTAAATTATAAATGTGCTACGAGTGTGGATGCCAATTGTAACTGATTTTATATGCCACTAATAACCACCAGATGAACTTGACCCTTTTTTTTTTCCCCCCAAGATTGTATACATTAACGGAGTTTATTGAGGTGTTAATATGATATTTCACGAGGGGCTTCAGAGGCTATCCATAGCTCTAAATCTCAAACGCCCACAATAGAGCTCTAACCCTGGCCTCCTACGTGGAAAGGACCACAAGATGCCAACTGGACTAAAGCCCATTGGCAAATGAACTTGACCTACCTTGGACTATTTTGTAATTATAGGTCACCAAACTTATTCAACCACCTGAATGCCCTAGTGCATTAAATAAATTGTTGACAAATAAATAGTGTAGAGACTTTAACTAATCTTGGAGACTAGTTGCAACATCCATTTCTTATTCTAACTAGTCTAATAATTTGATTCTATCCAAGTTATATAATGTGATTAAGTTCGATTGATGAAGCTCCTACAAATACTTAATACCGAACATACCCTTCTTGCGTCTATATTTATTGACATTTGCACTCCTATTTTTTGTTTCCAAGACCCAAAATGGTATCGCTGCTACCATTTTCTTGAAAAAAAAAACGTATTCTCCTGTAATTGTCGCAGACATTTGCTAGAATTACTTGTCTTGCAAGTGTGGATTCCACAAAAAATCACCAAAACTCTTACATTTAAGAAACAATTACATTGTGATAAAATTAGACAGCCCCGTCCTAGAAATAAGTACTCTATATTTATTTTTCAAATAAGTACTTATTTTTTAATTAAAAATGATGTATCGTAAGAGAATGACCTGTCTCGTAAAGCGAGAAATAAGTACTTAAAAAATAAAAACCTTAACGGAACAGGATTTTAGTAGAGATCCAGACCATTTTTGGGGGTCGGAATCTCTGCTAGGGTTTAAAGCCATGTAATTTGATGTTCATTATAAAACGAATCAGGAACACAAAACCCTGTGAGTCTGTGACCAACCTAGCTCTGTTGCAGTTTGCATAGAATCAATTTTCTGGAACAGTCATCAAAAAAATATTTTTGCAACTAATGTACTCATCATTCTCATTTCTAAATCGTTTTTCAGTGGAAACAGTTTCCGAGAATTTGAAAACATTTTCTCGAGACATTCTCTATGTTTTTCCAAACCAATTCCTAGAAAAACAAGTTTTGAAGCCCCGCAACCATTAGAAAGTATATTTGGCAAAACTACCCTGGAAATAGAAACCAAGTCCTCTTAAGAATTAAAGCATGTCCATTGCAAATGAATCTCCTACTTTCAGGAGTCAGTATCCGGTTTGAACTTGAATTCAATACACAAATCCCATCTTCTTTCAATCAATTTAAGCATATACAGGTAAACAAGCAGATGATTAAGGTTTTCACATCACATAAACAGGAAGAGTAACCGATCCAGTTTCAAACCATATCAACCGTATCACAATCCTGTCTGGAGTTCATGTTAGCCGCGATAAGAGGTTCAATATTTCCATCCAAAACAGAATTTAGGTCCGGCAGATGAATGCCGGTTTTTACATCTTGTACAAGCTTGTGTGGGCTAAAAATGTACATTCTAGTCTGTTGATTCCACAAATCAACGATAGAATCCTTCTTGATGCTCCTTGAATTGGAAATTCCTTGGTCTCTCAAAATCACGAGCAGTTTGGCCTTCAAGCGATTAATGGCCTTGATCTTGTTTGCAAAGCAGCTTCTTTCTCCTGCAAAAATGAAACAAGTTATTATTACCAGAAAATGACTCAGGTATGCAAAGGAGAAAGGACTTTGTAGTTCCACGTATGAAACTTTCAATATCAGATGTATTTGTTTTAGAAGTGGATGTATTTGTTTTAGAAGTGTCTCAGGCATTGAGAAGTGCCACAGGTAATTTTGAGATGGTATCAAACAACTCATATCTGGGGACTTCCGCTAGTGAGCAAGAACAAGATTCTTATAGTTTATCTTAAAGTCTGTAATTGCAGCTAGTGGGTGATACAGTCCAGTTTCCTTAGGCTGGGCTACTGGCACTCCTTGGGGCATTGTTTCGCTGTGGAGGTAGGGCAGCTTTTAACACATAGAGGTCCCTGTCTACTAAAGGAAGCCTTCATTATCCAAGGGGATACTTGCAGGTGGCGTAGAATGAGGAACCCAGTTACTCCAGGATATCACTGCTAATACTCCGGCTACTCTGAATCCTCACAGTCAAGTTTCAGACAGGCTCATTTGGACCCCTACTGCTACTGGGAAATACAGCTCTTCATCTGCTTGGCATGCTATAAGAACAACTATGCCCATCATCCCTTGAGTTCACCTCGTATGGTTCACTCATCACGTGCCTCGATGGGCTTTCATACAGTGGATGGCTTTCCATGGGAGGAAAGCTACAAGAGAGACTATACAGTTGGGGGGTGGAGAACACTGAGGGGTATGTGTTATTGTGCTAATGGAGTGGAATCTCATAGCCACATCTTCTTTAAGTGCCCATTTTCAAACTGGATTTGAAAGCTTATGCTAACCAACTGCTGGCTTGAGAGGAGCCCAAAAGGGATTAGTGCTATTTACCATATCTGGGGTGAGAGGAATAGCTGTACTTGTAAGAAAACCCATAAGGATTTACTAACAATCAAGATGGAAGTTGAGATGGAGATAACGCTCTGTATGTCTGAAAACATGTTTTTCCCTTGACTTGCTTGTTTGGTTGGGCTCCCCTTTCTTTTTCTCTGTGTGTAAATGTCGTTGCTGGCCTTGTTTGGCTTAAATTCTAGGTTTTCCTCAATTATTTGCTACTTTTGTTGGACTCCCAAGGCTACACCCTTGGTTCTTGTTCTTGGTTTGCTAGTTCTTAATGGATTATCTGACAAAAAGGAAAAGTCTATAAATAACTACAGGGGAGAGGGGTGCACGGGAAATGAGGATGTATACATCCCAAGTGTTATTTTGTTTCTGATTTCTGATGTCTTTTGTAGGAAAAATGAATAGTCACTAGAATGTGCATATAGAATGACCTCAACCAAAGACTTTATGCCCATCCCAGTGAATATTGAGAATACTCCTTTATAAGCAAAGTAATGCTGATTGAGAAACTGTCTTGAATCCAAAAAATTCAAGCAGAATATTTCTCTGTTGTTTAATTCTTCTCAAGTTGATTCCTAAGTCCTAACAGCTAAAAATGTTGTTCCAAGGACTTCCCAGTTTGCTTTACCATATGGCAGTTAAAAACAATCTAGTCTCTTCCTTGGACTTAGCAAGTAGCAATATATAGTTATGAAACACACTCTGTGACATTAATGTAGAAATACATGGGGTTCGAGCCCCCACTACATACAAATCATGCGTCCACTCTCTCTTTGCTTAGAGCGTGTGTTGTGTGTCTACTTTGTTTTCGTGTGTGTGTGTCTGGGGCATGCATGAATGCAAGCTTGCGTTTGCCACTTACATTTTCTTCAGTCTTTGCTTCCAAAATACGTAGGCATTGTACGCAAAAAATAATTATGATATTAACAACGGATAGGATTCAAAGACCAAAACAATTGGGCACTGTGTTCTGAAGCAGTTGTTTACCCGAAGATTCTGCTCTTAGGCCAGTTGGAATATGCTGAATGCATACTGCAGATCCACTTTGGCCCCACTGTGCTTCACAAGATGAGGGTGAGGAGATCAACAAGTCCTCATTATCAATTTCTAGGTCAGGAGCTGTTTCAAGAAACAGAGGAATAACATCTACTGCTGCCATGCCAGCCTGCAAGATATCAAAATTAGCGAGGACAGCAAGTTAAAAACTTAAAATCATGCTTTAAGGCAGAATATATGGATTTATACCTCATCGGAAACAGATACATCACAGCGGCTAATCATAGAGTGAACACCTCTTTCCCCAGAAAGATAGCCATAGGCATACTTGGATTCTAACTCAATAGTTGCAGACTTGATACCACCATTCTTGGAAAGACATTTCTCAACCACTCGTGTTCCATGGCCCTGTTTTTCAGCCCATTTCAAGTACATTCGAAGTAGCTGTTCTGCCCATATCTGTGTTTGGATATTTGCAAAAGTAGAGTGAGGGCAGAGAAAAGGCTATAAGGAAAAATCACACACCTATGTATCAACCAATAAACTCCACAAGCCTCGTCATGGATCATTGGAACTTTTTGTGGGCCAAAATTTACAACTAAATAATATAAACGGAACCTTCCGTAAAAAATCAACCCCAAAAGATAGAGACAAGTCCAGTGAGGTGAACAGATATGCTCCAGTACAAACCCACATCAACTCTCCGGGAGGTATAATGATCCCCCCAAGACGAATTAAAGATGGAAGGTACAACGAAAATTATGAAAGGAAAAACCCGAACGCAAGTTTATAAAAAAGAATTCATTAACACGAGAAGGACTAGTTCATATGACAAGGTACAGTTTGACAGCAAATGAACTAATGGAAGGATCAAGCCATTTTAAAAGGTGTTCAAAATTTAGTTCTTGAATGACAAAAAAGATAATAGCTGGTAGGTTTGGCAGACGACAAGCTAACAAAATGAAATTTGTGCAGCTGTGGCAAAGTGAGACTGCCTCACATTGAAGGTTCAATGTCCAAGAACAAGGACTGGAGAATCGTATAGATGCCGTGCCTACATAAAGGTTTAGCCTTTGCCTGTTGCATCGTCTTTATCATATAACAAAAATAAGAGTCGTAAATGATCTCCAAACCTTGAAATACATGCCATTTCATTTTAAAATATGTCCCCAGTTCAGTTTTATCCTTAGGCTCCGTTTGTTTTTGGTGAAAACGTTTTCCCCAAAAATATTTATCCTAATTTTTGGTGTTTCGAAGCACACTAGTTGGGGAAAACTTTTTACACATAAAAGAATTTGCACCAAATCAGCGTAAAACTATTTACGGCTATAATTCCTGTAAGTCACTTTACCACTGACGATCATGATGCTCTTTCATCATTGTCCCGCAAGAACTGAACTCACACACACTCTCTCTCTCTCTCTCTCTCTCTCTCTCTCTCTCTCTCTCTCTCTCTCTCATTTCTGTAGGTTTAGAGCACGCGTTGCTGAATGGATTATATCGATCAGCTAGGGGCATGCAGAATCTCTCTTTCTTCCCGTGTTCGATAGCCTGACCATAGTTATGTTAATTGTGGTTACATTCATAAGTAGCTTTTCATTTAGCTAAAACACCCAGCCTTTTGCGACTTCAGGAGTGAAAGGCCTGAAACAAAAAGAGGTAAGATTGCTGGTAAAAAGGTCCCCACTGAAGACACGGTTCAAGAGTGAAATGATGACCAACACTTGGCTCACAGAGAAGAGGTTAAGGGCCTAGGCATACACCTATCTTGTAAAGACCAACAATTACATTCAACAAAACCCAATTTGTGTAACATTTCCCACCTTTTTTTTTATCGGCATTTCCCACCTTATTCTTCCAAAACCTATCACCTCCCTCTTCAAAGTTGTGCATGGGAACATTTTTATCAGAGTTCAGAGCACTATTTTAAGAACTTACCAAACACCAAAAATTAAAAGTTCAGAAATTGTTTCACGTAAAAGATTTTCCATGAAAATGATTTTTGTTGTAAAATATTTTATGTTGAAACAAACGGAGCATTAATATAAAAGGGGGAAGACATTATGTCACACATGGACCACAGAAAGGTTCCATATTTTGACATCAGAGATTCAGAATGAGCTGGATCCAAAATTAATTCGCTTAAGATCCCATTTGAATGGACAATGATTATCAAACCTCAGGGTAGAAGCCCGAAACTCCAGCTTTAATTATCATGCATGCTCCCTCAGTGTCATATTTCCCTCTAAGAAGTTTGCACATCTCATACTTGTCCAATAATTTGCTTACATCCAAAGAGGCACTGTAGGCTTGCTTAAAAAGCCTATAGTTTATGGCATCCGTCTCCGCCAACTGAGTAATCAACTTAGCTTCTTTGGCCTGCACAAAGCAGTGTCAATTAGAAGATACTAATGGCTGTCCTCTTCCGGGATCTTATCTGAAGAAAAAAGGAATGAATGGTGAAGGGAGTAATCATATCTTCACCACATGCAACGCCTGCTATTTTTTTTTTTAATTTTTATCATCCAAAGCTTGTTAAATCTATAAGCGGAAAACATGCACCTGAAATAAAATTCCTGCAAAAATGTTAGGCATAGAACATTACCTTATAGCACAAGTCTTTGAGAGCATCAACCACTCTGGAGCTATCGGCTAACTTTATGAGGACTTCATTTGATTTGGCTGGGTCATCCCACAAGTTAGATTGACGTATCATTTCCTCATGCTTTATGTGTATTGCTTCTTCAAGTTCCAAAGCTGCTGGTGCCAATGTCTCAGCACGGAGAACTACATCTTCAATCTTCTTTCTTAGAGAAAACATACCTGAACAAAACTCCATTATCATTACCAATTTCAAGTCAGAGAGAACTGTTGCACTGGCATATGTACCCGTTCAATGGAAAGATATAAAACGAACAGATTCCCACTGGTAAAGTACATTTAATGTCCAACTGCAGTAAAATTAAAAAATTACTCCCTCTGTCCCTTAGTTCTAGTCCTAGATTCCATTTTGGGATGTCCCAAACAGATAGTCCTCATTGACAAGTCACAGAAAAAGTATCTCGATTTCCAAAACTAACACTCAAAATTAGTAGTCTTAAGAATTAAGAGTATGGGGCAATGATGGAAATCAAAGCCAATTTTTCAAAAGTAAGCACTAAAGGGCAACATTGAAAATCAGAAGTTGGAATGCTCAATATGGACACAAAAGAAGGGATGGAGGTAGTATCAGCTATCCCTAGGTCCTGAACTCTTTTGACCAGGATATTTGCCTCTTTAGTAATTTGATAGCTGCTCATAAAGTTCGTTCAATTACCTTTATTTCCCAAATGAATATTAGAAACAGAAAGAGTTATCCAAGCAATTTGGGGAAGGCTTGATAGGTTGAGGTTTCATCCTTCAAATTTCTAGACTACTTTATGACTAGCATTACACTAGCCCTATTTCAACTCACACATAGCATACGTAATTTACATTATGAAATGATTTTGGAAAGGAATGGAATGGTCTCCTTGGCTCCCTAATGGAACGAACCAAGGTTTTAAATAATCGTATCGGGACAAGTAATGGTCCGTTGTATCGGTCATGAATTTTTAGATATTATTTTTGAGAGAAAAAAATTTAAATGCCGAAATCACCCGTAACGGTCGAGTACTGCTGTAACGGCCATGAATCGGAAATGGATCATTACGTAATGGAAACCGGCGGATACACATGCAATTTTTCCCTCCCACCGATATACCGGGGTTTAACGTCATCGGCATGCCGAAAAACCGTTACGTATCGGCCGTTAATGGCCGATTTTTAAAATCGTTATGTACCGACTGACCATTCCCCTAAATAGGGTAAGGATAACAGCATTCATAATCTGCCTTATGCTATATTTGTAGCGAGCCAAATGATGAAATGAGCATTTCGAGGGAGTTATTATTCCCTTCCATGTTCATTCCAGTCAACTAAACACTGCCTTGGTTTCTCAAGAAAACTCATTCTCATCCTGAAGATTTAATTGAATTTCATCTAAGACTATTAGTGCTTCAAGCGGCACCAACTATTGATCTACTCAATGGTTTTGCGTAGCAGACAAGAGTGCTTTAGAGTTTAGCCCTTGTTCTACTAGCAGAGTTTTAAATTCAGTACACTAGGTTTCAATGAAACTTGTCATTGACATTTAGTTAAAAAATCCGAATTCTAGTCGTATCAAAATCGAAGTAGTCCCCGTTAAAGGCCACAAGAACAGAGCAAAGCAAGCCCTAGAATTCAGTTATCCAATTTTGTCTCCTGTGCTACAGGCTGTCCAGACTCATTTTCGTGCCAAAGAACTCTAATTTCATAACACAGCTTCTGGTAGTGGATTTTGTCCAACATTCAAGGTATGTTCATGTAGTGTGGTTGTTTGGGTAGATCCTTTTTGCAAATTATGAGAACTTACAAACAAATAAATAACTAAACTAGCCCACCAGTGGACAGAAATCAGACACTTTATCGCCGTGATTAAGAAACCAGACTGCATTTTGGTAATAAGCTCCAACAGAGTTTTTCACCAAAGGGATATCAAAATTAGAAAGGATTAATTTTTAATCAAATCAAAGAAGGTGCTAGTTCATTACCAAAATTGGTGAAAATACCTTTTGCGAATAAGGGTGGAATTTCTTTTATTTATATATATATATATATATATATATATATATATGAGATTTCCAATGAGTAAGCATTGGAGCATTTCAAGTCTTTCATCAAACATGATTAAAGTGGGTTACTAAAATATGTTGACAATATTTTTCCAAAAGATTGAGGAAGTAACCCTGAAGTGGCTCATATCAAATCACCAAATTATACTCAAATAAATTGATAATAAGCAAATGGAGTGATAGCCCAGTAGGAGGCACCATGCATTTGACTCGGTTCAAACGTCACTAGCTTGAGCTTCAACTAACAAAACAGACTTTCGCAGATTAAAAAAACAAACTGTTCAAACAAATCGATAATAAGGAAAGACTAAATATGAGATGGCCATACAAACAAGAAAAGGACAAACACGGATGAAATTAGAATCTCATCTAAGCTCATGAACGTAGGACACGGTATGAGAGAGCAAATGGATACAAACCCAGTTCTTTGTAGAACTTGTCCTTGTCCTCCATAGACAGAGAAGCACGAACTGTTGAAGATAGAGGTGGGCAAGAATGTAATCTCAACCTTCTTGAAGCCCTCCACTTCCGACTTAAACGAGGGTTTGAATGAAGTGTCCGGAGTTCAGCTCCCATTTTAGCCATGAGAGCGAGAGAGAGAGGGGGGGCGTCGGGGGACGGAGTCACTCTTGGCTTTCATCCGTAGCTGATATGTACGGCTATTATCGGTTGATTTTGTGTAATTTGTCATTATGTACCTTGGATTTCTCGAAATTATCAATGGCACTCACTAACTTCAAATTATTGCATTTAAGCCCGCCATTTTCGTAAACAGTAGTAAGTTAGACCTCAAATTCTCCATCTTTGTTACTCTCTATCTTTTGGCATTGGATTGCAGCTCAAAGATAAAAATTATTCCGAAATACACATAAAATTAGGTAAAGAAAATTTGAAAGGAATGAGTTAATATAATCCAACGTCTAACACATGAATTTTAAGGTGAGTTTTCCCACAGGACTATAGGGGCTAAAAGCACTACATTTAGCCCATTTAGTTAATACAACTTTTGTTTTTGTATTAGTTTGAAAAACTTCTAACAGTAATTATCCATAAAAAGACTCATATTTTTTAATTTTTTTATAGGAAACAATTGCTTTGAATAACATTGTTTGACGCAGCGGAAAGTACACGAGGACTAGATATCGTTCTAGCAGATGAGATAATTACTCGAATCCACGAGTATCCCTTGAAATCCACAAGGAAAAGAGATAGGAACTCTTGAATTAATATTGGTTGAAAAGTTCATTTGCCCTTAGGCTTATAATCTTATTTATACTAGCTAAAGGATAAAGATAAACCCAACCTTTAATCTTTCCAACACATGACTCTTAGACTTCCAACAAAGACCTTTAGACTCCTAAGACTTAATACTAAGAACTTAACTAAATGACCCTTCAACAAACTTACTTAATACCAGCCTTGAAACTTTCAAGGACGCCTTGGAACTTATTACTAATTCTTTGACTTCCTTTTTGACTTGTGACTCTCCAATTGCTCCATGAATGCTTCAGCTACTTGTTCTACATTAGTCACCTCTTCTTGGAAAGAACTCGACCTCGAGTTCAAATCTGGATAGAGCGGTTCCTCGGCATGATACTCGAACAAGTCAGAAACATTAAAGGTCTTAGAAATCTTCATGTCTTCAGGCAGATCAATCACATAAGCATTGTCATTGATTTTCTTCAAAATTTTGTATGGACCGTACTTCTTTGGCTTGAGCTTATTGTAAGTACCAACCGGACATCGTTCCTTACGCAAGAAAACCATCACAAAATCCCCGACTTTGAATAATTTGACGCGTTTGTGCTTATCTGCAGCTGCCTTATATTTTGCATTTGTTTCTTCCAGCTTTTGTTTCACCTCTTCCTGCATTGCATGAGCCTGCTTAGCCATAACCTCTGCAGCAACACTGACATTCGGACCTTTTGGTAAACGAATCAAATCCACTGCATGCTTCGGTGGTGTCACATATACCATAGAGAAAGGTGATTTCCCTGTGGCACTGTGAACTGCACTATTATAGGCGAACTCAGCTTGCGGCAAAGCATAGTCCCACTGCTTTGGCTTGTTCCCACATATGCTGCGAATTAGGTTTCCCAAAGTCCTATTAGTAAGTTCTGTTTGTCCATCCGTTTGTGGGTGTGCAGTAGAACTTCGATTCAAAGAAGTGTCAAACATCCTCCATAAAGTCACCCAAAAATGGTTGAGAAACTTCACATCCCGGTCTGAGGTAATGGACTGAGGTACGCCATGCAAGCAAACAACCTCTCGAAAGAACAATCTAGCCACATGAGATGCATCCGACATCTTTCGGCAAGGAATAAAGTGAGCCATCTTTGAAAATCTATCAACAATGACAAATACAGAATCGACTCCCCTTTGGGTGCGAGGGAGACCCAACACAAAGTCCATAGACAAGTCTTCCCATACATTATTAGGAATAGGTAAAGGCATATAAAGACCTGTATTTTGAGACTGACCCTTAGATACCTGACATTTGTAGCACTTCTTCACAAAATTACCAACATCTCGCTTCAATCGAGGCCAAAAGTAGCACTCCTCCAAGCTTAAAACAGTCTTATCTCTTCTCAAATGACCGCTTAATCCTCCACCATGTAGGTCTCGGATTAATTTCTCCCGCAAAGATGTTTGAGGAATACAAAGTTGATTCCCTCGAAATAAGTATCCACCAGTCACATGGAAATCACTTACAGGTTCATTCCGAACACACTTGGCCCATATTTCCTTAAAATCATCATCATCTTCGTACAACTCCTTCAAAAACTCAAATCCCCCAATCTCATGTGCCAATGTAACAAGTAAACTAGCTCGGCGGCTTAATGCATCTGCAACTTGATTGAGAGTGCCAGACTTGTGTCGGATAGTAAAAGGAAACTTCTGAAGAAAAGTTGCCCATCTGATATGCATACTATCCAGGTGCTTTTGATTATTGATAAACTTCAATGCTTGATGATCAGTATATAATACAAATTCCCGCTGGACTAGGTAATGCTCCCAGTGCTTAAGAGCTCGAACCACTGCGTAGAACTCCTGATCATAAGTACTACACTTTTGGCGTGCTTCGCTCAACTTTTCACTGAAGAAGGCTACTGGTTTCTTTTCTTGAGAAAGGACAGCCCCAATACCAATACCACTAGCATCACACTCCACCTCAAAGATTTTCTCAAAACTTGGCAGAACCAACACTGGCGCGGTGCACAATTTTTCTTTAATCAAGGCGAAGCTCTTCTCAGCATCTTCACCCCAAACAAACTTGCCTTTCTTCATGCATTCAGTGATTGGTGCCATAATGGTACTGAAATTGTGAATGAAGTGTCTGTAGAAGGTTGCCAAACCATGAAAGCTTCGAACATTACTAACAGTCCTTGGTGTTGGCCACTCTCGAATAGCCCGAACCTTATCTTCATCTACATGGATTCCTTCCGAACTCACGACATACCCCAAGAACAATAAACTACTAGTCATAAAACTGCACTTCTTGAGATTGACATAGAGTTTATTCTCTTGTAGAACTGTCAACACCATTCGTAAGTGCTCTACATGATCCACTTCAGACTTACTATAGATCAAAATGTCGTCGAAGTAAACGACCACAAACTTTCCAGTGAAAGGCCTTAATACCTGATTCATGACCCGCATAAAAGTGCTGGGAGCGTTGGACAGACCAAACGGCATAACCAGCCACTCGTACAAACCATCCTTGGTTTTGAACACTGTTTTCCATTCATCTCCGGGTTGGATCCGAATCTGATGATATCCACTTCTCAAGTCAATTTTCGAGAACAACTTCGAACCCTCGAGCATGTCCAGCATATCATCTAGGCGAGGAATTGGAAACCTGTACTTGATAGTGATTTTGTTGATAGCCCTACTGTCCACGCACATTCGCCAACTCCCATCTTTCTTTGGCATCAACAGGGCAGGAACAGCACATGGACTCATGCTCTCGCGAATGTGACCTTTCTTCAATAACTCTACAACCTTCTCTCTTAGAATTTCATTTTCTTTCGGACTCATCCGATAGTGTGGCAAATTTGGCAAACTTGCTCCGGGAACAAAATCTATTTGATGTTGAATGTCCCTCATTGGCGGTAATTCATTAGGCAACTCATCGGAAGTGAGCACATCAAACTCCTCGAGTAGGGGTTTTACTTTCTCAGGAATGGGCACTGTTGGTTTCCCATTATCTTCAACCACCAATGCCTTGACAACCATAGCATAAACTTCTTGTGTGGCTTTGACATCTGCTATGAATTCAGCTTCGGAACTTGCCATGGTCAGAAATGACTTCCCCTTTACTTTAGATGACTTGATAGACATTTGTTGTCCCAAAGGAGCCATCAAAATTTTATGACCTTACCAAGTGAACTAATAAGTGTTGTCTCGGCCTCTGAAAGTAACATCCACATCAAATTGCCATGGCCTACCTAATAACACATGGCTTGCATCCATATCAATCACATCACAAACCACTTCAGATTTGTAGTGTTTTCCTTTAGAAATCGGAACTTGACAAATTTCAGTTACCTTAACTTTAGGCCCTTTTTGGATCCAGCAAATATTGTATTGAGATGGATGGGGTTCGGTTGGCAATTTCAAGTGCTCTACTAGTCTCCTTGCAACAAAATTCTCGCAACTCCCACTATCCACGATCAGATCACAAACCTTCTGATTAATTGAACAAGAAGATCGAAAGATGTTGTGACGTGGCTTTGGTCATCTGATTTAGGTGCGAACAAAATCCTTTGTACCACACAATTGACTCTTTCCCCATCCTCAACCGCCAACTCAGCATCATCACTTGGATCATCTTCATACTCAAAACCATCTTCAGCTCTTTCCTCGTTTCCTTCTTCCACCAAATGTACTGATGGGCGGTCTGGGCAGCCATTGGACCGATGCCCAGGTTTGCCACACCTGTAGCACTTATCTCCCATTGGCTTGGCATATGGGTTTGGATTCTTGGGCTTGTCTTTGCTGACTGAGCTGGTTGTTTGGTTTCCCCTACCATCAACAGCACCCTTCGATTGATTCTTTGGAACTGAAGATTGAACCAATTATCCCTTATCAGATGTAGGTAACGAAGAATCAATAGGACCCCTTCGATATCCTTAATGTGTTGGTTTCTTCTCTAGAAGTTCAGCCTTGAGTGCCATGTTGTGTGCTTCATCCACGGTCCACAAGACTTGCAAACCAATCTGACCTTGAATTTGTGGATTCAACCCATGAAGGTACCTTGCGACTCGTTGACCTTCCGTCTCATTCAGATTATTACGAGCTGAAAGTCTAGAGAATTCCGCTGTGTAGTCAAACACGGATTTGGACCCTTGAGAGCAATTCTGATATAGCTGAAACAAATATTGCTCGTAATCTGGCGGAAGAAATCTCTCCATAAGAAGTTGCTTCATTCTACGCCAGGTTGTTATGAGAGCCTTTACTTGTCGCTGCCTATTCCTTTGCAACTGATCCCACCAAACGGCAGCACCACTTTTCAACTTATAAGCAACTAATTTTACCATCTTTGACTCGGGAACATCCATCATCTCGAAGAATCGTTCAACCTCTGATATCCAATCAAGAAAGTCTTCAATGTGTAAATTCCCACTAAACTGAGGAATATCTACTTTTAAGCGATAGTCATCGAACCAATGTTGTTGTGGCCTCCTTGGGTGACGAACTCCATGTTCTTCTTCCAAATCAGGTTCTTCCTCACTATCAGATGGAAAGTTATGAGGACGTCGTGCATTGTTTTGGATAACAAGTTGGCTTCGGGCAAATCCTTCGGCTCTCTCCTGATCCTGGTTGAAAGGTCGACCTTGGGCAAATCCCTCGGCGCGGTTCCTATCACCCATCAGCCTGTTGTTGGCGTTGAGATTCAACCCAGCAAGCATATTACGGATTTCTGTCAACTGCTACTGTTGTCTCTCCACCGCTTCCCACAAGGCCCTGACCCCATGATCGCCGTCATTAAGGTTTGTGTCTCCTGCTTTGTTTTGTGTCATTGAGCCAGGTAAGTCCTTGCTCTGATACCACTTGACGCAGCGGAAAGTACACGAGGACTAGATATCGTTCTAGCAGACGAGATAATTACTCGAATCCACGAGTATCCCTTGAAATCCACAAGGAAAAGAGATAGAAACTCTTGAATTAATATTGGTTGAAAAGTTCATTTGCCCTTAGGCTTACAATCTTATTTATACTAGCTAAAGGATAAAGATAAACCCAACCTTTGATCTTTCCAACACATGACTCTTAGACTTCCAACAAAAACCTTTAGACTCCTAAGACTCAATACTAAGAACTTAACTAAATGACCCTTCAACAAACTTACTTAATACCAGCCTTGAAACTTTCAAGGACGCCTTGAAACTTATTACTAATTCTTTGACTTCCTTTTTGACTTGTGACTCTCCAATTGCTCCATGAATGCTTCAGCTACTTGTTCTACATCATTGTTGTAAATAAACCAAGCATTACTCATCATTTTAAAAAAGAAAGAGCCTTCCAAATGGGCTTTCAATTAGAAAACTCCCACATTGTGAGGATTCTGTATAAAATGGTTGGAAGGAAGGTATTTTCATAAGGAACTGGGGAACAAACCCAAGCAAAGCCAAAAGGCATGAGCTGATAATCTAGCACAAATTCAAAATCATAATAAGCTGACAATAATTTCCAGTTAGACGTTTTGATCATTCTTCTGAAGTTACATTGAAGTATGGAATTCACCCACGAATGCACACGACTGGGGAATTGACGCACAAAAGGGCACCAAAAACTACTCTCTTCCCAAAAATTTGCATTGCAATTCTGACATCTGGTTATCTACACACCTTCTAGTTTGCAACATAACGTTATAAGCAATAGATACATAAGTTTATGTTGCTATTCCTGTTGACAAGTAATTATTTTACTTATTCGCGCTACTGTTGTCATGAGTTGCTCGGCTTGACTTCTGGGTGCAATTAGAGGGATTCAGCAAACTGTGGGGCGTCCAAGTCAAGTTCTTGCTTCATGATGCAATTCATAAACCAATCACTACTGAAAGTCCATATTCCTTTCTTCACAGCTGAAAGAGCTTCCTCCATGTCCTCTTCACACGCCAAAAAGATGGTCTTTGATGCTTGATTTAATTTGTCTACTCCACGGATTACCTGAATTCGTAAAAGACAGGAAGGTTTCAAAGAAACTTACTGAAAAAGGTCTAAAAGCCAGATGAATAATCACAATTCATAAACAAGTTTTTGAAAGGAGAAAAAACCCAAAGGGATCTAAGGGGAAAAAAATGAAGAAGGAACCCCAAGCCAGGCTGGTTTCAAAGAGCATAAAACATGATTAAAACAGCATATGAACAACTCCCAGTAAGAATTTCAGATATAAAAATGTGGTAAAATAGTACTGAAAATCAATTTTGAGCTGCCAAGGAAAAAAACAAAAACTCACATGATTGGTGATGAGAATCTAATAGAGAACATATGCATGCAATTGAATTGAGCCTGGAGACTGGTCGAAAGATTAAAACAAGATGTAACAAGTGTGTGGTCAAGAAAGCTGTTAGATACATAACCAGAATTAAGCAACCAACATGAATCTAACAAACCAATTTGGCTGTCTGTATACACGGTGTCAGGTCAAACATTAGATGCATTTTTTTCAAGATAAGTTGAAAAATGATCTAATAAAGCATTTGGCCACTGCCAAAAAGGTACAAAAGTAACGCAACAATAAAAATGCTACATATGCATTGGTTATGTCATGCTTTTATTTCCTTCTCTTTGTTAATTATTCCAATTAAACTTGATAATTGGATTACGGACTAAATCATCAACATTTGTATTGATACGTAACAAGAATTTGCTTCCATGGTGGAAATTTAATGCTTTTAAAGTACTTTCTGCCTTAATGCCAATACAAATGTTCCATGTGGTGGTGCAGTTCTATAGGCCAATAATCTGACTCATCCATATCCTAAGAACTTACATTTCCACCAGCAGACCTTATAATGGCTGATAGGGTACCAACTGGGGGTTGAAGATGAGCTGCAAGGCATACATTATAGCCATGAAGCAAAGCTTGGGGTCTTTCTCTTGCCCTCTGAACTGCATACTTCAACTCAATTCTATACTTCAACTCATAGTCTTCATCTTTCAAAATAAAAGGCATTTCATCTGTCCATTACAAAGGAAAACCATTATACGGGCACAATACATTTAAGTGCTCAAGTAGGCAATAAAGGAAAAAGGCCACGTGGGGCTTGTGACTCACCCACAAATCTTCCCTCCCGGAAACTTTCTTTTAGCCAACTAGGTGAAATTATCCAAGCTCTGCAAAACAGGTAACATTTACCAGTTACAACAAAACAACCAGCATATGCCGGAGCCTAATTCAAGTAAACGGTATTGGTGGGGTTTCCTAATTTTATGGACATTATGACTCACAAGAAAGTAAGACAGTTTGACTTTGACCAACTAGCATCACATAGATTCCATACATTACCCAAAATGAAAATGCTATGAACTAGCAAAGTCTAAAACTGTCCAGAAAATTGAACTAAAAAAGTACCAGTACCTACTAAATTCTTCTTTGAAAGAAAATAAATCTGTTTAGCAGCGTCCTAACCAATATACTACATGAAAAGGAGTAATGACCATAGATGAGATTTTATGAAGCCCAAATGGAGTTCCATGTGCAATTCCATATATGAACTTCTCTTCTGCTCAGCATCATTGTTAATGAGTTCTCACCCATTTTCATGGATACAAAATTGCAATAATATAAGGATGTTCTGATCATTTCAAGAAGCTGTCACAAAATTGTCTTCCAAAATTCGGTGGTAATATTTCTCCCAGTAGCTATAATCAAGCCCCCCAAACTCCACCTGCCCTTTGCAAACCCGTTGTCTTGCTTTCTTTGTTTTCGAAGGTACTTTTGCTGAAATCATTCATTGTTGCATCACCACGGATCAATCTTGGCACCCCTTTTTGTCTACCTTTGTTTTCTAGAGTTTTCATACCTGAACTGCGCAGCACTCATGAATAAAGCATGGCTGACCTTAAAGCGGTCATGAATTTTTGTTTTCAAATACTCAACAAGCAAAATGCACTTCTTCTGTGGGAAATATCTTGTCCAATCTTCCCCCATATCAAGTAGCATAATTGATTATCTAACACTTAGATATATAACTCATAGAATTGAATCCAACTTTTATACTCCTTGCTATTTCTGAATTTGTTTCCAGAGTAGAACAAGAGCTAGCCAGATCTGCATCTGATAGCTTTTATGGTCTCAGTGTAGACTAATACGTTTACTGTGGTAACAGATAGTGGTTCTGACAATAGATTTATAAACAGAAAAAAAATGCAAAATCATGGATCAGTGTTCAGATTGAAAAAGCATAGTGGGCTACAACACATGCATGTTGAATATTGATTTACTAAAGAAACAATAGACAGTATAGAATGCAAAAACAAGAATGAAAGAACAAAGAAGTAGAAGCAGCGATATATCATTCGAAAGATCTAAGAAACTGACCCTGAACAGAGAGCAGTGCAGAAATTCAAAGTTTTTCTCACTTTCCCTGTGACTACATGTGTGCAGAGACTTCCATCAGAGGTGACAGTCCCATTAAGGTCTTCAATAATCTATTCACAAGATGAAAGCAACAGTAAGAAAGATCAGACGAATAAATCACGGTACTAAAAAGAGCTTTCACCAAAGATTAATGTCTGATAAAGCAAGTACTGAAATAAACAACAAAAATGTATACAGTCTCAACTGGTGCATAAGGACAAAATAATCTACTCATGGCAAGGTAAACAGACTTGCAACCAGACTTGAACTTCAACCTTTTAGTGGGAGAATGTAACCTAAGCCAGCAAATTGTCTCCTAGAAAACAATCAGGCGCATGATGAAAACAAAGTAAAGTTACACCTTTTTCAAACACCCTCCATCCATTAAAGCAGGAATTTCAAATCCAACACAAGTAAATGCTACGATTGGAAAGTTATGAAACTTATCTTCAAGAAGAGAACTATGACTCAATAAATCATCAAGAATATTCTGCGGACATTTATGGCTGTGTGGATATAAGAATTTGGAGCCTGAATCCATTGGCTAAAGTACACATTTCCAAAATCAGAGGCTGACATATATTATTTCTAAAACCATAAGTTTTGTGGTTGTTAGCAAAGATTAAGTTCACGATGAGAAGAGGTTCACATGATGTGTGCCATGTCACAAGCTTGGGAGAATGTAACATGCATGAAGCAATCGCCATTACCTCTTATCAGTCCAAATTACCCACAACTTGTGCCATGCTTAAAGAGGAAGATGGATCATTTCAAAACCGCCAAGAGAAAGAAAGTTTAAAAAAAAGGTCACCAATACAGATTTAACTTACTCTTCTAGCAGAATTTGGAATCTTTTGTGAGATTATAACTAAAAAGTTTAAAAAAAAAAAAAAACTTTGAAATATTGGTAAAATTACTTTATAAGTTGTGTCATACAGGTTTGCTTCTAAGTCACAATCTCTGTACCTTACGAGGAATATATGTCTCAGTACCCAATTTTGAAAAATACTAGAATAAATTGCATATTTTCGTGAAAAATGTAAGAATAAGACGGTTACAAATAGCCAAACGTCTCTCTGAGTTTCACATAAGCCAGAATCACACAGGTACAACAATGTACTTTTTTGCTAATACTTGTGGACATCATCAAACTATATACTCCTTGGGACATCCAAATGGGATCCACGGTTAATGAAGTATAGAACTGGGCATACCTTGGATAGAGTTGATTTCTTAGCATCATTAGCAATATTCATCAACATGATCCTAAAGCTTTTTCCTCTCGATACTGGTTCCTGGTTGCCATGATCTTGTAAGAAAATATTTAGTTGGCATTCTTCAGTTGTCTTTTTCGTGAAACTATTGCTGAAGGGATCCCTAGGAGCCACTACTGCCAAAGGTCCATCACAGGATATTCCATGACTTTCTGAAACAAAATCCAACGAATCTAATTCACAGTCAACTTGATAACCGCCCTTGACTTTTTTTGACTTCAGTGATGTACATGAGGATTCCCAAACCCTCTTTTTTCCACTTCCTGAAGAACATGAGCAATGCTTCACATCAGTATCGACTCCAAATTTAGTTACTCCTAAACAGTTAGCCATATTGTTGTAATCCATGCCCAAATGAACCAGGCCACGTTTACCTTAAAACAAAATGGAAACATGACAAGGAAAAAAAAAAACCATTGGTAAGAATTAAGGTTGTAATAGGAAAGAATATATGCTTGTACATACAAGTTTACTAGGTAAATTCTACATGTTAGCAAACTTTGGACTAGTTCAAATCTACCTCTTTCAAAGTGGGTCCATTTTGAACATTAATAAGGCACAAAAACACAAGAAATTCTACAATGTGGTCGATTCCAAACATGGGGAAAGATTAATTAATTTAGCCAATTAATTTTACTGATACTGTATGTTTGAACAACAGATCTACGGATAGTTGTGGTAGGAAACGAGCTAATAGTCTCACACACTCACTCCCCTGTGGTGATTAAAAAAAAAGACATTCTGCAATAATTCTTCATTAAACACAAATAATGGGATTATACGTACCATCCACTTGAAATCCATCTTTCACCAGGCCTTGAGGATGAGAGTATTCAGTTATGGCTGTTATCTGATTCACCGCCTCGTAAGGAACAGAACATACTTCCTTACTTCCAAGAGTACGATTGTGAATGGTAGCAGAGGGCAAAGAATGCTCAGTACGCCCCATTGAAGAACAAAACTTTGGCAGCTCTTCAGGGTTAGCTGAGGTGCCCATGTTAAGATGAGAAACCATGAGGGTCGACCCACCAGGAAAGCATAATGCCCTACGAATGTCAGCCTTAATAGGCAGCCTACGAGCTTTACCTTTGGAATCAACCTCACCTATCGACACAAAACCCTGTATTTGTTGTCCAACTTCAGTAAAGTTAAGTACCAATATTACACACTAGAGTGAAAACGAATACTGATTCCTAAATTTGAATGGTTAAGTACCAATATAACACACTTCAATTGTTCTTCCAAAGCAACTTCAGATTAGGAGAAAAGCCATAGTATGGCTATTGAAAAACTTTTTTTGTGTGCAACTATTGAACAAACAACTAACTCAGAGAATTTCTGCAATAAGTCTTATAATAAGCACCATTCATGACATACCTGTTTAACCCAAAATCCTTCAGATTCCTTGTCCCCCCAACAAAATATAGTACGAATACCAACACTTTGCAATCTCTTTTTCAGCTCCCTGTACAGGAGGCTTCCAATCCCCTGCAAGTTACTAAATCCGCTCAACTAACTTCAATAGAGAAACTCTTCTGTGAGTCGAATAAAGCTAATAGCATGAGACCATGCCAAAAACAAAGTTGATTGACAGGTGTTGCCAACATAATTTAAATTATAAGCGAAGCCAATTCTTCTATTAGAAACCAAAATAAGCGTTATCATTCATCAAAATACAGATTAAGATATCAATATAAGAAAATAATAACAGAAGTGCATAATAGCCACAAAGCCAACCATAGCAACTGTGTTGAATAGTATCAGAACTGGAACAAACACAGAACCTTCCTTTGGTAGATTGAGCTAACAGCTGTGAGGGGAACCTCGGCATATTGGGTATCTGCGGGAATTATTTGATAAGTAATTGCAGCAACCACCTGTGAAGAGATAAATAACAAGTACATCATTATAGGAGAAAATAGTTCAGTTCATCTTTACATAAATAAATGTACATGGCTTCTGTTTACAGCCCCATATTTCCAACAAACTCAATTTTCTTGCTACATACTTCACTGCTGTCTTTTGGACTCTTACATCCATCGGCCATCACAAATTCGCAACAACGTAGCTTGTAGGACTGTCCACAGAGTCCACTACAGTCGTTCGCTATCATGTAATCTCTAGTAAACTGAGAGCACATACCTAATGTCGAAATAGAAAATGAATGTCGACCAAAGCAAGCATACCTCTCCAGAATCTTCTTTAGACTTGGATTTGAGAAGTAATGTGCAATATTTACTGCAGAGAGAAACAATGTGAAACTTTCTTTATCAAAGAAGATGTGACTGGAACTAGTTAATCATTGGTCAGCAAAATTCTACCTGTGCATTTGACATGCTAAGATTTTGGGGGGAGATTTTAATGGTAGTCACCATGAGATTTGGCAAAGTTTAAAGACAAGGATTTATTACTGATGAGAGATGAGGTCAGAATGCAGCCACAAAAGGATTGCAGGGAGGGCTTTACCCATTTGCAACACATCTTTCAAGGAACATCGATTGCTTTCCAGTATTTGCAGCATAATTCATGGCAGGTAGCTCTTTCGCATATATCATAAGTACTTCCTGCAGCACCATGAACCAGAACATATAAATTGACCAGAACATATCAAGAAAGAGAGCTCACTAGAAGAGAATTTATGCAACAGAAGCAAGGTAACAAGAAGTGGAAAGGAACTTAAGTCAAATAGAAGTAGCAACTTGATAGTTAGTACGTATAATCAAAGAAAGGTTCCAAAATTAGCAACAAAATTACAAGTACAGAAGTACCCAATAACAATAATCTGGTCCCGAGAGGCCCGAGATACAGACATAAGTGGCATACATCATTAAATAGTGAAGGCAACCAGCCTTTTTTAGACATTGATGCTCTTTAAAATACCTACTCCCGACATGAAAAGGGCATGATCTGTGTCTCTTCAAAGTACAAATTGCAAGCTACAAGCATCGTCAACTTGTCATGAGATCTGAAGTACCTCGGGCTGGTGTAATGGCATAATGTGCCCTTGTACCCAACATTTTATGCAAAAAATGAAACATAACAAAAAAAATTACAAGCTACGGGCCTGGGTCGTGGATAACCCAATCCCGGTGGGGACAGGATGGTAGACCAAAATCATACCATTCAAGATTGAAAAACGGACAGGGCATATGGCATATTCGGGGTTCACAGATGCGATAAGCAGGGAAACAACCCACCCTCCCGTGTTGGCATTCCTGGTTCCAATGGGTTGTAAAACAAACCAAGTTACTTCGGCTCTATGACTGTTTTTCTAAAAGCTCGTTTAGTTTGGAGTTTATTTCAAAGCACACCAAACAAGAACAAATTTTGGAAGGTCATTGACTTTCTGTGCTGGGATAGCAGTCGACAGCATAATTTATGTGCATACTCTAAGTCCGTATAAAGAAAATCAAGCTACTCGACCTCAACACGATTGAAGATTGTTTGAGATTGGCATGAAAGATACATAACCCAAGCATAAACATACTCTTGAAACCCGTTAATTTTTCAAGCCAAACTTACATGACACTATGACACTACTCAGCTCAAGTCCTCGACTAGTTTAGACCATAGCTCTAAATGCCTCATACCGTAGTGACAAACTAAACCACATTGTATATTCCAATATGAGCATCTAAGTAATAAAAGGGCACAATGCTTTTCAAAATATCTTTGCTGCCTTTGCATGGCGCTTTCCCATAGTTCATGATAAATACTAGACAGCAGCCACGCATTAGTTAAGTTCCAATCCCTATTATTTAATTTCTTAGTTCATGATATTAATTAAGTTCAAATTCCTATTCAGCTATTCCAAACAAACAACAATGAACCATAGTCCAAAAAAAACAAAGGAGAGAAAGTTTTACCTGAAGCTGAGACTTGGATTGGCAACCTACATCTTTGGGGTTGAAGAGCACAAAGTCACCACTCCCTAATTGAAATTATCAACTCATCAAAAGGATCGGATCTTGTTTAACAATATAAGTGAACAATTCTCACAACCAAAAAAAAAAGCAAACAAACCATTTGATTACCTATACAACTTTCCTCAGTTCCAGGATTATGGAGATCATTGCAGCTCTTTTTATCCTTATCCTCTACTACTGCAACAAAAAATCAAATTCAAAGAATCAAAAGCAAGAAAAAGTCTGACCTATAAACAAATAAAAAGTACACCCACTTAAGTATCCATTATTGATACACCACTTAATATACCAACCACATGTTATAGACCATCATCAGATGTGGTCACTGCCATGTTTGGCAACACATCAGAAGATATCCAAATATCATCAGCTTAACATTACCAAAAAAGGAAGAACAAGCAACCTAAAACATTGTGGAGCAGTAAGAAGCTAATGCAAAAGATGGTCCCTTTTGGAATTTCATCCTCTTTAGTCGCACTCCCATTCCTATTGAAAATATCAAATGTTCAACATTCCCCATTTATTCTAACTTGTGAGTGCAATCATATGCAGGGATAACTTTGAGAGATTAAAACTTAGTAGTTTCGAAAAGGGAAAAAATTTTGGACGTCCCAAGATGAAAAATGGATCAACGATTTGGAATGGAAGGAGTAACATTTACTACCAATCCCTTGGAGCCCTTTGAAGAAAATAAAAAGAGAAGGGACTCAAGGTTTGGCTTTCTTTTAACTAGAAGTTGCACTGCGTACATGCTATGTGTGAATACGTGGGGTGGTGGAATGCTTAAGCTTGAGTGATTTTTGTTTTTTATACAAATGATGATGAAATCACTTTTGTGACACAAGCTTCAGAAATTTGTTCACACCATCTGGTATTTTCCCTTTCTATATTACTAGAAGGTGGACGTGTGCACATTTTTAGGATGACTAGAGATCATGGGGTGGTGGTCATGATATGTGGTTTTAAAATGATTATTGTTTTTTCCCATAACAATTATTTAATGACAACTTAAAATAGGGGCATTGATAATGCCACTACCCAAGGGAGTGGCAAAATCAATTTCATATCGGGTTTGATAATGCCACTCCCCAAGTTGATAACCGCACTCCCCTTTTGGTGGCATTATAAGTTTGAGGAGTGGCATTATAAATTCCCTAAAATAGCCATAAATACAAAGGCCTTGTTCGTTTGTTAGTTTTTGATATTTTAGTTTTGATAGTGGGTGGAAAGAGAATTAAGGTAATGATTGAAGAGAGTGACAATGAGTAGAGAAAGATAGAGAGAAATGAAAGTAATAATTGGATAAATTGAGTAATGATTGAAGAGAGAAATATAATAATGATTAAAAAACTAAACTAAAACAAAGTTAAAAAGAAAAACGAACAAAGCCAAGAGTTTTAGAGGGGCAATTATGGAATTACTTTGGTGACGGGGCTCCAAATGAGACACCAAACTGGTGCTCTACATTTATATATCATCGTTTTCCGATCATCTTCAAAGAGACTAAGCAGAGAACAATGAGAGATTAATTGCTGTCGAAAAGAAAATCCATGAAACCAGTACCTGATATTCTGATTTTCGCGTATCTGGAGAGAGAGATTTGAAGGCTGTTCTCATCCAATTTAGAGGTGAACTTCTTCGCATCAACAACAACCTCGCAGTTCCCTGAAAAAAAAATCGCATCAGAAAATATTAGGGCTAGAAAAGTTGGTTTTCCGTGCAATAGGATTCTAGGGTTTCTAATGAATTTTGGCAATCCTTACCGATTGACATTGGAGATGGGAGTGAAGACGAGATCCTTTTGGGCGCCATATTACGTGGGGAATTTTGCTTTGCTTTGGCTTTGAAAGTGGAAGGAACCGCAAAGCTATTTATATTTGTGGGCGGGAAAGAGCGCTAATTGTAATTTTGAGCGAAGTTTAGATGTAGTTAGGCAAAATCGACATACTTGCGCGAGAATTCTATTGAAATTTTTTAGTTTAGTTTTGTAACCTTGGCGCCTCTTTTTGCCCTTTTGAAATGCGGTCCAACTTTGAACATGATTACGGAGTACTCCGTAGTTTGTAACCCTAAAAAAAAAAAATCGCATCAGAAAACAATCAAAGCATCACAGAACGCAAACGTGTCGTTAAAGAAGCCATTCTGCGACGCATACCGACTAGATAGACCGACCGTACGTACCTATAACACGTGAGGCCTATTTCGGGTCTCGCAGAGATAATTCAACCTATTCAATAATTAAAAAATATATTTGAGTGGACTTGTGAAATGTTTAATGTGATGTGTGTAGGTATTCGATCCGATCTTCTATTTTTTCATTCATATTTCGGATCGATGAAAAAACGAAGATTGGATCAAGTATCTACATATATCGGATTGAGCTGATTTTTTACAAAGCCCGCTTAATTATTTTTTTAAAATTATTGAACAATTCGAATCATTCGTGCAGAATTCAGAATGAACCCCACATGCTGTCGGTACGCACGGTCGGTCTCCCGGTCAGTTTCCTTAGACTTTTCGTTAAAGAAGCTTCCGAACTCAAAGTCCAAGTCTCAAACTTCACACCACGAAAAGGACTAGAGGAAACTCTTCCTCTTCTTTGGTACAACGGGTGGGGTTCACATTAGTAGGATCCGACAGATCCGGATCGGTTTTTCCATAACGAACTTGTTCATACTTAAGTCCAGCCCATCAATAGTCGGGCCTCGTAACATGCCCAAATCCAACCCTTTTAATATTTCATTTCTCAAGTCTGTCCAACTAACCCAATTACAGTACTCAGATATAAACTAACTATTCCGACTATCATAAATTAGAGTTTTTAACCATAATAAATATAATAATTATAACAAGACCAAAGAATACATGTATAACTGTGCATTAGAGAAAATTGTATTGCGTTCTTAATTTTTTTTTGAGTATCAATATATAATTCACATCATTGTCATTATTTTATACAAGGTAGACTGCACATCATTGTCATTATTTTATTTATTTTGTGATTTCACACCTTGCAAGCATATTATGTTCTTAATTTTTTTAATTAGTATCAATATGTAATGCACATCATTATCATTATTATTATTTTATACAAGGCAAACTGCACATCATTGTCATTATTTCAATTATTTTGTGATTTTGCACCTTCGAAGCACAACTCTGTGAACAAACAACGCAAAAAAACAAGAGAGGGGAGGAATTGTTGGGGCTTACTAAGCGGTACCGAAGTGGGGAAAGCAACACAGACCGATCGCAAACGTATTAGATAATTCTAATAGTGGAGGTGTCTGTTTGGTTGCAGTTTTTGTACGGAACTACTAATAGTAGTATTATCCCATCATTATCAATCAGTTTTCTCATATTATGTATCCTCGTCCAGGAGTAATGCAGTAAACATGTACAATAGTTTGATAAGTTCGATTTCTCTTTTTTATATGTTACAGCCCCTCTCCCTCATACAATCCTCTATCCTATTCTATTGTTTTTCTATCTTTTGGCCTCACTAGAATAAAATAATGACCCTTCACATTGTCACACGTCACTTCACTTAATCGTCCTCCTTATACTCTTGCAAAATCCAAAATAATGATATAATTAAACGATTAATTTGATTCAATTTTCTTTGGATACAAATTCATAATCTTAAGAGATTACATTTGTTTAATTCTAAAATGGCCTTTGCATCCAACGAGAAAATTCTAATTTGTAATATAATACGGTGGAAACTGTAACAATTTCGTTAAATCATGCACAACTAAATGAAGAGACATTTGAGTGCTCTTGGACAACCAAATTAAAAAATATTGAGTGCTTTTAAAGTAATGTTCCACTATACTCACGATAAATTACATGTCACTTTGTCTCTCAAAATACGCACAAAACCACACATAGAAGGCTATCTACAACTTTTATGCACGGTTCCTAATACATTTCCCAATCTGTCTTTCTCTTCCAAAGTCCAAAACAAACTGCTGCTTCATCATAATTTACATATCAGAGGGCATAAGAAAATGCTGCAAGTACCTAAGAGCATCATCAACACTCGAATACCTCCAACACATTACGTTCATCATCCCTACACCCACCTTCTCCACCACCACCTTCCCACCGCCACCGCCCTCCACTCCCCGTAACCCCAACCTCAAGTCCGCCACCAACCCGCTTCCCGTCCTGCCACCGCCGGAACAACAACCACCCGGCGGTGGAAGCTCCTCCGTAAACCACCCATCACTCCCCACGACAAACCCCCCTTTCCCTTTACAACAATCCATCATGGTAAAAACCCCTTTGTACCCTTCCAACACCACATTCCACGTGACTCTCAACCCATCAAGCACAACCGAATCCCCACCACACATGTCGATATCGAACCGGAAAACCCCGTAGTTCGGATCGAAACCCAGTTCCAACACGGGTTTCACCGCGGTAAAAACGCGAGAACTCCCGTCGTGAACACTAACAGAGAAGACAAGGTTGCCGAGACAGAGGGTGGGTTTGGGGGGCTTCCGAAGGCGGCGGTCGGCGGAGGCGCGACCGAGGGTGTAGAGGCGGCGGAAAGGCACGGCGACGGAGGGGGAGGGGGAGGGGGAGCGGTGGAGGGAGGATAGAGAGGGGAAGTGGGTGGAGACAATGGGTTCCCATAAATGGTCAGAGGACATGGAAACAGACCATGATTTGGACACGCAAGAGGAAAGTGCCAGGTTTTTGGGGTCGAGGTGGGTGGCAACAAGAACAAGGACTTCCCATGGAGGAGGCTGGCTGGTTCCAGAGGGTCTCTTCCTCATTGACATTTTTGGAATTTTTTTTGGCATGGTTTTTTTCCAAATTGTTTATTGTTGGGTTAGAATTTGTTGGGTTTTTTGTACAGGTTTTGACAGGTTTTGTGGGATGTAATTTGGCTTTGACACGAGTAATTTTGTGGGTTGCGTGGCCGTGACACGTGGTGGTGGTGGGGCGTACTCGGATTGAATCATTTGCGTGTGGGTGACGCATGTAAGGGATTGTTTCGCATGTGCTCGAATGGATAATCTCGTGGAAGGAGTTGTTTTGGCGTGTCCTGTCCATGCACATTTTTTCTTCCCATCATTCTACCTTCACGCCCAAACACATACCTATTTATACACCATCACTCACAATAGAGGTAGAGTCCGCATACACTACACATCCAGTGTGTGTAGATCCCACCTGTATTGTGAGTGAGTGTGTAAATGGGTATGTATTTGGATGTGGAGTTATAATTTTTATTTTTCTTCTTCAATAATTCAGTTGCAGCGTTTTGTTTTTTTGTCTTTAATTTTGCAGCTACTAACGCGGGACCCACCCTCAGCATCGGGGTCCACAAACATTTACGCAAACAAACTCACTCATACTCTGTATTTAAGTGTGGAACCCACACATGTGTAGATCCCAAACTTAATATGAGTGATTTAATTTTGTGTGATTGTGTGTGTAAGTATTTGTGATAGTAGCATAATTATATTCTTATTTTTTTATCGTGGGTATAACGAGAAGTGAGGAAAATCAGATATTTGTTGGGAATTCTCTTTTCCCCCTCTCTCTCCATTCGCCTTAGAGCATGTACACCAATGAAAATATAAAAATACTAATTAACAGTGCACTTTTTTCATTTTACCTATTCACATCTCTCTCAACACACACCAATATTATCTATTTTACCTATCTCCAATTAAAATATATATTTTTCACCCATTTTTTTATTATCATTATTGTTTAAAGAGAGGAGAAAGAAGGGAGGAGAGAGAGAAAGAAATAATAAAAAAAGAAAAGAGTATGAATAGTGCATAGGTAAAAATAGAGAACAACTATTCACAAATGCATTTTAGCTCATCTTTTAGCTCATTTGGTGTAGACTATTTTTTATGTTTTTCTTAGATAAAATAGCAAAAAATGTATTTTTGCTCATCTAGTGTACTTGCTCTTATTCCTGTAGTTTTTGAGCTATTCAGGGCCGATTTTGTTTGGTTTGGTTTAGGGCCGGCCAGGGGGTAAGCCTCGCAAGCCAACAAGTTCGGGTAACTCCTGGCAAGGGGCAACAAAAAAAAATCTCGTAAATATAAAAAAAAAAATAGAAATCCAATAGGGAAAAAATTTAGGGGCATAATCCAAAAAAAAATTACAAAATCAAAATAATTGGAAATATGTCGTTTCCACCCGCTTTAAAAAATTATGATACTTAAGAAAATTAGGAGGTCAAATACATAAGGTGTTCTATGCCTGGGGTAAATAGAAGATAAAAATAAAATTAGAAGGGCAAAAGTTAGAAAGGCAAACTAGGAGGGCATATAGCAGGAAAAAAATAAAAAAGGGGACGGGATTGCAATTTTATTTGCCCCCAAATTTTCGATACCTAGTGTGGACTGTGTAGTGTAAACTGTAACGACCCGGATTTTCGACCCAAATTTTTTTAATATAAATTTATATTGTTAAATTTTTAATTCAATAATTAATTAGATTGAATAATTAAAATATATTATTATGTGTACAATTGATATTATTTGCACTATTGTATAAGATATGTATTTAAACTTTAGATATACAGGGAATCAGGGATTCATATTCATCTCTTATCTTTCCTATCTAAACCCTATCTAAAACTCTATTCAAACTAACTCTCCACTTTTCTATCTCTCATCCTATACATACACGCGTCCAGATACATTCTCACCCTGTACATACATGCATCCACATACATTAGAATTGAAAATCCCCCCAAATGTGATACTTGTCCCCTATCCTTTTATCATTATCAGTATCCCTCTCCTTCACTCTCCTTCCTCATTCCACCACTTCTACACTTATCCTCTCACCTTCTTACTACCTTATTCTCTCTCATTATATATACCTACATAAATCTGAAAATTGAACACCAGTATATTATTTCACTCCCAATTCTATTGTTGAGTCTAGAATATATATATATATATAGAGAGAGAGAGAGAGAGAGTTGTGGCCGTAGGTGTGTGCACACTGTGAGTTTCGTGAGTACACATCCGCCGCGGGCCCTGTCGGAGTGCCGCCGAACGCTGTCTCGAGATTTCAAAACCACCACGTACAGCGATCTACGGACACCGTATAACACTTATTCGGATTTAGAATCGCGTTTGAGATAGTTTTCCGGAAACCCAAAACCTTAATCTCCATTTTAATGGAGTTAAGACTTAGATTTAAAGTTTATTGAAGATGTTAACCTGCTGTTAAATTATTAATTTATTTTTAGTCCTGTTTATATTAAAATTCAGTTCGGTTGTGCTAGAATGATTAGTATTATACCCTGTGAAAATTTATGATCGTTTACCAAGTGTTTGATTGTGAAATTATTATTGATGATGCATTGTTGATTTGTATTTGAGTGGACGTTTATGTGATTAATAAATTATTGGGGTAGATAAATGTTTATGAAATATTCACAAGAATATTGTACTAGTAAAAATTTATTTAGATTGTAAACAAGAAATATTTTAGATTATATATTAGTTAATCTTTAACTCTAATAAATATTGACTACAATAGCCTCACATAATCTTGTTGTTATAAAAATCTCATATTAATATTTAATATAGTTAGTAAATACTAAATTTAGCAATAAGTATTTTCCAATAAAAATTATTTGTAAAATCTATGAATAATATGAAAGTTAAAGAAAATGTTTAAATAGTAGAAATGTTTTATAAAATTTCTAAATGAGAGAAATAGACTTAATTTTAAGTGTAGTAATTAATTGTTTGACTGAATATTATTTTGTTACTTGCGTGATTAATTCTATGACAGGATTAATTTTATCGCATGGTTATGTGTTGTTAGTACTTTTAGTTGAAATGTTGAACCATGTGATATTTTGTTGTGACTGTAGATTGGACAAATAGGTTCCCGGGGTGGTTACGAGTAGTGAATCATGTAAACGATGATAAGTAAATGAAAAATGGTAAAGTGTTGAAAGTGTAAGTACTGTGTGGATTGTGAATTGAGCCATGGCGATGACAAGGGTAACCTATGAGACCCTGTGTTGAAATGGGTTACCTCCAGGGCCCGGTGTTGTGACGCTAACGTATGATACGTCATGGGAAATTTCTCTTCAAGGAAGAGAATGGGTCCCATGAGACGGTTATAGTTAGTGAGACGTTAATGTATGATACGTCATGAGAAATTTCTCTTTGGGGAAGAAAATGGGTCCCATGAGACGGTTATAGTTAGCGTGGGGTACTGGATATCCGACCCTAATGTATGATACGTCATGGGATGACTCGATCCTCCTGTTATGGTCTTAAGTGAGAACATGCTCGGTACATAACTTAGGTGCGCTCACCTAGGACCCTGGTACAGGATAAGCAAGAGAAAGGGTGGACCCATGAGACGGTTGTAGTTAGTGGATGTGGGAGGAAAGGATCTCGTGGAAATGATCCTTAGATTACATATAAGATGATGGATAGTAAAGAAAAAGACGATGTGTTATTATTTTATACCTTGTATGTATTATGAATTGTTATATTATTAATCTGCATATTGTGGTATTGGGTTTTAGGATTTCTACTAGGTGAATTATCACTCAGGATACGTTTATATCCTGGCAAATCGTTTGCTTCAGCGTTCAGTTTGCCAGAGTGTGCAGGATTTCATAGTCGAGCAGTTGATACAGGTGGGACCCCCTGGAACAGAGTCTGGGTCAACGTTGTTTGGAATTCGTGTCAAAACTAGAGTTGTTCTGGAGTTGCTTTTGATAAATAAATGTACATAGATTTTTGTATTATTTTGAGATTGTAATTTTTGTATAAGGATAAATAGGAGCTTAATAGTTTGTAAAATTTAGTGTATTTTAGGGTTAATATTTCCGAAATTTCTTGAAAAATCGGGGCGTTACATAAACTCTAACTTAAATTGAAGGAGAAATACCCATCAACTTTCAGGCCATCACATTGGACCACGAATAGTTTCGTTTCTCCAATCTCAATCACAGATGGGCGACCCTGCTTGAGATTCTTCGACGCCGAGTCGCTAAACGCCAAAGTTGAAAAAATTGAACTCAAATTTTGTTTCTCCAGTTCTCCTCTTTCTCGCCTCGTTATTGACGGTAAGTAAGCGAACTTTCTTTCTTTTCTTTAATTTTTATTCGGTGCTAGTCTTACTGTTAGTGAAGCTTTTCTTTAATCTTTATTTTGGTTAGTGCGTGCCTTTAGTGAAGCAACAACAAAATAAATTAATATGGATTGGTTAGTTCCTTTGACTATTTTTTGACTGCAACAGAATAATTTATTCGGTTACACGGTTGTACACGCTACATTATTAATTTTATGAGTTTTTAGTAGGATTACTTGTCTTGAATTTTTGATAGTGAGGTATACTAATACAAGTACTATGACGAAGATTGAGAATGATAAGAATAGAGTGAGAATTGGCAAACAAAAATCCGAGCCTTAAAATAGAAAAGTGAGGCAACGAAAAGATGCAATGGAAAAATCACTAGTGGGTTCAATATCTAGCCTATTTGATGCAAAAAAACAAAAATCTCTTTTTTCAAGTCAAGTTGAAGAAGCAAGTAATGAAGAATTTGGAAAGGATGACTGTAACAACCCTAATTTTCGGTAAATAAAAATTTCGTTAAATATTTAAATTTTGTTTTAATTACTTGTTTTTACTTTTAAAAATTCTTTTTAATTTCTAATAATCTGTCATAATTAGATTTTAGTCCTTTAAAATTTATATTTCTTGGCTAAAAATCCTACACGGCAAGTAGAGTTAGTATTTAACCGATTAGTTGAAAAAACCGAACTACATGAAAGAATAATAATATGAGCACTAACACAATTATTTCTCAAAATGAGACAACTATTTAGATCTGAGAATGACAGAATAAAGAATGCAGAATTAATTGAATATGATGATGTGCAAGGACAATTGAACCACTGGACAATTCCTACCTGGATCTGAGGTAATTGCTGTTGTTTATAGAATTTGTTATAAGGTTATTAATACTGTTAATCCTAGGGTTCGTCAATTAAGACCTATAGATCAGACTGTCCTGGTTGAAACAAATATGTTAACATCAAATATAGCAACTAATAGGTTGATAAACTGGGAAGAAATAACATTTCCAGAAAATTGGGTAATAAATAATGCTGTTCCACCCAGATCTATTGTTAATCAAATTGAACAAATAGTTCAAGACAGTGATGGCACTGTATCTTTGAATTTCAGAAATTCCCAACCTGAAAGACTTCTTAGAAGCAGAAGTTCTAGTTTTTCTGCGACAAGACAACCATATAGGGTTAGTGTTCCTAGTTCTAGTAGACACTCAATATCGAAAATTCCCAAGTCATAACATCCTGTTGAAGATATTAATTTGGCAGGAACAAGAATATCCCAAAATCAAATTCCTCATGGAGTTTATAATAATCCAGTAGAATTACCTACTGCCAGTGAAATGAACTTTACCATTAATGACCATAATAATAGATCCTGAAATTAGGAAAGAGATCAATAAAGAATTTCAACAGCCTAAATACAGAGAATTTAGGGAATGGTATTTCTTAAAGTATGACAAGAACCAGTTACAAAAATTCAAAGCAGAGTTTTATAACTGGATAGGTTATACACAAAAATTGTCCCTTTTACCCAATGGTTTTATGGAAAATATTACACAGAATTGGATAGATCAATAAATGTCATCCAAGATTATAAGAGAAATTGGAAATCAATGACGGGAACATTGATCTATTCAATGCATCCTCCAACTATCCCTCTGTCTGTGGAAGGAAGTTCAGACTCTGAACCCTCTTTAGAGATTGTAGCGTTTGTAAAACCTACAAACACAAATGTTAATGGTAGAATTCATAAACAGAATAATTAAACCAACTTAATACTTAATACGGTTGGTGACCAATTAGTTCGGATTGAAGAACAGATTAACCAAATAAGTGGCCAGGTTATGGATCTTAAACCCAAGAATAAGGAGAAGAATGACATTTCTCCTTCCAATATTCGACCACCTGTGTCCATTACTGGATTTAATTTAAAAGACCCAAACAAAAATGTTGAATTAGTCAAAGAATTGCAAAAAAGACTTCAAGGTCTTTCCTTGAATACCATATCCAAGGATATCGAACCTGAGGATATGGATAATCAAGAAGTTTTTGATTTGGAAAATTCTTTTATCCAATTTCAAACTAATGCAATCAATAAGATTCAATATCCTAATAATAAGTTTCCTTATTCAGGAGTAGATCGATATTACTATCGTAGACCGACTCCTCAAGATATGTTATATGAGGAATCTGGTTTTCAGAAACAAATGTCTTATAGTGGCCGCACCTTCTATGAATGAAACATAGATGGAATGACTGAATATCAAATTTTTGGAGTAGTCCATCAAATGATGATGTATAGTACTATTTGTGCTAATAATCACAATGAGGATAAAAAGGTTGCTGGCTGGATAACAGTTGGTTTTACTGGCATGATTAAAGGTTGGTGGGACAATGTCTTATCTGCAAACCAACGATTAGAAATCTTAAATGCAGAAAAGATTAATGAAAAGGTTGAACAAGTATAGGATGATGTTTACACTTTAGTTCAATCAATAATTTTACACTTTGTTGGTCACTGGGATAACCAACGAGAAAGAAGTAGGGAATTACTACAAAATTTAAAATGTCCAACGTTAACTCATTTTCGTTGGTATAAGGATGTGTTTCTAGCAAAGGTAATGCAAAGAACTGATGCTAATAGTGAGCATTGGAAATCAAAATTTGTTGATGGGTTACCTTATTTCTTTGCAGAAAATATTAGGAAAAAATTGAGGGATCAAAATAATGGTCTAACTATTAATTATAATAATTATACTTATGGACAAATAATCTCCATTATTATCCAGGAAGGATTAACTTTGTGTAATGATATCAAATTGCACAATCAATTGAGAAAACAAAATCTGACTGGTAAATAGGAATTGGGTCAGTTTTGTGACCAATTTGGGTATGATATAACTAAATACCCAAAGTCTTCTAAAAAGACGAGTAGTAATAAAACTACTAAACAATATTCTAAAAGAAAACCCCGAAAGAATAAAAGGCCATTTGAACAATTTGGTTCAAAAGGGTCTACTTCCGAAACCAAAACCAAAAATCCTAATAAATCAAAAAAGAAAACCACTGCAAAATGCTTCAAGTGTGGGAAAATAGGACACTATGCTAATAAGTGTAAGACTAAGAAAAAGCTGAATGAGCTCCAAATTGGTGACGAGTTAAAACAACAACTCTTTAAATTAATGATTAATTCTAGTAATTCTGAATCATAAGAGGAATCCGGTGATCAGGTCAATGAAATATCTGATCAGGACCAAGAAGAAGATACTTCTTCTAGTTCAGAAGAAGAAGAAGTTTTCTAATGACTGTAAATGTAATGATCTTGAATGTTCGACTTCCAATAATTATTGGAAAGCTATTGTGGAAATGAATGGATTAAGTATAAATGTTATTACTAGTAAGCAACAAGGTTTATTAGATATAATAGATCAAATTAATGATACTCAGTTAAAAATGAAAATTATAGAAACTTGCATCTCTTCTACTACTGAAGAAGAGGAGGATCAACCCCATATACCCAATAAGACTTGTAGTCTCAAGAATGTTTTTGATAGATTGGAGCAGATTGGGAGTAACAAACCTGTTACTATTCCTGATCTTCAAGGAGAAAGAAATATTTTAAAAACAAAAATAAAATTGTTAAAATCATTCCAAAATAAAGCTACTCAGGAGCTTTGTAACATGAATAAAAAATTAAGTTCTCCAGAAAAAGGAGAAAAGAGTCACGTGGATGATTCTAATTATTTGAATATTATTAATAACGTGGTCTACCAAAAATGGCATGTCAGAATCAATCTGGTAATACAAAAAGAATATACTATCAACAATATTATTGCATTAGTTGGTTGTAGTGCAGATATGAATTGTATCCAAGAAGGTATTGTTCCGACTCAATATTTTGAGAAAACTTCTTAGAGTCTCACTAATGCAAGCGGTTCTAAAATGATCATCAAATACAAGCTTCACAATGTATACATTTGCAATAAAGGTGTTTGTCTGGAAACAACTTTTCTTTGTATAAGAAATCTCCAGCAAGAGTTAATATTGGGAACTCCTTTCTAGGCAATGTTAATGCCAATGCAAACCAGTACTGCTGGAATCACTGCTCATATAGAGGGTCAGGAAATTTTGTTTGAATTTATCTCTCCTTCTGTCTACAAGGAAATAAATGATATCATGAGAAAAATTTCCAATAAGGATAAACAAATAAATTTTCTCTAAAAGGAAATTAGAATCATGAGTATTGAAGAAATGTTACAAAAACATGTAATGAAAGAGAAAATTTCTCAAATAAAAGAAGATTTTCATAAGGAAATCTGTAGTGATATCCCTAATGCCTTCTGGAATAGGAAAAAATATATTGTTTCACTCCCGTATGAGAAAGATTTTGATGAAAGAAAAATTCCAACAAAGGCTAGACTTTCTCAAATGAAACAAGAGTATTTAAAAATGTGTCAAAATGAAATTGACAATTTATTTAAAAAACAATTGATTAGAAAAAGTTACGCTCCTTGGAGTTGCACAGCTTTCTATGTTAATAAGAATGCTGAAAAGGAAAGAGGTGTTCCTAGATTGGTTATCAATTACAAACCCCTTAATGAGGTTCTAATGTGGATAAGATATCCCATCCCTAATAAAAAAGATTTATTAGATAGACTGAATAAAGCAGCCGTCTTTTCTAAATTTGATTTAAAATCAGGATATTGGCAGATTCAAATTAAAGAATCTGATAGATATAAAACAGCATTTACAGTACCATTTGGTCATTATGAATGGAATGTAATGCCTTTTGGTCTGAAGAATATACCTTCAGAATTTCAAAATATCATGAATGATATTTTTTATCTTTATACAGAATTTGCAATTTGTTATATTGATGATGTTTTAATTTTTTCACAAAACATCAACCAACACGTAAAACATCTTAGAATTTTTAAAGATGTTATTAAAAGAAATGGTTTGGTGGTCTCTACACCAAAGATGAAATTATTCCAAACTAAGGTTCGACTTTTAGAACACAATATTCATCAGGGGAAAATTATCCCAATTGATAAAAGTATAGAGTTCGCTTCTAAGTTTCCAGATGAAATGAGGGATAGAACTCAGTTGCAAAGGTTTCTTGGTAGTCTCAATTATATAGGAGACTATTATAGGGAGCTAGCCTAGGATTCGGCTATCTTATATGAAAGACCTAGGAAGAATCCTCCTCTTTGGACACAAAGTCACACAAAAGCTGTCAAAAAGATTAAATTAAAAGCTAAACAACTTCCATGTTTAGCCATTACTAATCCAGAATGGAAGAAAATTGTAGAAACAGATACTTCTAATATCAGTTATGGTAGCATCCTAAAGTAATATAATCCAAATTCTGGAAAAGAAAAATTGGTAAGGTTCACTTCTGGACTTTTCAAGAATGCACAAGCTAATTATAGCACAATAAAGAAAGAAACACTTTCTATTATTAAATGTATCAATAAATTCCAAGATGATTTATTAAATCAATAATTTTTACAAAGAGTTGATTGTAGTGCTGCAAGGCAGGTTTTAAAGCAGGATATTAAAAACCTTGCTTCAAAGCAAATTTTTGCTCGTTGGCAGTCTGAATTATCTGCATTTGATTTCGATATCGAATACATTAAAGGAGAAAATAATTCTCTTCCTGATTTTCTTACCCGTGAGTTCTTGTAGGGTTGATGGTCAATCCATTCTACCCTAATAATATGGAATTGGAGACTTTCCTACGAATTGCATGTCCCTCAATGACAGAGAAACAAATAAAATACTTAGTCACAAAAGATAAGAAATTTCGGGATGCGAAGAGAAAATGTTCTTAGGCAAATTGGGAACAAAATTTCCTGGGAATTACCCAGACAAGATATTATTTACAAAGATGGGCCAAAGCTAGACAGGCACTATTCCAATACTATGATGAATATGGATGTTCTAGTATTGAGGATCGAGAGGAATTTCAATATTTTAAAACAAAGCTTCTTGAAATTCAAGATAAGCTAAAAAATTTAGCTGGTGTTTAATTTTGCAGATGAATAGACCCCCAAACCGAGGGAGAGGTCGTGGTAATACTTTTCGAGGTCGTGGCAAATCGAGGGTCACTTAGGTTGATATTGAAGCCTACTTGAAGGCTCACAATCTTCAATTTCCATCTTTGCAGGATGCAGCTACAGCATCGTCATCATCACTCTCAATGAAGGAGGTGGCGCAAACTGAGGAGGTTTTCAAATCATTGGAAACCACAGAAACAATAATGATCCTGGAATCTTAGGATGAATAATTTAAAAATGATCCATGGGAAATTAAGTCCCGCTATTTGGATACAATGGGGTATTCAGTTCCAGAAGAAAAATATAGATATGTTTATGAGGCAATGCTCTCAGAATTTGGATCAGTGGAATTTCACCACACTTACGATAGTAAGATTGAGCAAAAAAGTCCGATCAACTATAGCAAGGCCATAATTAAGATGGTCATCCCAATACATAAGAGGGGGATACACCCACAACAATCTAAGATTTTGACAATCAAATCGGAAAATGGAGTTCTGATTCATTATAATTATTGGGATTACATTGAAGCCTGGTCAAAAGCTTTTTATTACCAAAATCAACGAAGGAAACACTCATGGTTTCTCAAAATATGCCCAAATCTTGTTGGGCAGAATGAATTGCCAAAGGTTTAATATGTGGTGGTCTAAATTTGGCTCCAAATCAGATTATTTGATACCTAAAGTTCAAAAGGAGTTGGAATTCTTTATCAACCATCATCCTCAATTACAGGGGACCAATACTTCAAAAGGCAAATCATTCATTTTTATCATGACAACTTTTGGAATCCCATGGATTTGGAAGTGGGATCTACAATTTGGAAGTAATAATTTTGGGCTTCCAGTTCGTCAAAGAACTTTTCAATACAGGTGGTGGAAGGGGATTGATCTTAAAAAAACCCTATCGAAAATCAAGACTGCTACCCAGGAATTAAAATTACAATTAAAGAAGAAGGAAAAATATTCAGTAAAGAATCCTTTCTTGGAAATCTCGGCTCAAATCGGGCGAAACATCCAAATTTAACAGACGATGAAATGGTAATTAAGACCATGGATTTCATAAAGGAGCAATTTCTCCAGACTGTTACTCCAGTAGCGGATGATGAATCAATGACATCAGCCAAAAGCAATGAAGATGATGGTAATCCATTCACTTGCTTAGCAGGGGAATCTTAAGACCCTTATGAAGACGAAGGAACTACTCCAACTTTGGGAGAGTTTTGGGACAGCATGACTGAAATGATGGCAGAACAACTCTCTTCACGAAAAGGCAAAGAGAAAGATAAATAATTTGGTTGTCCAACCAAACTTTAGGTGGTTGGGTAAATTTAAAGTTAAAGTTTACTCAATTATGGAGTAAATTTGAAAGTTTGCTCAATTATGGGTTTTGGCTGTCAACCTTCAGCTTTCGGTGGAGATATTTGTGTCGATGGGGCCCAGTGTGTACCCGGCAGTCATCTTCATCTCATGTAAATTTAGCTTTAATTTGTATTTCATCTACTGTTTAGACCTCTATAAAAAGGTCCCTCTTGTAATCAGGAGATTAGGTTTTTGGATTGCCCTCTCTCTCTCTCTCTAAAATTCAAGCACTCTGATTTCCTCCTCTCCTCTTTTGTACATTGGCCTTGGCCTCAATAATAATAAGGTTAGTTATCTTTTGATCCTTTGTACTGTTTTGATCCTTTGTATCTAACATAGTACTAAAGAGAGAGGGAGAGAGAGGGAGAGGGAGAGGGAGAGGGAGAGGGGGAGGCCGAGAGGGAGGGAGAGAGATGGAGTGTGTGGTGTGATTTGTTCACTCCCACAAGCTACCCCTATAGCCTTAAGCCTATTTATGACTTGTCAACCCATTTCTAGTCAATTTTTAACATAAAATCCTAGTCTTTAATCATCCTAGAAATTGACTAAACATGGGAAGACTACATATTAGTCTAGCCATCATTTCCTTCTTACTTGCAAGACTTACCAACCTAGGTTATAATTACCTAGGATTGCCTTTAAGTCTTAGAAAATCTTCATAATTACCTATTCTTACACCTAAGTTGGATTGACAAGTCTTGGCATGCATGAAAAGCTTGATTAGACAAGACCATACCTTTCATAATTACCCTTTTAACCATTGGACAATATTTGCTAGGGAACATAATGTTATTTTCTTACTCATATTAGCCTTGTAACAATTTTAAGATTAATGAAATTTTTTCGCCGTTTAAAAAAAAAAACGTCTTGCATAGTACTACGTTCAATGGCAGTGAGCCAGTGATAACTATATCAATGATTTTTATGGGTTTGTACAGGACCACAGCGGCCCTAAAGGATAAGCGATACATGCGAACTAATCGTATTGTCCATCGCTTCGCATTTTAAGTATTCTTGTTAGTTTAGTTTCAAGATTACAATGAATGATTTATGATTACATATGTGAAAAGTCCTACCGCAGAGTCGTTGCATAAAAACGAGACACAGTAACTGAAAAAGTTGAAACATGACACCTAGGGTGTGTTAATGACAAAGTATGTTTGAAATCGCAATGTGACCGAACTTGGTAGCCTATTGCGTGTGTGGAAAACTGCGATGTGGCCGGATTTGGTAGCCCATCGTATGGATTGCGAAAATCACAACGTGGCCAAACTTGGTAGCCCATTGTGTGAATGAAAACTAGCAATGTGGCTGGATTTGGTAGCCTATTGCGTGGATTGTGAAAACCATAATGTGGCCGGACTTGGTAGCCCATTGTGAAGATTGCCAATGGGGCCGGACGTGGTAGCTTCATTGGTAATATGGCTTGGTTATCCGCGGAAACGAGCCAATGCAAAGTTTTGTGTGCCAATGGGAACCCGGTGTGGCGGAATCATTGTGAGGATACTCAGGAGACCAGAATAGCGGAACTGAGGTTAGGTGTGTTAAAACGGTTTTTAAAATGTTGATTTGATAAATAAAAGGTAAAACCAGTGACACGGTCTACGAAATGATGCGTAGGAGAAACTCAGAAATCATGGACACCAACGACTATTGAATAGCGAATGTGGCTGTTTCATTGTTAACTGTTTCAGTTAGATATGTATGTACTATGTGGAAATCGTTAATTTTGTGATCTACTGCTTGTAAGTTAAGGGTTAGTGGGTATGGATTATTCTATTGAGCTCTCGTAGCTCATGGTGTTACATTTGATGACCCTGACATATTATATCAATGGCGATGCTGGAATAATGTGTCAAACTTTGTAGATGAACATGGTGAGCTGTATACCTTGGAGGCTTTTGGAGCTGAAGAGCTAGCTAAGATGGAGGAGCAAATGGAGTTGTAGTTAGGAACCTTAGTTTCCCTCCCTTTTGTAATGAAAGTACTCTTATGGATGTTATGATGTAATAATGAGCCAGACTCTATTTAGATATTCAATAAAATTGTTTATTTAACGTTCCAAAAATTCAGGGCGTTACAATGATGTGAATGATAATCCTCTCCAAATTTTGGTAATCATCAAACACTATAATCGGGTTTCATTTTGACTATAAATTTTTGATGTAATTCAAGCTAAAGACACAATATAACCTAATTTTTGTTATTGTTTTTTTTTTTTTTTAAACTTAATACTAAGTGGGCAACCAAACTCGAGGTTGGGCTTGGACAACCCAAACGTCGAGGCCGACACTGAAACTATTGTGTACCTGATTGTTCTTGAACATAATGTTGTTTTCTTACTCATATTAGCCTTGTAACAATTTTAAAATTAATGAAATTTTTCCGCCGTTTTAAAAAAAAAAACGTCTTGCACAGTACTACGTTCAATGGCAGTGAGCCAGTGATAATTATATCAATGATTTTTATGGGTTTGTAATAGGTCCATAGCTAAGGACGGAACCAGGATTTTACCCTAGCAGTGACGAAAAATATACTAAAAAAATCTAGTGGTGGCGAGACTATATAAGTTGGACATAATTTTTTTTTACATATAATAATTATATTTTTCTAAAATTCTTGTCGTGGCGGTCGCCGTCACTAGACCCCACCTGATCTCATCCTTGTTCATAGTGGCCCTGGAGGATAAGCGATACATGCGAACTAATCGTATTGTCCATCGCTTCGCATTTTAAGTGTTCTTAAAATGTAAACTGGAGTAAAAAATATACTAAAATTAACTAGCTGAATGTTTACTTACTTAATTATATTCGAATTTACCACTTCTACCTCCCCACCTCTGCCTCCGCCACCACCACTACCACCACCCAATTGCGATATGGCCCACTAGAATGTACTTTATGTGAGTATCAGAGTTCACGAAATTATGTGGCTCTTGCACGTGTTGAGGCAATACACTATGTGTAACAACCCTGATTTTTGGTAAATAAAAATTCCGTTAAATATTTAAATTTTATTTTAATTACTTGGATTTGCTACTAAAAATTTCTTTTTAATTTTTATAATCCGTCATAATTAGATTTGAAACTTATAAAATTATATCTTTCACGCCGAGCAATCTAGTCATTTTCTAAAAACGAGTATACTTATAAAAACACTTGTATATTTTCCTATCGAGTTAGATAAAATCTTTAAATTATATTTCTTGGCTAGAAATCCTACTCGGCAAGTAGAATTAGTTTCCAACCAATTAGTTAGAAAATTCTAATTACCGTTTCAATCTAGTTACAATACCCTAACCTTAGATGGGCCTTTTTGACCATTTTTGGGTCTTATGAACCCCTCCCAACCCTAGTTAAACCTGGCGGATCTTATAAACTTTCCTAGAAACCTAGTTAAACCTTTTGAACCCATGTATATATCCATTGGATATTAGAAACTAGGAAAACTTTGGTCCATTGGAGAATAGCATGACTTGACTACCAATCATTGTGCTTTAGACTTGTCATGTCATAAATAGTGTGACATGATTACGTATTCAGTGGATAATAAAACCTAGAAAAGTTAGTGACCATTAGTTAAAGCCATGACATCATAGTACCTTTGACTTGTCATGTCATGAATAGTATGACATGATTGTTTATCCATTGGGTAATAGAAAGTAGGGAAATTATTACCCATTAGTTCATGAGGTAATCAGAAGCATGTGTATCACTGTACTTATCCCAACCCATATGCTAGTGTACTTTTCCCAACTTATAGGATAGTATGCTTTCCCAAATATATGTGTTGTCCTATCTAAAATAATCTTGACATTACCATCACCTTTTACCCTTTGATTAATAATTGCTATGGAAATTTGTACCCTTTGGGTAATAGAAGTTAGTCTTGCCAATGAAACCCTAGATTGGACCAGACAAGTCATATAGGAATCTTGGACCATGAAAAACCCTTATTTTGCTTCTAAAAGAAGTAAGCCTAAGCCTAGTCACATCAACCTTACTTTCCATCAATATCCCTTGGATAATAATTGTTAAGAGAATTTTTACCCCTTGGATATGGAGGCTAGACTTGCCTACATAAATTTGACAAGACTAGTCATACCATAGGAGTAATCATTTTTATTCCCATGTTTAGTCATTTCAAGTCATAATTTTCACCAATGATCTTTTACCCATGGGTCCATAAATGTTAGGGAAGATATTATCCCTTGGACAATAGATTCCCATGACTAATCATTTCAAAATCATTATCATTATTCCTTGTCCACTGGTCCATAAATGTTAGGGAAGATATTATCCCTTGGACAATAGATTCCTATGACTAGTCATTTCAAAATCATTACCATTATTCTTTGTCCATTGGTCCATAAATGTTAGAAAAAATATTATCCCTTGGACAATAGATTTCCATGACTAGTCACATCAAATTATTACTAATATTCCTTTGTCCATTGGACAATAATCGCTAGGGAGAATTTTATTCATTGGGTAATAACCAAAACTTTGGCTATAAATAGCCTTCCCATACTTCATTTCAACTCACACCAATCCTTCCTCCACCTTCTCTCTAGAAAGCTTAAGAGTTCTTACTTGTTCTTGCTTAATTCTTCTTTGTTTTTGAGGTTCTTCCAAAGTTCTTTAATAAACTCCTCCTAAATCATCTTTTCGATCCATAAAGTAGAGTAGTTTTAGTCACCATCTAGTTTCGAGAGAAACCATTCTCTTTCGAAGCTACCGTAAGCATTCCGTAGGAAGTTACTCCGCCCGATCACCAACGTACTCTCCATAGCCGCCCTACCGCCAAGAAAAAAGGTAGAGTCCCTTGTCCACTAACTCAACGTATAAGGAGAACCCCTTGTCCCCTAACTCTACGTATAGAATCGTATGTTAGAAAGTAAAATGTCTTTACTCTTTATAAATATGTGTTGTTTTGAACTTTCGACAAAAGAGGAAAGAATTGATTTTTGAAAGATAGAACTTATCGTTTGTTTAGAAATATTTGTATTTTGATCTGTAAAGATGATTATGAGTATGCATATATGAATTGCTTGTATTACTTGTGGGGTGATAAAGCATAAGTGATTTCACTCCAAGGACGTCCGTACATGTGACGTTGTGCTTTGAACAAGCATAAGTGATACACTCCAAGGGCGTCCGTACATGTGGCGTTATGCTTTAAGTAGTGTTTGAGCGTGATAAGTAATATAGAATTAGATGATCTTGTTGGAATGATTCATGCTTATTTTTGTCCTACCACGGAGTCTTTGCATGTAACGAGACACGAGAATCGAAAAAGTAGAAACATGGCACCTAGGGTGTGATTAATGAAAGGAAATATTTTTCGAGGAAGAAAATATTTTGAAACTACATAATGACCGATTTTGGGTGGCATTATGTGAGTTGTGTGCGTGTGTAAAGTAAGATTTGTGAAAAACCCAATGAGAATCCGGAGCGGCGGAATCATTTTAGGGATACTCGGGAACCCGGAGCGGCGAAATCGAGGATTTAGTTTTTTCGAAAACCCCAAATGGGAACCCGGAGCGGCGGAACCGAGGGTTTTGAATTGTGTGCGTTTCCATGGGAACCCGGAGCGGCGAAACCATGGTGAGGAATGGTTGGTTATCCGTGGAGAGGAGCCAATGCAAGTTTTGTGTGCCAATAGGAACCCGGTGCAGCGGAACCATTGTGAGGATATTCGGGAACCCGGAACGGCGGAACCGAGGTTGGGTGTGTTAAAAACGGATTTTGAAAATGTTGATTTGGTAATGAAAAGTGAAAATGGAGACACAGTCTACGATGAGTCGCGTAGGAGAAACATAGAAAAAACATGGACACCAACGATACTTGAATAGTGAATATGAATGTGCTATCGTTAATCGTTTTTGTTAAACCTGTTTGTACTCTGTTGATTTTATGATCTATTGTTTGTAAGTTAAGGGTTAGTGGGTTTGGATATTCTATTGAGTTTTTGTAGGCTCACGGTGTTACCTTTGGTGACCCTGACATATTATATTGGTGGCGACGCCGGTATAATGTGTCAGACTCTGTAGATGAATAAGGTGAGCTGTACACCTTAGAGACCTTTGGAGCCGAAGAGCTGGCTAGGATGGAAGAACAGGCGGAGCTGTAGTTAGGAACCTTAGTTCCCTCCCTTCTGTGTAATTATGGAGATTTTGATATAATAATGAGTCAGACTCTACTTAGTTTATCAATGAAATTTCCCTTTTAACGTTTCCAAAATTTCGGGGCGTTACACTATGGGCTAGTTTTTCGTACCGTCGGGTGTATATAGGAAAGAGAAGATACAAGTGAGAGAGCAATGCTAGAACCACAGACACTAGGGGTAGTCTGAGTATTAATTTTTTTTATACAGATGTAAATCAACCAAGTTACTGGAAGTTTTGAACACAAGCGAGGGTTAGCGATATATGCTTCGATAACAAGATATGGTGGATTTAAATTACACACAGATGGAAATCACACAATAAATTGAAATTAGGAATTTAGTAGTAGTATAATTTTGGCGTGGCGCTTTGGGTTAGAAAACCTTGTGCTTTTGGTAGATTCAAGGAAGCTACAGGTTTGTGGAGGTTTTCCGGGGGCCGTGCTTTTGACAAGTTTGATGAATCAAGTTGTGCCTAAACCTGTTCAAAAAAAAAAAGTTGTGCATAAACAATCATGGCCTCCAGTAATATAGTAATTCCTCAAAAGAAGTCGATTTTGTTACCCCACATTGTAGTTGCATTTGGGGAAAATATTCTTTGAACTTCCTTCACAACCCCACTGGCAGATCACCAAGAATATAAGAGCCAGACCATCACGCAATGCTTTGACAGAGAAGTTTGACATGTCAGCTCGGTATTTGGCCACCTTGTGTGGCCGCCAACATAAAAGTGGGTTCCTGGCCCTGGAATCCTTGCGAGAGTAGGCCTTTTTCTGTATGCTTATTGCAACTTCCTTTTTTACTCCCACTCGAACCAGCTTCATCGCGCCCCCTCAGTTTTGTGATCCTTGTGGTTTTGGCTAGGTCGTTTGGTAGCATAGTCCATAAGACTCTTGGCAGCTGCCATGACACCCCACAAGTCTTGCATCCATATAGATTAGACAGCTGCCATGACTCTCAACTTGAGACGGGCCCATAGGTAAGCCGAGCATTATAATCCATGATCTCTGGGAAGAACTTGCATTTAGCTCATGCTTGAGCTCCTCCTCCGTACGATCACAACCCACACTGCATCTCCCTCTCTCCACACCATTTCTCAAGGCTTTACAAAAAAACACTCTGCAGGTTAATCAACAAACTTGACAATGATAATAACTTCCAAACATAACATACTTGGAAAATAACCAAATCAAGATGGTTGTTGCACAAATCCTGGATATTGTGCATGGTCTATGACTGTCAATCGAACCTTGGAATGTAGAAAGTCTCACCACCGTGTGCCACAAACACAAACTGAATCGCTAGGAACATCAAGCAAAAACAATGGCAACAAAACAAGTTTTCCCTTTTCATTCAAATTCTACAATCCCTTTTCTTACAGTTTCTTAAAGTCTTATGGAAACTAAGACAAGAAGTCAGAATGAACAAGGCTATACAAAGACTTGAAACCTTGCTCTATACAGAAACTATATCGACAAACTACTCTGTTGGCCGGTCTAGATGAACTGCACGCTCAATTCCAACGAGGAGACATTTAGCGGGGCTGCTGAATGCGACGGTGGCTGCTTTTTGGGCCAACACTCTTTGCTGGCTTCTCCCAGTGTTTTGCTGGTTCAAGGGATTTGGGACTCTTCTCCTTGAAAGAATTTGACAAACTCAGGCTCCTCATCATTGCATCTGCCATTGCAAAATCTGTTCTCCAAACGAAAGAGTCAAGCAAGAGAAAAAATAGGGAAAAGGAACACCAGAGTTTGACCATACCGAAGCCAATTAAAATGGAAGACCATATTAAAACGGGAGGAGAGAGCAGATTTGCTCTAAGTTCTTGCTTCTGTGCTAAAATTAAATTTTGGCTTCCAAATATATAAGCACCATCAAAAGCAGTTCTGGAATTTCCAAAACATTCATACCAATTTTAGTTACTGAAGGTAACTGATTTTCTCTCCTCATTTTTCAATTTATTTTTGTCTTCGTTGATGAGAATTTAGAATACCACTTTCAATGCGAGAAAAGCGGATGGCCAAAATTGTAATCACAAAACAATAAAATGGGAGTGCGTGAAAGCAAATGCGAAGTTGACTATCTTAATATCTAAGTATGATACCATATGAACAATGCCATCGAACACAGTCAAGGAGTGCTGGGAAAGAGTTATGTTCCTCACCATTTTCAGGGACTCCCTTCATTGTGGTGAACGATGATCTATTTGCATTTCCAGCTTCAGATGACTGGATGAATTCTTCGAACTGAGCCTCCATACTTAGGAACTCCTCATCAATGCCAAGATCAATTGAATCCGGCAACAGAGCAGCAACATCATTGCTGCTGAACTCATCCTCAGTATTTCCATAAAATCCATCCTCTCCCTGGCGCTGGCTAAGCCAGTAGTCACGGAACCATGCCGCGCTGTTAACCAGATCCCACCATTCTGGCGAGAAATCCTCCACTTGCCGAACAGCAGCAGGGATGAAAAGAGGTGCATTAGGGTTCAACGTAGATGCCATCCCACCTTTTAGTTACTCCAAAACGTCCTTGATTAGTACAACAAAATTACCTGAAGAAGTACACATGTATCAAAAAACAGAGACAGAGAATGTATCAGTTACAACTCGATGGTATCCGAGAAAAACTTCAAGTTTTCCCACAATAGGCGTAAATATGTCATGACAATTCGCAGTTTTCGGTCAACAGCATTCAGTTACGATATTCCAATTGGTTTACTGAAGTTACAGGTAATCAACATACTCAACCTCTATTAAATTCAAGCATCTTTCACATAAGTTGAGAACTTTTTAACAGATAAAAAATATCGGATCCCTCTAAGTCAAGGGCTCTCTTCAACGGAAAACTATGGGTAGAATAATCAGACGAGACACACCAATGACGAAAAGAAACCCTCAAAGACAGACAAGTTCATGGTAAATTACAAGTACAGAACTAATTCAAAATTCAACTGCTATCTCAAACTCAGACCCCATCCATCCAGAGAAAAAATGAATAAAACAAAACTCGCCATTATAGGAACAACATTTTCTTCCTCTTTCATGCCTGAACGCAGACAATTAACCCAATTCAAAGCTATAAACAGCAGATCTTTCATGCCTGAACGCAAACAATTAACCCAATTCAAAGCTATAACTAGCAGATCCTAGGAACTAAAACGATAACAGTTTTGTTCAATATGCAATCAGACCTCGCAATCAAATTAACCATCGGATCGGGAAAATTACAGCATCAGCCGACCACAAACTCGAAGAGATGAAAAACATCTGTTTGTAACCAGCATCTTGAAAAATGAAAATCATAAACGGAACTTTGTCAGATTTCCACAAAATTCATCAATAACACAACATATGAAAATGTAAAGGAAACAAGAGCAGAAGCAATCACGGCACCTAAGATCAGATCAAGATACAAGTATATCCAAAAAAATAACACAGATATTTACAAGCACACAACAGAAATCAACATCCATACACGTATATTTTTATCAATTCAAAATATGAGCATATCAGATTTCTGGTCAAAACGAAGTCCTCAGAATTCAAAACAGTGAAAACCTAATTCGACTTCACAACAACAGCAAATCGAAACCCTAAAACCAATACAAAACTTTAACCAATCAATTCCACAACACAGAATCGGTGGAAAAAAAACGCCGTAACACATCAGATCTGTGGATCCAAACAAGCCAAATCGAAATCGAAACCAATCGCTACGATTCGTATATAAACACCTATAGATATATGCGCGTATATAGAGAGAGAACTGTACGTGTACCTGATGAGAGAACGAAAATATCTGAAGGTTGAAATTCCTCAAACTTTCTTTCTGACCATTCACCGCAAGATACGCGTAGCGATATAGAGTGTGTATTTATAGAGAGGGAGAGAAAGAGAAGACCGAACCTAGAATATTCGGATAACGAGCCTGAGGCTCGGAATTGCCGGACGAGCCCATTGATTACTGTGTGGTGTGTCCACCGCTCAAAAAGACTGGATTTTTGTTAGGGTATGGATCCTCCCCAGTCCCTCTGAGGGACTAGATGGTCTTGTGAATTTTGTTTTTGGGTTCTTTTCAAACTCATTTCAATAATCGAAAACGTTAATTTTACAGACATCATTGAGAATACTAGTCATATTAAAAATTATATTGTATTCGGAATACATTTATATCGAAAAAATTAGTTATTATCCAGTGTTTTAATGTATTCAAAATCCATTTTTTTCAACATAAATGTGTTCCAAAATAACTCAAACGATGTCCGATAAATACGTTTTCGGCTGGGCTAAAGTTCTTGACAATGTTCGAACAATAGACATTAGCGATTATCGAAACAAGCCAGAGAAGACCCGAAACGGGTCGAACAAGACCGTCCAATTCCTCAAGAGACTTGAGAGAATCTTATTTCATTTTTTATGTACTACATTGGATTGTTTGAGACATCTCGAGGATCTAAACGACTGATCGAAACCATTTAAATTGTTTAAAATATGTTTTAATGATGTAACAAAAAATTAACTCAATCGAATATGGAGAGGAGCTTAATCAATTCGTTCATTTTTTTAGTGCCTAAATTTACAGTTACCAATATTTAGACAAATTGATTAAGCCTTTACAGATATTTAATTGAGATAAATTTTTTTAAAAATGATTAATAAATGTTTTAAACAAAAATAATAATAATACCAAAATTGTTTTTTCTTTTGCCAAAACTCGTGCATTAAAGCATTGCACGAGATTATTTTATTTTGTGCCAAAACTCTCTGTACATAAAACCTTGCATCACACACAAAAACAAAAACAATTTTAACATAAGCAACACTCATTAAACAAAATGAACTGCTCGACGTTTATTTGTGCGGAATCCAAAATGGATCAACACAATCCAATGCAAATTTGGTCTTTAGACCAAATGGTGTGTATCCATAACCAATGGGCTCCGGGGACCCGGGGACCCTATCGAGGGCAACCCTGCCAAGCGGGTGTCAAGCAGTCAATGCAGTCGTTCATCTCAGAATCAACGGTCCGGATGGAAATATCTTTTTTTTTCCTTTTTTTTTATAAATCCATTCGATACCATTACATCTTGGCCATCCAAAACACTTTTAGAAGGCCGAGATGTGCTTGGCACTCCTGCCAAGCAGGAGTGCTTGGCAGGGTCTCCAGGTCCAGGCTCCTGTCCCCCAGTTGGCAACTCCATATGGGAAGTTAGGGTTGGAGCTCTGTCATGGCCGTTTGAGAATCACGACTGCGAATAACTTCTGAAATTCTTATATACTAACCTAGTAACACTCCGTTAATATGTATAAAGGAGGGAAAAATAATGGTGTATTCATTGATTTCTTTTGGCAATCATTCTAATTTCTATCATCACATTTATTTACACACTCATATTCATAATAAAGATGGGATCCACACATACTGCAATGAGTGCGGTGTGTGGACCCCCTTGTTATGAGTGTGGGTGTGTGATTGAGTGTGGTATTAAAATTTTCTTTTGGCGGGTGGACACACTAATCAACGGGTTCGTTCGGCAATTTCCGAGCCTCAGGCCCGTAATCGGGCTGCCCACTGGCTACACCCGGTGACTGACCGGATTTCCCGGTCAGCAGCCGGTGATGGGGTCCGCAGCTTTGTACAGTTGTGATTTACATAAAGAAAGTCTAATAAAGCGTGTGCGAGGGTTGGGGGACCCACCACTCCATGTAAGGTAGGTTTTAGGAAGAGATTAAATCAACGGATGAAAGCGACAGTCCTTTTCATCAACGGTCAAGATGGGCCGGCTGAGTTGATTGTGTCGGGTTTTTGGTGGGGCCGACGTACCCGATAATGCGCGTCATCCACATGGCATTGCCTTGCAACAACAATAATGGACGACTTTGTAAATATAAAAAATTAATGAATTGATGACGTGAAATAAAAATTGACTACCAATGCGGTGGACTATCTAGAACCCTTTATTTAATTTCATCATGTTTCCACTCACATTCCTACACCTGTCTTTGGAGCATATATAGAAATAATATCTGGCTAAATTACATTAAACCACCTTCAACTATGATCTATTTTCAGTTTTTTTTTTTTTTTTTTTTAAATTTGAAACTCCAACACTTAATAACTCCTTCAAACTATAGGAATTTCTAGATGTCAAATATGGCGTTAACGGTAAATACAATTTACTCTCTTTTCTCTTTAATTATCAGCTCCCTAGATTCTTTTCACCACATCAAAAACCTATCACTATGCTTCGATGACAGCTATTCCAACCCGAACTACCTCCCTCCTCGCGATGCTTGCAATTATTCCATGACTAACCCCGACAATTAGATTCTTTTGTTCCCTTCCCAGTGTCATCTAATTTCAAAATTACCCTAAAATCGGAGAACATGATAATTTCATCGTAAAATCTTATGCATCATGTAATGTTTTGCCTACATGACAATTTTTGTGAAAAATCCTAACAGTTTGCTAGTGGAAGGGGTTTATTGTCATTGCATGAATAATTTAAGGGAGTTAAGTGTTGGGTTTAAAAAAAATTAGGGAGGTTAACTAAAAATTAGTCACAATTGAGGGGATTTAATGTAATTTACCCCATGACATTTTTTGTGTTTCAATTTTTTTCCGCAAACGCAAGATTTGTACTAAGCATAGTTTGAACGACACGAATTTTTACATTAAGGGGCTGGAGGTGGCCAAAGCCCCCGTTGGTTATTATTATTATTTTTTTTTGAGTTTTGCATGTGAAGTTTTTTTAATTTAACAAAATAAATTTTATTCTACTGGCACTAATTTAAGAGAAAGGGGATGAAGTTGGTAGGGTTTGAACTTTCACCTAGTGTAAAGAGTATAGTGTGTTCACTTGACTGTCACTCAATTTGCCACCTGTGAAGTGAAATAACACTCCCATAGTCATTTCAATTTTTTTTTTTTGGAAAAAAAAAAACATCTTATGATTTTGATGGTTAAAACTTTTTTTTAGCATACTTAATTAAATTTTAAACTATATTTTAATATACTTAATCAATCTTTAGAATTTCATTTTTGTCAAAAAAAAAAATTCTTCTCTTAGTTTGGCCCCTCCCGAGTGGAGATTTTGGCTCCGCCATTGTTTACATTGATAACAAAATAAATATTTCATAAGCACGCATTGATTCTCTAGATTGGGTGATATGAGATATATATGTAGCCCTCATTTTCATTTTATAGGCATGACCGGAAAAATAGTTGATATCATAAAAAAAAATTGGAGCTTTTTTTTCACATATTTAGTACTTTTAGAGTTTTTCCAAGGAACAATTGCAAGGGTAAGTCATAGAATTTTTATAGTTTATCCTAAAAATTAGCATAAGTAGTATGAATATTTGAAGTTATGAAGGAGCCAGGCTCTCACTCCACCCCTTGTATCTACCCTTGTTTAGAGGTTACTGTGAGGTTATGGCTCGGAAGAAGAGATGAGAAGACTCAAATTTTTGGTCTTCTAGTGAAGGAGAACAATTCTGGTGAATGGCTAGCCCCAATTGATTTTTTTTAATCTTCTTAACCTTGTAATTTGCTTTGACGTAAGTATTTTTTATGTGTTGCATTTTTGGTACATTGACAGGTTATGATTTGGAAGAGAAGATGTTTTTTTTGAACACCAAATAAAACTTTATTAATTGGAAGAGGAGATGTTACGCGTGTCAAGACTCAAAATCTTTGACTTTCTAGTGAAGATTACAAATCTTAGTCAATTGCCGGCCGTAATTGAAAATTATCTTTTGTCTTTGTAGAATAAAAGTCCGCAAAATATAAAAAATGACTAAATCCTTACAAGAAATTCACAACTATTTAGACTCAAATTTCTAAGCCTTTTCGATGAACTTAATTGTTTAGAAAAAGATTTCATTAAAATATAGTATATGATTGAATTGTTTGTGCTTTTAAAATTGTCTCATACTACGTGTATCTTCTTCTATTAGTGTGAGTCTTAGACTAAGGCACATATATTTCAATAGAATATGATTGACGATATTTGTTTAAAGTGGGGAACTAAATTCCAAGTTATATCATTATCATCCTATATATATGTTTTGTCTCTTTGGTCGGAGCTTCAATGCGTTTCCACTTAATTTTCTGGTACTTTTTTAGTTTTAGGAAAAAGTGGACGTTTTGTCTTTATTCAAATTTTTTTTTTTTTGTATTTGTTAGTTTTGCGCTAAATTTTTGTAAATTGTTGATTCTCGACGAAACAAATCGGAAAAGAAAATTTTGTTTACTTTTACCCAAATATTTTGAATTTTTGGCCTTGCTCCACTAACACTTTTTTTTTCTTATAGAAAAAGTGGATGTTTTGACCTTATTCAATTTTTTTTTTTTTTGCATTTGTTAGTTTTGTGATAAACTTTTGTAGATTACTGATTCGTTTCAAAGAGACATTCGGAAAAGAAATTTTTGTTTACTTTTTACCTAAATATTTTGAGAAATAACAATTTCAAGAAAAAAAAAAGTAAAAAAAGTTGGTATCAGGCCGTAGGGAAATAGAAACACGTAGAACGCTTTTCCTTTTGTTTTATCAGGCCGTAGGGAAAATGATTCGGTGCATGTGCAACCATGTGCCCCATTGTGTTCCTATTCCAATTAGATAGCAAAGCAAATCCATAACTCACATGGTTAGCACAACTAAACGCCAGGGGTATTACAGACATCGAGGAGTTTTTTTTTTTTTTTTATTTGAATGGTCATTTGGGGTTCGTATTTGTGTTAGGAGTTAGGCTCCGTTCCAGAAACCTTCTTAAAAAATAAATACTTATTTTGCCACTTCTCATTCAAAAATAAAAAGGGTCATTCCATAAAATTCAAATAAAAAGTTCCTTTCACATTTTCAAACTCAAAAATAATGCAAATGAAAAAAAAAAGTTCAATTTTTTTTGCACTGTATTAAAAATCTCAATGAGATCTATCAAACAAGATCCATAGTGGTAGGAAAATTATTTGCATAAACACATAATTTTTGAGTTTGAAGTTGCCTTATACAAAAAATAAGACTGTTGCTATGATAATGGGCGCCGGCGGAGGGAAATCGTACCGGCGGCCACGCCGGGCCGTATCCAGCCATCGGACGGCCGATCCGAGCCGTCCAAAAATTCTATAAAAAAAAACGAGGGGCCTTCGCGGGAATCAACGGCATCCGAAGTAAGTAGGATGCTTGATCCGAGCACCCCTTTTCAGTGTAGGGTGCTTGATCATATATACACGGAAAAAGGGTGCTCAGATCAAGCACTCTACACACTTCGAATGCCGTTGATTTCCGAGTGGGCCCCTCATTTTTTTTATAGAATTTTTGGACGGCTCGGATCGGCCGTCCGGTGGCCGGAGACAGCCGGGCGCGGCTGCCTGTACGATTTCCCTCCCCAGCCGGTCGGTACCTATATAAATTCTTCCAAAATAAGTAGCAGCCTTCTTATTTTCAGGAACAAGCCTTCTTCTTACACAAAAAATAAGTTCTTATTTCGTTTCTGAAACAGGCTCTTAGGGGACCCATAATTTTTTAAATTTATTTTGTTTTGATTGAACAACAAAAGCAAGAATTTAGAAAGAAGTTGGATTCACTACTACAATACTTAATAGACAAGGTCGCAATAAAGAACATTACAAAGATTACGGTTGTAGCAAAAACATGATAAAAGAATTGCAAGCTAGTGTGCATTTGGTAATCTTTTCGGTTTTCAATTTTTTGTTTTTAAAACGCTAAAAGTAGAAATAGGTTTATGTTTTCGTGAAAACAAAAACAACAAACTTGTTTGGTAAATTTTTTTTGAAAATAGTAAAAACTGAAAACACAAAACATGTTTGGTACTTTAGTAGAAACATGTTCGGACCAAACCCAACCTGTCCCCGTTTCTTTTTATTTCGGCAGATGGAGGGAGTACCATAGTCCCACAAATTTCTCCTTGATTCACTCCCAATGGGACAACACTGGGTTAGCTGTAATGTTTTAGGATTTGACACTTAAACTGCAGATTTGCCCTTTATCTATTGGTTCGCAGTAGTAATTTTGTCGCGGTCGCCGTCGGTATCCGAAGGATCAAGTCGTTTGCGTTTCTTCTAATTGTTGTAACGTTGAGATGCCGGGGAGAAGACGGCGCTGCAGTCGCCGTAGCTCCAGGAAGGAGAGAGAGAGAGAGAGAGAGAGAGAGAGAGAGAGAGAGAGAGAGAGTAGTGTACGGAGAAGAAGAAACGATAGGGACAGGAGGCTCTCCAAAAAAAATCGGGACAGGATGAAATATTTTCTGTTTTGAAAATTGTGTAAAACTCTCTTTTCTAGTTTTCACAATTTCCAGAAATTCTAAAAATGGTTTTTAAAAACAAAAAAGTAAAAATATGTTACCAAACAAGTTTTCTCTTTTAGTTTTAAAAAAAAATGGAAATAAAAGTGTTACCAAACACCCCCACTTTTTATCTTAGTTTAAGTAAAAAAGTGAGATAAAATTGAGATTAAAAGTTGTGCTCAATATTTTTTGAGAATTGATATTCGCACTCAAGAATTACTTCAGACGCTCCAAGCTATTGTGTTTTTCCAAAACTACTCTTTTGCAAGTTACTTTACTCTTCATGCGCTCCCAGGCGCTCCAAGATTTACTTTACTCTTCTCCTCTGCCTCCTCGTTAAAGCAAGAAAAAAGAGGAAGACAGTAGCCACTCACCAAACCCTAGCCGTTTGCTGCTCCCTCGGTTTTGGGTTTGCTCTGCTATTCTAACAATGTTTATTTTGGAGAATTCTAGCTATGTATGAAGATCTTGTGTCCAGATTTCCGTTTGGTTTTGTGGAGTATTTCCGTTTGGAGTGTCTCTAGTAATTTTTGTATCTCGAAAAGGGTAGTGTTGTAACTTCATTAAATTTCAGGGTGCCTGCATCAAACAAAGAAAGTCCCAAAATCAGCTCCCTATTTTTTTTTTTTTTATCTCAATGTTGTTAAAACTGTTATTGTGAAAAACATATAACACTGGAAAAATTAAAATGATCTCAATTTTAGTTAAACCGTGATAAATTTTACAGCTTATATTACAAGTCTTTGATATCGGTTTGGTTATTTAATCAAGATGGCAGTCGGTTTTTATCTCGGAAATTTACAAACTGTGACGGTAAACAATTTTTTGGTAAAAATAAACAGTGATCCCCTTAACTAGTACTACTACCCTTTAATATTTAAAATCATCCATAAGCTGTAACAACCCTAATTTTGGCCCTAAATTTTTTTTAAATTCATAATGTTTTATTAAGACTCACTAATTAAATTAGACTAATTGATTTAATTATTGTAACCAAGTATTTAATTCTTATAGTTATTTTGAATTTCCTATATAACATTTTAAATTTTAATATATGTATGTGTATATATATAACCCCCTTCATGGTAAATAGGGTTATAAGAATTGATCTAGGATGATAAGGATACAAAGATTAGAAACCTAAATTAACTCTTCTTATCTTTATCTAACAAAAACCAAACCAAACCCACCCAATCCCTCATTTATTCGGCTGAGAGAGAGGAGAAAGAAAAACAATAAAACTCTCCCACTTTCCTCCACCACTCCCTCAATATACTCCACCCCTCCTTTATACGGAGTATTACTACCCATTTTCTCTTTCCTACTGGGTTTATAAGTTTTGAAGGTCGGAAGCGAACCTCTTGAATGAGGCCTCTCTATATCTTCCATACAAAAGTTGGTCTGCACAAAGTTTCATAAAAAAAAAAAACCATTACAAAAGAGGGGCCTCAAGGTATTCTGTATTCAAGTATTTTCCGTCCACGGTCGTCGGTTCCCTTCTCTTCTGAGTCGTGAGGCTTATTTTGTGGTTCCTCAATTTTAATTGGGCTTATTTTGTGTAAAGAAGGTTTAGTGCAAAAAAAAAATTGGGCCATATATAGATACATATATATAAGAGTCCTAGAATTTTAGGGCCTTAATTTTTAGTATTTTTTGGGGGTTCGAAGTCCATGCTTCTCCCGCCCATGCTATCAGCCGACTCTGTTCCCTATTCTTTATATATTTTTTTCGGCAGAGAGAAGAAGAAGAGAGATATCATTACCATCATCCTTCACTATCTTCTTCTTCTTTTCTTTTTTCTTATTTTGCAGAGAGAGAGAGAGAGAGAGAGAGAGAGAGAGAGAGCATTAATAGATTGTTATTCTTTTCTCTTTTTTTTCTTTTTGTTTGTTTGTTGTTCTTCTAATTTTTCGAGGGGTGAGAAGAGTGACTAGAAAAGAAGAAAAGAGGAAGAAAAAGAACACCGCATGTACTGTTGCCGCCACCAAGCTCCACTTCCGAAAATACCATTTTTATCCACCCTAGCTTGAACTTCAAGGATCGGGGTAGATTTTTCATTAACCTTTAACTCTAAGTATATTATGTGTTAGAGTGGTTTTATATGAACCCAATCGAAAAACGTAAATTTTAGGATCGAACGTTGAAACCCATATGCATACTCGATGTCTGGGCCGCCAAATCAAAACTCGTGCTCGCCACATGGGACCTCACGTCCGCGAGCCTCCTCCCTGGGACAGAACACGTTTTTAACTTGGATTCGATTAGTAATCTTTAATGACTTGCATTACTACTGTTAGCAGTTATTTACTATTTCCTATTACGGGTACTAGATTAGTTTGTATGATAGTAACATAAAAATATGTTATTATATGAAGTTAATGCATGTATAAAATTGTTTGGGTGAATTTTTATAAGTAATGAGTTTACAGTACTATATTGTTTTGAAAGCACATGGATACAAGACTTAAGAAGTTAATGACACTTGAAAAATTATGTAAATATATAGTTGAAAGAATAAAGTAACAGTTAGAAGAGTTTAGGTAAAATAAAGAATTTAATCTAAATAACACTACATATGTAGTTTAGTCAGTTCAGTAGCGGAGTAACTTGTTAACGTCCATTTTGTAAAAAGAAATGTTAACAGGAATATAAGTTTTCATCATATACATACTAAACAAAATAATAATAATAATAATAAGGTTTTATAAGTAAAAGAAATATTAATTTCACTAATATTAAGTTGTATGTTTTAGATTGATACTGTAATCGACTACATCGGTAATATTATTTGAACAAGCCTAAAAGTACTAGAACTACTAAAGTATCCCTAAAGCTTACGAAATAACTTTTCAATCCTCAAGTATTATAGTTTACTATAATGAACCTATGTGCAAAATACTAATGAAACCCAAAAGTCACAAGGACAAATTTGAATACTTTATGTGAAATAGTTTGGGTCTTTTGAATTGTCGATAATGTATTGCTTCAATGACTCTTTATGAATTGTTGTTATTATTAATCCACTTGCAAATACTTTGGTGTTGAAGTATATTGAAATTTGTTGTGAAGTTAGTTTGGACTTAAGCTCATCGGATATGGGTGTATGGTGGTTCAATTATCCTGTGTATATGGTGATATTATGATATGTTTACTCGTCATTTGAAAGAATTGCATTGTTGATTGAACTGAGAACGTGGAAAGGACATTAGAGACATTGGAGGAGATGTGGACTTAGAGAAATTTTGTAGATGTTGTTCTGGTTTAAGGAAAAATGAAACAGATGAAAGGTTGTGGGTTTAGCACGACCTTAGGGGTAGCTTGACAGAACCTCGTGTTATTGGGGGTAGCTTGGTAGGATCTTGAGAGCAGCTTGAAAGACCCGGTGTAGCTAGGGTGGCCAAGCAAGACCTCAGGGGTAGCCTGGCAGGACCTCAAGTACTGAGGGTAGCCTAGTAGGACCTTAAGAGCAACCTAATGGACCTAGAATTATGGGGGTGACCAAGCAGGACCTCAAGGGTAGTCTGGCGGGATCTCAGGTATTGAGGGTAGCCTGATGGACCTAGAATTGTGAGAGTAACCTACTAGGACCTCGGGATGTTGAGGGTAGCCTAATAGGAGCTGTAAAGTATATCCAGTGAAATTCTGAGTTTGGAATGTGGTGAATACTGCAGTGTTGGAATGATTATAGAAGTTGAGATTCTAGAATTTATTTAAGTTGACAGTTATATAATGAAATAAGTTTTGTGCTCTTCGATTCTTACCTCCTTTTATTATAAATGTGATTGTTTGTAGAGTAAGGGTTAATAGGTAAGATTTATCTACTGAGTTTCAAAACTCATTATAGTACCGTTAGGCTAGCGTTTCATGCTAGGTAATTAGGAGACCGAAGAACAGAATCCTCTACAAGAAGATCAATACTAGGGTGAGGACCTCCCAGCTGAGAAAGGGGAGTTTGTCGAGCCTTTGATGCCTTACCCTTAGAAGCTTTGTAATTTGGAATAAAGTTATTTAAATTTCCAAAAGTGTTATCACATTTGTCAAACCTTGTTTTATTTTTGTTGAGCTGTAAGACAATTAAGTAGTTTTGAATTTAGTATTTGAGATTTCCGCTACTAAACCCTGTTTAATAAAATTTTACTTCTTAAATCAATTTTATGAATTATTAAATTAATTAAAAATAATTTAATTAACGTGTTCGAAAACCGGGGTGTTACATAAGCACCCACTCAACTATATAAAATTAAAAATTGACTAATTCTATTAACGTAATTGGGAAAGTGATGATTCTATCCCTTAAAAATTGTCCACACTGACGTACTCTTTTTTTAAAAATGTCCATGTTGATTTGTTCATCTTAACGGTTTTTTGGATAGAAGGATGGTGATTGGCTGACGGTTAAAGTTGATGGAGTGTATGTGAGAAAAAGTTATAGTTTAGGAGGTCTCTGTGTACTTTAACCCAATTTTTCTCACTAACATTTTTTCCTCCAACAACCGAAATGTATGGTCCACTCCTACCTTTGGAGAACTATAGGGAAACTGTAGCAATTTAAAATCGAATGAGGGGGAGTTTCGGGTACTGAATAAGCTTTGAGAAAAAATTTGTTGCAATTAAATTGTTAATTGTCTCTGATATTAAATAAGTTGTAGATGGATATTTAACAAGTTTTTAACCAGTTTGAATAAGAAGATAAAATGCAATAATGATAGCCTATGTTTTTGTAACAAAATATAAACATAACTTATGAGTATTATACTTCACATAATGACCAAATAAAGCTAAAATAGCCATGGCAAAATGTCAGTCTTAGGAAGTATTCACTCAAGCGCCAGGTATTACAGAAATTGGTGGTAAAATGCCAATAGCCCCTGTCCTTTTCTAATTATTTACTCTGTCCCAATTTATTTGTTCAATTTTAACATACGTGTCTTTCAAAATATTGTCTATATTTCACAACTTTCCCCCTTTCTCATAAAACCTTCTCCTTTTCACCCTTGTCCTAGTACTGCACGAACTTCTCCTTTTCCCAAGAAAGTTTTTTGAAAACTATAATAATCCTTAGAGTAACTCAAATAGGGGGGTTGTTGTAGCCATTTTCCAGCCTTAAATCAGAAATCTGTGCTCCAATGGGGGATGGAAAATAACTTTGATGTGTATGGAGATGGATATATCCATCCCTACATGCATCTAAAGTACTAGGGCTATTGGAACATTTGTTTATTTTATTTTTTTTGGAGTTCTAAAACTGCTGGGAACTTGCTTTATTGTTTATTTGGAGTTGTTCTGCTGTTAAGATGTTAGAGATGTCAGAGGATAAAAAACAGGCTTTCGCTAATGGAAAGGATGAGTTGAGTCGTGTAGGGACTATGGATAACTATTCTCTGGATATTTGCCACATTAAGTTGGATGATACCAACTATTTGATTTGGTCTCGTACTTTTATTTTGGCTATTGAGGCCAAAGGGATGTCAGAATTTATTGAGGGCCCTGTTACTCCACCTGTTAAGGCGGTTTGAACTCAAGAAGTTCAAATCTCAGAAATCATTAGTCATAATTTGGTTGTTTAACTCTATGAGAGCTGATATTCGTCATACTTTCCTGCTCCTTGATACTCCACATCAGATTTGGACTACTGCAGCCCAAACCTATTCTTAGCAAGGAAATGATGCACAGTGTTTTGAGTTGAGGAAGAGACTTTGTACATTGGAACAAAATCATTGATCCGTCATTGTGTACTTTACTGACTTGAGTGGAGGATGACAGGAATTTGATTATTATCAGGGGTTTTAGGCTGTTTGTGCTGTTGATGCTGCAAATTGGATGAAGAGCATAGAGAAAGAGCGTGTTTATGACTTTTTTTGCTAGTCTTGATATGGAATATTGTAGAGGCCCGTACTTTCAAAAAATGGTTTAATGGTTTTATAAATGCTAGAATACCGAATAATGGGAAAATTGTGAGTTTATTTGATTTGGGGCTTAAATGATAGGATTGTTGTTTGAAGGAGTGTAAGTGTAATTGAGTTGGGTGCTAGTATAAAAGGGGTGTATGTGTTGTAGGAAATCAAAAATCTCCCTCATCTCTCTATCTCCCCAGCCGACTCTCTCTTTCTCCTTCGGCTCTCTCTCTCTCTTGCTCCATCACACAAAACTTCATCCCAAAACTTAAAACCCATGGTTATCAACCTCCGTTCCACATTCTAGACGTGATTTCAAGCTCGTGATTCGTTGGATAGAGTTTGGAGAGGAGTATTCATGGAGGATTTCAAGTTTTAAAGCTAGGGCTCGCTAGTGGATCTTGGGTTTCAGCCTTGTAAGCTAGAGGTAGAGATTTCTTACTATCTCTATGTGTTTATGGGTTGATTATGTGCCTTGATCGTGCTTGGTTTGTTGTTTGTTGTTGAAATTTCATTGTTCGAAAGCTGAGAATCTGCAGAAAAAGTCCGTGGTATTGATACCCTCAAAAGGGGTATCGATACCCCACTCTTCTCTGGACCAGACGCTGGCCAGGTATTGATACCTCGGTCAGAGGTATCAATACCCCCCTTTTGTTCCGGACAGATTTGATTCATTTATTCCTTCTCGTGCCCGTTTGAACCCCGGACACTTCAAACACCTTTTGAATAGCTTCAAATGACTTCCAAACTTGATTATTCGTACCTCGAAAGATTCAATGACCAATCGATCACTTTAGGCCGTCGTCGTAGCTTAGAAAAGTGTAGAATTAAATTGTTAGGATACTTGTTCATTATTTTACGCTTTTGGTTGATTGAAGTAGATGTTGTGGTATGTCTTAATGATCGATATAGACTTGTTAAGCGTTATAACATGACGTGATGATTGGTGAGTAGAGAAACGTACAATGGAGGCATTATTGAGTATCCTTGGCCGTAAAGTATGTCATAGGGTTCATAGTTGGTCGATGGGGTTTTGCCTAATGGCCCGGAAGAGAATAGGGTAACTCGTATCTTCGTACTTCGTTTAGACGGATCATCCTAGGTTCATTTGGTATTCGTTCCATAGATTCTCGTTTAGAACCTAGTGGGCGGTGTGTCGGGCGTCGTTGTCGGATTGGTATGTGACTTAGGGCGTCGTGATAGACTTTGAGAGATAACGTGACCAAATGCGTTTAATGATGTACAAAAGGACATGTTTGTGAGTTTAAAATACATTGAATGACGACAAATGAAAGAATGTGGCCTTGGGAAGTGTTACCTTATTGTATTCGGATTGTTAATGCTTATACATTTGTGTGAGTTGTGAATTTGAATTGAGGGTCCTGCAACGCAAGGTGTGATAATACAGAGACTCTAGAGGGCCCGCAACGCAAGGTGTGGTAATGCGGAAACCCAGGTGGAAAGAATTCACTGTAACGCAAGGGGTAGTAATACGGTTGAATGTCTCGCATGATGAAGGAAGTTATGATTGGTTATAGAAGTTCGTGTTGTGCTTGTTGCTTGAGATGGTAACTGTCGAATAAAGGAATAAATGATTGATTTTTATCAAAGTTTTGAAAAGAAAGGAATTTAGTTTTGGAAAAGTGATTTCTATGAAAAATCCTCCGGTATTCCTAAGCGAATCAACGATTCCGGTATTTGGGCACAAATCAACGAATTCTGGTATTCAAGCGAATCAACGGAGCTTGACCCGTGAAGGTTGAGAGTTTTCTCAAAGTTATTTTGGCAACAAAAAGGAAACGTTTTCCTTTTATAGAAGAGGCTTGATGGTAAAAGGTAAGAAATGAGGAAAATAAAGGTGGCAGTCATTCGAGAAATCTTAAAATGATTTGAGAAAATGGTATTGGGTTGATTAGATTGATTTGTGCTTAAAACTGCTCCTAGTTGTTGTACGAATGGCAAGGGATATCCATAAGACGTATTGAATTCCTTAGTCGTTGTTTGCTGGTTCATTGTGCCTTTTGTATCTTCGATCGTCCATTGGAAATCATTCATTCTTGTGGCATGTTTCATCGCATTTACATATAGCTTGTGTATAGAATTCTCTACTGGGCTAATGTAGCTCAACCTATCATTTTCAGGTTCATCTCAAGAATTTTGACGCGGAGTGCATGGTGTGCATGCTTGACTTCATATCTTTTGAAAGCCATCCCGAGAAGTGATTCTATGATCTTTTGAAAGGATTAAATTGTAAATTCATTTGAAGTTTTTATTTTTTTTATTTCAGATATTATGTAACCTCTAAATTTACTGTCTTTAACTAACTATGGAGTTTGGGCCGCAGTGCCAATGTTGTAAATCTTTAAACTTGGAAACCTAGTTTGTAAATAATTATTTGGAATTCTCTCTTTTAGGTATTATCTATACTATATGAGGATCATTTATTGAAATAGATTATTTATTTATGTTAAAAATCTAGGACGTGACAAATATGATCTGATTAGAGTGTAAGTGTTGGGTTGTGTTTCATTTTCGTTTTCGGGAGAAGTTTATGCCATTGTTCAGCAGGAGGAGAGTATGAGGGATGCTGTGGAGCATACTCCTACTTCTAATCGTTCTGCCTTTGTTGTCATTCGTCAAGGTGGGCTTGTTCCACAGAGTGGTAAATCACAGTTTGGTGCTAGCAATGGGTCTATTGATCGAGAGTCACTTCAGTGTGATCATTGCCACAACAACGCCCATACCAGAGATTTCTGTTGGAAGTTACATGGTCGGCCTTCTCGTGGGCAAGGGGTTTGACGCCGTGGTCGCGGTCGTGGTCCCATGATTTCTCAGGCTCAGGCCCATGTATCAGAGTCTACATGGGTTGCTACTCTGTCTGATTCTTGGTTTAATACTAGAGTTCAGGCGTCTTCTGATCATGTTAGTGGTTTTTCTCACAGGGAGATGCAAGCTCTCAGGCGCCTAATGGCTCGGGCTGATTCTCCATCTACTATAGCTCCTACTTCTATAGCAGGTCCCACTTCATCCTATTTTACTCAAACAGGTATTCTGGCTAGTGCATTTACTGTCTCTGCTGCTATTCCTTGGATTATATATTCCAGTGCTTCAAATCATATGACAGGTTGTTCCTCTGTATTTGATTCTTACTCTACTTGTTCTGGTAAGAATAAGATCAAAATAGCAGATGGATCATTCTCTGCTATTTTAAGGAAATGTTCCGTTCGTTATTCTTCCTCTATTTCCCTCTTTTCAGTTCTACATATTCTAAATTTTGCCACTAACCTTCTGTCTGTTAGTAGTCTTACTCGTTTTGTAAATTATTCAGTAACATTTTTTTCTACTCATTGTGTTTTTCAGGAACTGGACACGGGCAAAGTGATTGGCAGTGGTAAAGCATAGGATGACCTTTATTTTTTAGAGTCTGCACCTCGTTCACTTATGTCATGTAGTCTTGCTCTGCAAACAGATATGAGTTCAGCTCTTTCTATGTTATATCAGTGGCACCGTAGATTAGGTCATCCCTCTTTTGGGATTTTAGAGAAACTTTTTCCTACTTTAATTAAGTATTGTCCTAGGAGTCAGTTTTTTTTGTAAAGCAAACTTGTGAGCTTGGAAAACATAAATGTTCATTCTTTGCACCTATTAATAAATGAAGTGCCTCTCCTTTTATGGTTATTTATTCTGATGCTTGCGGTCCTTCCCTTGTTACGTCTCTTAAAGGTTTTCGGTGGTTTGTCATTTTTATTGACTGTTATTCTTGTGTTACTTAAGTGTATTTACTTAAATCAAAAAGTGAAGTATTTTCTTGTTTTAAATCTTTTCATGCGATGGTGCGTACTCAATTTGACACGAGTATATCGATAGGAATTTTAGGGTTTTTTTGGATGAAAATGGTATTCTATTTCAAATAACTTGTGTTGACATTCCACAACAAAATGGAGTTGCTGAACGCAAAAATCGTCACCTTACTGAGTTTGCTCGCTCTCTTTTGTTCACCATGAATGTTTCCAAATATTTATGGGGAGAAGCGATTTTGATTGCAACTTATCTTATCAACCGTATGCCATCCAGTATTCTCCACTTTAAAACTTCTATTGAGTGTCTCCCTAACAGTTCTCGTGTCCTGACTCTTCCCCCTAGAGTTTTTGGTTGTGTGTGTTTTATTCATACTCTTCACCCTTTGGGTGGCAAGTTAGGTCCTAAAGCCTATAAATGTGTGTTTGTTAGGTATTCTCCTACCCAAAAAGGCTATAAATGTTATGATCCTCACTCTAGAAAGTTTTTTGTCTCTATGGATTTCACTTTTTGGAAGACCACGTCCTTTTACTCAACCTCCACCCCATCTCTTCAGGGGGAGCAGCATGTTAGTCAGGAAGAGATAAGGGAGGAAGAGATGTTTCAAAATCAATGGTCATGGTCTTTATCACTTCCTTTTTGTAGTGAAGGGGAGACGGAGAAGTCTAGAGTGGAACCAGTGTTTGTTCGTTGTTGGCAGTGGACAACAGGACATTGGTGGACGAGTGGATGGAAACAGGCGTAGACCTAGTGAATGGCTTGCTACATTGGCAACATATCAAAAGAAAGGCAAAGACAAATCTTTATGTGTACCGCCACCTTGCCAATCACCAGTCCCTGCTTCAGTTTTGGACTCCTTAGCTAACTCATCTGGTAATGAATCTTCTTCCATTAAACCTCCTATTATTGATTTTGATAATCTTTCTGTTGCTTTTCGAAAAGGTGTTAGGTCATGTACTCAACATTCCATTTCCTAGTATGTCTCTTATGATTGTTTATTTCCTTTGCACCATGCCTTTGTTTCGTCTCTTTCTTCTATATCTATCCCACAGAATTGGCAGGATGCATTCATGATATCTGAGTGGAAATAAGCTATGGTAGAAGAGATGACGGCTTTGAAAAAGAATGGCACTTGAGGGCTGGTGTCACTCCCAAGGGGAAAGAAATCAGTAGGATGCAAGTGGGTTTTCACTGTCAAGCAAAATGCTAATGGTACAGTTGAGAGATACAAAGCAAGACTTGTTGTCAAAGGTTTTACTCAAATATATGGTATTGACTACGAGGAGACATTTGCCCCAGTAGTAAAGATGAATAGTGTGTGAGCTCTACTTTTTTGTGTAGATTGAAGATGGCTCTTTATGGGTTGAAGCAATCACTTAGAGTTTGTTTTGACAGATTTTCGAAGGCTATGTTGAGATTTGGTTACAAACAGAGCCATGCAGATCATACTATGTTCATCAAGGGAGGTGCTAGTAAGATTGCTGTCCTTATTGTTTATGTTGATAATATAATAATGACAGGCAATGATGTGACTGAGATTTTCAATCTTAAGTCTAGTCTGGCTCAAGAATTTGAGATTAAGGATTTGGGACCACTGAGATACTTTGTTGGAATGGAAGTGGCAAGATTTGATAGAGGTATTTTTATCTCTCAACGGAAGTATATACTTGATCTTTTAGAAGAAACAGTTATATTGGGTTGTAGACCTGCAATTTCTCTTATTGAGGCGAATCATCATCTTAGTGGAGATGTGGGGGAGCGCACTGATAAGAAGAGGTATCATCGACTTGTAGGTCGACTGATATACGTAGCTCACACCCGACCGGATGTTACTTATGCAGTAGGTGTTAGTCAGTTTATGCATGACCCTCGTATTTCACATATGGATGCAGTTTATAGTATCTTGAGGTATCTCAAATCAGCTCCTGAGAAAGGAATTCTATTCTCCAATCATGGTAACCTACGGTTAGAGGCATTTATAGATGCCGACTGGGTTGGTTCTGTGGATGATAGACGCTCTACTTTTGGCTACTGTACTTTCCTTGGGGGCAATTTGGTTACTTGGCGAAGTAAGAAGCAATCTGTGGTCGCCAGGTCTACTACAGAAGTTGAATATAGAGTTATGGCACATGGTATTTGTAAGCTCTCATGGCTCCAAAACTTATTACGTGATTTGAGAATTTCTGATAATGGTCCTATGAAACTCTACTGTGATAATAAAGCGGCCATTAATATTGCTCATAATCCTATTCAGCATGACAAAACGAAACATATAGAGATTGACAGACATTTTGATCAAGGAGAAGCTGAATGAGGGTTTGATATGTATGCCGTTTGTGAAATCTGAAGATCAGTTAACTGACATATTCACAAAGAGGCTTGGTAGCAAGAGTTTTCACCTGATTATGTTCAAGTTGGGCTTAATAGATATCTTCGTACCAACTTGAGGGGGAGTGTTAGATTACAGGTGTATCTATAATTAGTGTATTATTGTTCTATTGTGTAATTAGTTTCATTCTCTAGGACCATAGTGCAATTAGTTTATTGTGTTGTATACATATCTCACGTTAATGAGAAAATAACCCTAGTTTTTGTGTTCCCATTCCACGTCTCTCTCTTCCTTTAAACCTTCACAAAGATGACAGGTAGAATGAAGTAAAAGAGGTAATTACTATGTCTCAAGTTTAAAACGGAATGTGAAACGATAGATATCTCACCGTCGATTCCGGTAGCATAACCCAATGATTACGCACCAAGGCCCTGTTTGGATGCCGGATTTGGAGGGTGGATATGGAGCCGCTCGGATTTCATCTCCTGGTCTCACTTATATCCGGTCTTTGGTTGCATTTTTGGGAGGGTGGATTAAAACATTGTTGGGACTACAAATCCACCTTCAACAGTGTTTTGGGTGGATTTGCCAAGTGGAGCTTTACCCCTGTCTATCAGCAAATTCGAGGGATTTGGGACTCTTTTACCCCTCCAAATACACCATTAACCACACAGTATTTTACGCAGGAGAGAGAGAGAGAGAGAGAGAGAGAGAGAGAGAGAGAGATCTTACAGTTGAAAAACTCAGCTGAGGAATGACCGGCGATGGACGAGAGACGCTTGGGGGTCAGATCTGGGGACCATGGGTGGGGTTTATGGAAATTTGAAGGGGAAAAGGAAGTGGCGGTGGTGGGGAGTGAATTGAGAGGAAGAGAAAATGGTTTCTGGAAAATGGAAATGGTTTTTGGAAGAGCAGTCCCAAAATGTGTTTTTTTTTTTTGGAAATGAACAGGTAGTGGCAGTGGTAAGAAGTTGGTGGAGGGTTTTTAATTTTTTTCGGAAAATATTAGTTTTTCTAATAAAAAAATGTTTACAATATTTGTATTCCAAAATGAGATTATTTTATCCTTAAATTAATGAAAAAATCAAGTTATTGTAATTAATTTGAAATAAAACCAATTTTGAGAATCAAAAATCACAGAGGGGGTAATTCAGTAATGTGACATCTAATCACATCATATCCACCCTCCAAATTTCCCTCCTCAAAAAATCATCCAAACACCTTATTACAAATCCATTATTCTTAAGAGGTGGAACCACCTTTCTTAACACATCATCTCGCATTACATATTCACCCTCATTACATATCCACCAGAAAAGAAAATCCTCCATCCAAATGGGCCGCAAGGTTCTAGACTAACCACAACGTTCTACTATCAATACGATTTACGCACAACTCCCATGCCCCTCCTCCTGTTCCGGATACCCTATCTGACGACATCTCAACTTCACCATAGTAATAACAACACCCGTTTAAAGGAAACACTCTATCGACATATGCCTCTATGGTATTGTGTTTGACAACCAATCATTTCTCTTGTACATTCATCAAACGAACCCTTACAATTATTTATATAAATCACCGTTGCAAATCAACATCACATGTCATGAGCGAGTGCTCTTTCTGGGTTACTCATGGAGTCCTGTTACTCCCTATAAGTACCTCTCTCACTGAAGGAGCTGATTCAAATCACACAGTATAGGTCACCGTTAGGGGTGTAAACGAACCGAATCGAGCCGAACCTTGTGATATTTGGGATCAGTTCGGTAAAGCGTAGGCCAGGCTCGAGTTCAGCTCGGGTTCGATTCGAGCCTGGACAATAGAGTTTGAGTTTGGTTCGTTAAAAATTTTCAAAGCTCGGACTCGACTCGTTAGGGCTTGTTAGACTTAAACAAGCCGAAATTCAGCTCGAATACAGTTCATTTTCGAATACAGCTCGGGCTTGAATTCAGGCTTGAATACAGTTAATCTCCCGATCCCATTTACTAGAATAGACCCCGTTTAGAATGTCATGAATTAGTTCCAATACTGGTACAAATCCAAATCAAGATAACCTTACAAACTAGAATAAAAAGAGTACAAAAATGCACATACAACATCAAATAACCACCAATGAACAAAAATCAAGACATCCTAAAAATACATATACAAGCCCTTCTTAAATTCTCATTAAAAAAAAAAACCACATCTGAAATATTAGAGGAGGGGATTTCGTTTCCTTCATTTCAGAGTTTTTCGAAACCAATTTAACACTTAAATGAAGTCTTGCAATATTAGAGGAGGGGATTTTGTAGAAAAAAAAAACCCAATCTGGAAACAAACAATAAGAGAATATAAGAATACCTGGTAGAGGAGGAGGAAAGAGGAGGTAGAGGTGGCGGAGAGAGGCGGTGGAGGAGGTGGAGAGAAGCGGTGGAGAAACCTTAACTTTGAAGTCGGCGTTTGTAACTCTATATCGAGTCTTCCGACTATCGACAATATACAGGAATAAAGGAGTAGTAACATTTAAATTATACATATAGCCCTAAAATATATAATATTAATGAATAGACCCCCAAAGTATTAATAATTACATTTTGACCTCAAGTTCGTGAGCCTAATCGAGCCGAATACTATTAGGCTCAGGTTCGGCTCATTTATGGAACGAGCCTAAAATGGAGGTTCAGGTTCAATTAGTTTAGTAGACAAGTTGAACTCGTACGAGCCTTTACCGATCTGAGCCTCAAATAGTTCGCGAACGGCTCAATTCATTTACAGCCCTAGTCACCGTACCACATTTCCCTTAGTACCTTCACAACTCTACCATTCGGCCCAAACACAAATCATGAAGCTTTAAGGAAGATTCACAGTCACATAGAAGTGGTAAATAAATTTCATTTCAATCAACTCATAATCATCACGCCATCGGTTTCGTATTTCATCATAAACACGTTCACATGACTCATCTTTAAGTATACTCACTCACAATGATTCCTAATTCCTATCCTTGATCTCATTAAACCTTACAAGCTACGCAAGAGATACACGCTCTTATACATAAAGAAATGTCTCTCATACCCACACCTAGCATGATGAAACCTAAAAGGTGTGTCCTACGTGTCCGTTTCTCGTACTGTGTGTCAACACATATCACTTTCCCCCACCTATGTTCATTACGTTTTCTAAACACTTGATTCGGTGTCAATAGACTCTTATGGAACCCGACAACCACTACAAAGCTTTAAGCATACCACAAGCCTCGTCAAATCATTCAATCTAGTGCTCAGACAAACCTAAGAACATTCGTGCCCCACTCAAACGATTCTACGAAAAAAGGGATACCCAACGTATACAAATATATCTATCTTATTCTGGCTACCACATCATGTCGGCTTAGAATTAGGCTATGAGACCACCACCGTTAGAAAGTAGACTTTCTATATATTAATTTTGATATATAATATGCCCCAAACGGGTTTCAAATGATAAAATTATGCTCGTCCAAAGTTACAAGATGAATGTGTCTTAAGGCCCTGGTATCGATACAATCTAAGCGTATATCGATACAACACTCTCTGTCTTCGACCTTAACTTAGTACTATCGATACAAGCCTTAATGTTGTATCGATACCACAGCACTACGAGCAACAATTTCCATATTTTCGACAAGACCTACTAAGGCCCGAAATCGAACACGGATTCAAGCACTAAATCAACACATAAACATATAATAAAACCTCAAGCTTCCAAAGCCGAAACTCAAGATCTACAAGCAAGCTCTAGCTTCCAAACTTGAAACCCACCACGAAACTCCTCCTCTAGGCTTTACGCACGCAACCCATGAGTCAAGAACACTTCTATACAGTGGAGGGGAGATGGATCTTCAAGTATTCAATGGGTATTGCAAAGTTTAGAGAGAGAGAGAGAGAGAGAGAGAGAGAGAGAGAGAGCATGTGGCATGATTGTGTGGTTCTCACACCCACACATCCACCTATACATAAATCAATTACACTTGCACCCGAAACTTCCAATCCTTACACAATGAACCCTCAAACACATTCTACACATTATTATTCACATAACTTGCAACTCATGTATTTATTAAGAATCAAAATTGTTAAAATTTAATACGGGTCTCCACAATTATGGGAGCAAAATGGAATATTTAAACTTTCCTCTTGTACCCCTCATTCCCATATTAATTTGGTCTAACTTAATTTGTTATGGAATTATTTATTTATTTGTACTTCAATATGATTTGCTTCAGTTAGTCTTTCATTAAATTTAGTTGAATTATTTATTCATCTTGTGAGAAGAACTATAAACTATAAAAACATGAACAAGCTTGAAAAAAAATTTAAATAATAGCTGTCGATTTTATATTATTTTTTTCTTTAATACACTATTTTCAACTTTTGGTCATTACTTTTTATTTTTCGCATTTCTCTCATCTAGACAAACAAATATTTCACAGGGACTTAACAAAAAAACTTACAAAAGCAAATATATTCTTCTCATTCTCCCAAGGCTGACGAAGAACGGCCGACCACCAACAAAGGTCTCTCTCTGCCTTGATTTATTCTTCGAATCTATGTATTTTTTTTATAATCTTTGGTTCAATTAAGAAATTAGGGTTTAGCAAACGTGCCATGAATACACTACCAAATTAAAGCCAACACCCCTTTATCAATTAAGGTTCTTGTTTCTTAAGTACTTATTTTTTCTCTTTACAAGACATGTCATTCTCTCATAAAACATGACCTTTAACTTAGAAAATCAATACTTATGTTTCAAATAAGTACTCATTTTAGTTAGTGGAACACATCTGACCAACTACTAAATAAGAGCAGCAAATTTTAGGTTGGATTGTTTGCTCCATCGTAAAGATCTTCTTGCGAGCTGCTCTTGGCCCACCTCATCCTATGTATAAGCGTGTGAACAGTTATAAGATGAGGACCTTATATACGGACCTTCTTATTTCTCCCATTTTCCGATCGGATATCAATGATCCAAGTCGCTCAATGTGATCAGAACGTAATTTTAAGGGTACCAATGAGAAATCATAAAAAAAAATGACCAGAAAGGGCTTGATTAGAGCAGTTTTTTTGAACCATTTAATAAAAAACTGTTTGAAACTATTCGGATGAAACTCTTTCCGGTCATTTTTTTTGACGATTTCTCGTGGGGACTTTTAAAATCACGTTCTGATCACATTGAGTAGCTCGGATCATCGAAATTCGATCGGGATCTATGAGGTCCTAATAAGGTGGTCCTTATAGGAAGTGAACTCCAACACGTCATTCTTCTAGTCAAGCCATTTGACAAGGGTCACGAGAAGAACGTTAACAATACGTAACTGTAATGCTACCTTCACACACACACACACAGCGGTCCTTATGGATGTCTCTCTCTCTCTCATATTAATTTTTCCGGCCATCATTCGAAAAGAGAAGCTAGATGCCAGCAAAATAAGAAATGCGAAAAAAGGTTTGACATAATAATGTCACGGGAGTTGGATAGAAAGGCCTGTAAGTTAATATACTCGCTCAACCTGCAGCTGCCCGTAAAGACAAAAAAATGTTTGAGAGGTCGTGAGTATATGTGTATTATAAGGTTCATTTATTTGGTAGACAGAATGGATTTTCCTTTTACTGTATATATGTTACGTTATTAGTTCTCTCTAGATCTGTTGTGCTTTAGGAGAGAGATCATCCGTTCATTCAAACTCTGTTATGGACATGTGACTACACATGTGATCGAGGGGTCCTCCTGTCATTTTCTCTTTTGCTAGGTCTTTCACATGATGCCAATGACAGAGGAGAGCTCTTGGATAGACCTATATTTTGAACGCGCCCATATTTCGTACCTTAATTCCAAGTGTTATCAATTCTTTTAGGGCCAGTTTGTAAGAGATTTTTGCCTCGACTTTGATTAGGCTCTCTGATAGTAGATGGTGAGATGAAATCCTTGTGATTTAAGATTAATCGAAATGTGCGTAAACTTACCCGAACACTTGAGTTATAAAAAAACACGAGTCTCAGCATTTCTACTAATGGGGGGTGTCGAAGAAAAAAGTTCATTCAGTCATTTATGCGAACACGAGAGCATCGTTAATTTGTCCATTCACATCAAGGCCTTGTTTGGTTGGCCAGGCTTCATAAGAATGAGTAATTCCATCAAATAAAAAAGAGAGAGTACGTATATTATCAACGATTTAGACGCCATCCAACTCGTTTGGCATAATTCCTTCGTCAATTTTATATTCAAATTGGCAAAAGATTACAATGCTAGAAACACAACTACGGACGTAACTGCGCCATCCAGAACCATCCAATGTAAAAAAGTTGAAACAATGTAAAAGAGTTGAAACAGGGTGATCCTAGTACAATAATTTATCCAGGTATTTTAATTTTTCTACCGTATCCGTGAATCGATGGAACTGGACAAGAGTAAGAGGTTTTTTTGTCTGGAGCCATAAAGAGGGTGGTGTTGTCAGTTCGTCGAAGACAAGCTTTAGCATTATTAATTGGTAGTACCATCTAGCTAGAACTATTCCATTGAAGTATCGACTTTGCAAGCATAAATAAAACATCTGGAAAATCCTCTCTAAAATTCTAATCACAGATTCATAGAGGCCTTACTACCTATATATATAGCCATATATAACATCTCAGCCTCCATGCACACATCATCATCATCAACATCTCTCTCTCTCTCTCTCTCTCTCTCTCTCTCTCTCTCTCTCTCTCCTGTTGGGGGAATTTAATTTCTTTTGTGAACCAAGCAATGGGAGGGAAACCTTGCGTCATGAGGTTTTATCTAATAATGGTGCTTCTCCTAGTGGAAGAGAACAATGTAAGAAAACAATTACTACATCTTACAACTTGCATCTTTCTTCGTTTGATCTATGCTGAAAATTGGTGCGAGTTTGTGTGTGTACATATATGGTTAAAAAATTGGGAAATCACGTAAAAAATTTTGAATTTTTTTATTTGAATTATTTACATAAATAGTGTTAATTGTGCATTCTAACTTCTACGCGTTATAGTCTGACCGAATTCTAAGCAGTGGAAAACTAACCATATAAATTTAAATTCTCCAGAGAAAATCTGATACAAGAGAGAGTTGTATGCAAAACAAATTTCACAAAATTGTTTCAGAAAATACAGCAGCTCATTGGTTACAATGTTGTACATTTTGGAGTTGAATAATTTTGAAGGATAAGTTTAAAATATGTTTATTTCTAGAAACTTATTAGCAAATAAGTTTGGAAAACCAGCAACCCATCGAGCCGAGGAAGTTTCTTTCAGAATTCGACTTATGGCATGTGTAATTGCAAGTGGGGTGCCAGTGCAGTTGGCACGGCCTCATACCCCTCGTACATTCTCCTAAAGTACGGCATGTGTAATTTGAATTGTGATTCAATAAATTTATAGTTGGCTAGATTGATAGTCCAAGAAATCAAGTTCGAATTTATTTAATTCTCAGACATCGGAATTGTGTCATTTTCAGGCTATGATGATAGCAACAGAGTCTCCCACTCCACAACCACAACCAACAGGAAACCTTCCCACGGTAAAGATTTCTCATCATCAGTACCCATGGGTGTAGTAGTATATACTTTGACACCTTTTTTGCCCACTAGTATTTAAAATGCTCACACTTTGTGTGATGTTTTGTTTCAGTATGGTGCCACTCCAGGCAGTCTGCATCCTCAAGGTAATTAAGAAATTAACTTGCCAGATGGTTATCCGCAATGGGTTTCAGTATATTTGTGCGTTAAAATGTGTATTAGGATAAAAATAGATCCCAATTAGACATTGCTAACATAGGAGTGTGTTAGAACATCCACAACGAGTTTGGTAAATTTGTATGCTAAAAATGTTTATTAGGATAAAAATGGGTCCCACATGTGTGTATTAGGAGTAGTGGACATTTATATTTTATGGTTGGAATTTGAATCATAGAGGTGTGACCCACTTATTGTTTGCTAGCATAGTTGCCAAGTTTGACAACTATGTTAGCATACTACAAGATTTAACACACTCTAACGCACAAATTAATACAAGCATTGTGGCACAAAAAATATATTTTTATTTGCCAAGTCTTAACATACACAATTAAAACACTAGTTAGTAAATCCATTGTGGATCGGTGCTCAGAGTACTGGCGACTACAATGAATTCGACGTTCGAGTTACACAATTAAAATGCTAGTTAGTAAATCCATTGTGGATCGATGCTCAGAGTACTAGCGACTACAATGAATTCGACGTTCTTTTCAATGACTCGATATTTGGTCCAATGAATTGACTAATTTGAGGATCAAATTCTACCAATCACTAGCGGGGGCGAAATTAAAAAAACAGAGAGCTTGGGATGGTACTTTTGCTGGAAACTATTAATTGGAGATCCTTTAAGACTCCTTGATACCGTAATGTTCAATCTGTACTCAATCTTTGACTCTTAGATCTCATTAATTAATTTGACTTAACCCGGCTAAATAGTTTAATACCCTCCATACAGATGAGGGAGCTAGCTTTTTTCCAGTGGCATCGGTAATTGCTTACTTCACATTCTTTGTACTGCGTAATGCAGATTGCAGCAAGTCATATGACAGCCAAACTCAACAGGAATTTTAAGTAACCCTTGCAATTGATCAAGTTAAGCTCTCGAAGGGGAAATCCTAGATCTGTCCCTTTTCGAAAAATGTGTAACATTTTGAGCACTGATATATTATTGCTTGACACGTGAGTCGTTTTTTTTTTTGGTAATTCAGGGTGTCTCGGGCCAGCTTGTGCGCACCTCAGACTTTTTACACGCTTATGCGTGAGAGTGAGGTGGGCCTAAGAGTTGTTGGTAAGGAGAATTGAAACTGAGATCTTAAAATGGAGCAAACATCTAAGTTTCAGGCCAAGACCACTTGGCCAACCCCTTGGGGTTGCGAGTCTGTTTTTTAGTTTATTTTCGGCTTAAAATTATACTCATTTCCCCTCCAAATTGTGGTAGTGAGTTATTTCCGATGCTCAGGGTTATGAGGCATTAAGATCGTCTTAGGCTGTCATGTTTTTTTTTTTTTTTTAATAATGCAATGTCCCGGATTAGCTTGCGCTCACTTCGAGATTAATCTCTATAGCGCCCTTGGGACATTCTTATGGGAGCACATGGGTGGCCCTTGGGGAGACTCAAACTAAGACTTGTAGGAGCAAACCTCAAGCCTTAACCAGCTGAACCAACCCCTTAATTAGGTTCTTAGGCTGTCAGGTTGTCCTCTGCTATAATAGGGCTGCATCTAGAAAGGCATGCTTTATTTCAAAATATTGGTCCAAAACTGGGCAAGCTAGTCTTCTTGACTAAAAGGTTCATTCACTCTATAGTCTCATATCATCACAGATTTTAATCACGACCACTTAAAAAAAATGGTTTAATTCTTTTGTTGGTCATTTTTTTTCAGAGTGCAGTCCACAATGCACGACGAGATGCTCGAAAACGGCGTACAAGAAGCCGTGCATGTTCTTCTGCCAAAAATGCTGCTCCAAGTGCCTGTGCGTACCCCCAGGAACCTACGGCAACAAGCAGTTTTGCCCTTGCTACAATAACTGGAAGACCAAGAGGGGTGGGCCCAAATGCCCTTGAATTACCCTTCTTCCTTTTTTTCATATTAAAAGTTGTTCGTTGAACTCAATTTTTGATTTTACGATTGTAAAATAATATTCTGCCTGTTATTCTATTTAACTTGGCTGTCCAATAAATTTGATTGTTGATTATCGAATCACCTCTGTTTTCTCTCGTTTTATTTTTCCTTTTTGTTGAGAAAGTCACGGATGTTTTCAAGATTTCGACTCTACGAATCTCTGAGGGAACTCAATCCAACTTGTGCTCAAACAGCACTTTCTTTCATGGTGCTTTAGGGCACGTTTGATTCATTGTTAGACAATATTACAGGGTAGAGGAATTTTAGAGCAAATAAATATGCATTACAACAAAAAACCAATCTGGGCCAAAATTGCCCGAGGCGGCTCTACAGCTAGCGTGGGGTATTCAGTTGAACTCCCTCGTGAGTCGTGACCACATACACTAGGTAGTTATAGTTCTTAATTCTCGTTGAAACGACTGTTTTGAACACCCTAGGCCACAAAAGGCCCAATTTCACTAAGGGAAATAAGTAGTACTTAATTTGAATTACAGGTGACGCATTTGGAGAGAATCACATATCTCGCAAAGCAAAAAATAAGTATTTAAAAAATAAGAACCTTAGTGGAATGAGGAACAGTCAACCAGAGGCCTGGTTAAATATAGGGGAACTATCATGGACATATCTTTAAGCTAGCGTGTAGAGTATAAAATTAACAACCGCTCCGGCTAAACTAAATGGACTACAGGTTGATTGCAATAGTTAAGTTGTTTCTCCCAAATAGTATTTTAGTTGATGTAATTGAGGAGAATGTCCTGCTTAGAAATCCCTGAAAATTTAGTTTGGTGAAAACACACCTTTGTCATGTAAGTGAATTCATTTTTCCACTCCTCCAAACTTTTTTTTTTGTTCTTATTCATTTAGATTTATTATCTCATCTTTTGAAGTGAAATGAGTGGAGAGAGATAGATAGAAAAAATTTATTATGGACCGTGCGTAGAAGTTTTGAGTACCCCAAACGAGCAAGCCTTTAATGTGCTAAAAGCTTACAATAGACCATAATATGAGATCACATGAAAAAAGATTAAAAAAGAGAGCATAGAAGGTGAAAAGGAGAGTGCAAAATTACTACCTTTGGGTAAACTATCATTGGTTATATTAGTTTTTATTTTTTCGCTTTCTTTTAAAATTAAGGGGAGTGATTTTGCCACTCCATTTTTTGTTAATGTCACTCTCATTTGTGTCTTTATTAGATAATTTGTTTTGTGAGAGAAAGAGAGTGGTATTAACAAAAAGAGGAGTGACAAAATCAATTTACTAAATTAAATGAAAAAAAATAGATCGGTAATTTTGAAAGCTGAACGATTTTCTAGTTCGTTTATTATTTTTTCTTACAAAAAAAAAAGTTTTTCGAAAGACAAACAAATTGGAATGGCTAGAATATATATCCAAAAAAAAAACATTTTTTCAGAAAAAATCCCACTATAGCCATGACTCATGAGCCATCCACCAAGGTCCAAATAATAGAAGGTCAAAATCATATATTATAGACCAAATTTTTTTTACAGAGTACAACAACAAACGATCTGTAAGCTATATCAACAAACATATATTATAAACATATATTCGATTACTTACAAATATTCAAACAATCTGTAAGCTATATCATCAAAAAGAAACGAAAACACGATCGAGCACAACAACAAACGCTAAAACAAATTACTTGTAATAATTCTGCTGGTGAAATCAGCAGCAACACAGTTTTGTCTCGAATCCCAATAGTTCCTCAATTACAGAGTAGTCGACCCACCTTGGTTTTTCTTAGCAACTGGAATGGCTTTCGCGTGCTTGTCGCTGGCTTGGCGAAGGCTCAGGGACTTGGTCGCCTCGCCGTCTTCGATCTTGCCACCGTTCGGGGTTTTGATCGGAATCAGCTGCGGCCGAGCGCCGTCGCCGGCGTGTGGTTGTGGGCGAGGGAAGAAGAAATCAGTTGGGAAGAACTTGTACTGGAGTCCGGCCATGTAAATATGGCCACAGCTTTGAATTCTGTTTTTTTTTTTTTTAAAGCACTTTTGGTTGGTTTGTCCAAATGCGTTTTGCTTGTACCATATTTTATAGAGAGCAAGTCAAAGGCTTGGGAGTAGGGAAAAATTATTTGGTGGTTCATACTTCATTTGGGAATAGAGAAAATTACATATATGGACTCCACAAACATTTTTGTGGGCTCCATACATTTAGGGTGAGTTCACGCTGAGTATGTTTTTTGTTTGCAGTAACCTCTTTTACTACAAATTACTTTTCGTAATTTTTGTTTAATTTTTTTCGTTATTTTTTGGATTAATCGTTTGTCTCAAAAAGAGGAATTTGAAAGTTTGGAAATGTTAGACTGAACTTGGAAAAAATTTGTATAAGACAACACTATATACAAAAATACCAGCTGTAAATTTTTTTTCGTCTTTAGTGAATTTTTTTTTTTTTGCTTCTTGTCATTATGTTTCACTTTTTAGACTCTTTACGTCAAGACTAATGATTAATCTAAAGAATAAAATGTGAACTAAAAATTATTAAAAAACATAAACAAAAATACCGAAAAACACAATAATATAACGTGAGTTCACCCTTAGCACCAGGTTCCACAAAAATGTGTGGTGAATGAAAGTACCAAGGCACTACATGGCGGTGCTCCAAAATCACTGAATAATTACTCGAGCATGGGAACCGCGAATCGAGTTTGAATAGCTCCAAACCGAGCGATTTGGTTAAGATTTTTTTGTAGGATAGATTGGATTTTGGCTTAAAAAATAGATAATAAAAATCAAATAGATTGGTCGGTGGATACATGCTCATCGAGTTAGATTGTAAAGCGATTCAAAACCGTAACACCATAAGAAACAAGACTCAACCATAGGTGACTTTAATGGATTTTAGTATTTTTTTGACGATTTTAATGTAGTTGAAAATAAGTTTAATGATGTAATTCGCGAGTGTATTAATGAATCGTTTGTACACATAATATCTCGGTTAAGAATGATTGTGGTACCAAATCAGAATCAGGCCGTAGCCCAATGGTTTCGATTGATCCAATGCTATGAATATTGTGGAGTCGTTTGGTTCTTCAAATCCCAAATTTTTAAGAATTGATTTTACTCTTGAATTGTGACATCTTCGTAGCTGTCTGATGAGTGTGAGTCCCACGTATAGCGTGTGGAATTTAAGTGTATCAAACGGTTCTGATTCCATACGCGTTCGAACACCGAAATTACGCATGAGTCAACAAATTGAGCGAGAATAAGCATCGATATTTGTTAATACAATAATTTAACATGGTGATTATTTTGCTTACATAAGTTCGTACTTTAAAAGTTCTCTTTTTCCTCCATAGGATAATAATTAATTTACAAAGTCGTCGAGAATGACATCAAATTGGGTTACATTACTACAAGAATGTCCAAAATCAAAATATTCAAGATGGTTCAAATACCGCAGACGAGTCTTATCTGTATGAGGTTTTGAATGATCGTTTGTTAGTTTAGGCATTTTTTGTGGTTGCTTTCCTCCCTTCTTGCGGGTGGCTACCCGTTTTCGATGTATGATTTTCGTATTAATGAAAACACCTCTAAACTTTAGAAAAAAAGAAAACACCGCAGATGACCTACGACTTGATAAATAGTTGCATAACGACCAAGAAATAATCAGACTTTATATACGGCAATGATCGGCTTGTTGTCATTTCAATGAAAAAAAGTGAAAAGGAAATCAAATTGAGCTATACCCCTTGGTTCCAATGAAACTGGTTCAAGGTCATAGAGGAGCGTCAAAAGTCTGAAACTTATGGTATTTTTTATTTTTCGTAATTTTTTGTTTAGTTTTTAATTTTAATTTTTGAGGTTAATCATTCGTCTCGACGAGAAGAATTGAAAAAGTATAAAAAAAATATAGACTAATATTGAAAAAATTCAAATAAGACGGCACTCTAGATAAATAAGACAATTGTTTGATAATTCTTTTAACTCTAGTGAATTTTTTTTTCTTTCGGTCATAATTTTGTAATTTTTAGACTTCTCTCGTCGAAATGGATGATTAATCCAAAAAATATCAGTCAACTCTGACAAAATTTTTGAAAAGACGAACAAATCACAAAAAACAAAAAACAAAATTAAGTTTACAAGAATGGAGGGCTAGCTATCTCCTCATAATCTATTTATATAATTTCGACCCTATTAATCTCGCACATTTAGATAGCCAATTAAGGCTAACTCAGTTGGTTAAGATTTCGAATCTCCCCACTTACATATTGTTGTCTTTAAATCCTCACAATTTACACAATGTCCTTAGTTTGCACTTTATACTTTATAATACATGATATAAATAATTTCTTCTATAGATTAAAGAATAAACTGCCGCCCATTTAGATGCGTTAATTTTCAGGAAGAAAAGTCAATATAAGGCAGTGCAGTATTTTAATGACCCTCTCCGGTTGTATTTTAGATCCAGTGAATATTCGGTGATGATGTCACACTCCACACGACGGCTACCCAACAAAAAGAAAATCCTCGTGCTCGGTTGATATCAGCATCGGTAATCAATCACGACACGTACTTTCTTGTAGCCGTTCGTTTGCAAAAAGTCAGAAAAAGAACCATCGAGATTTTAGCAATATTACCCACTAGCGAATTGCCCGTGCCTATGGCACTACCCATTCGATTGGAATTACCTTTTGAATCTTCATAGTAGCTAAAACACTAAATCGATTCACGAAATAAATTAATTGAGAGAGATAATTTGATCAATCATATCTAGAACTAAGCCAACTTCTCCTCTAATTCATAGACCTCCCTTGCATGTGCATCAAAAACAACCGTGTTATTTGCACAGATGTTTTTGCACATATCATGCACATACATTTTTGTGGAGTCCATATCAGGGTCTCACAAAATGATTCGAACTGCTCATTTTTTTAAAAATATTTTTTGGAGGGTTCCTGTAAAAAATCAACTCCAACGGATATCGGTAGGGGTTTTCTCAGAAATCGTAAGATGAATCATTCTGTTTTGCCCTACGATTTCTAAGAAAGCCCTAATCGACATCCGTTGGAGCTGATTTTTTATAGGAACCCTCTAAAAAATATTTTTCAAAAAGATGAGCAGTTCGAATCATTTTGTGGGATCTCGATATGGGCCCCACAAAAATATATGTGTAAAAATATCTGTGTGAAAATCATTGCTGCATCAAAAACTCTTTCAAAAAGATTTCCAAAATACCCAAAAAAGTATTTTTGAGCCTAACTTTTGTGGAATCAAAAAAGTATAAAATTATGACTTGTACTCAAATTTTTTTTTTAAATATCCAAGTTAAAGCCAACTTGGGGTTTTATCTTGTAATATTTTTTTGATTCCTCTCGTTGAGAAAAATTAATAATCCAAAACAAAAAAAATAAAAACCCAAAAGTCCAAAAATTCCTTAGCAGAATCTGCTTAAAATAGTTTTGATTTTTTAACACACTGTAATTTTTTTAAAAAAAAACAAAAGAACACACTGTAGGGATGTATAAGTGAGATGGATTGTGGGGGAATTTCATTTTCCCTTATGGCAGTATTGTAATAAATGTGGGCACTTTAATTAAATGAGAAGAATGCCTTTTCACCATTAGATTAAATGAATCTTAGCCATTGGATCAACTTGTGTTTGTGTGGAGGCCTACACCCTTGTGTTTTATTAGGTAGATGTCCAAAATATTCTATCTCACTCCGTTTGGTTTTACATTTTAAGAGTTGTTTTTAACTCTCGGTACGATTTTCAATAAATATTTTCTTTATTTTCTCCATTCATTACCATTCTAACTCTTAAAAATAACTTTCTAAAATGTAAACCAAACAAACGTTTTTTCAAATTCTGGATATTTTCTTGTTATTTTTTATGCTCCAATCTCAATCAAAGAAACTAGAACACTAAAATACTCCGTACCTTTTTTTGGGGTAAATTATCAGAACCACCCCTGGCGTTCCTAAAAATTATAAATTGCCCCTCACATTTGAAAAATCACAAAAGATCTCCTACCTCATAACAAATTACTCCCTTGTCGTGATGTAATTGCTAGGAAATTCGATAAAATTTGCCTGACGTAGTCAAATCCTAATTACGGTGGACCAAAATGTCTTTTTCTTTAGCTTGTGAAAGTCTATTTTCACACATTTGTAGCCTTTCACAAGCTATAAATGTTCAATGTGGCCCACTTTAATTCAAATTTGATGACGTCAGACAAATTCTGTCCAATTTCCTAGTGGCTACAATATAACAAGGGAGTAATTTGTTATGAGATATGAGGTAGTATTTCTTGTAATTTATCAAATATGAGGGAAAATTGTAATTTTGAGAAACCTTGAGGGTGATTTAGTAATTTTTCCCTTCTTTTGTCTTCGCTAATTAGTCTTTCTTTTCTATTGATAGTCTATAAGGTAAAGAAGATGGCAAAATGACATGCACTGTAGTATACTTTTTCACTTTCCAATATCATCGATCTCACATATTTTTTACACATTTCAATATACTTTGGGAAATGATTTTGCCACATCATTTTTTGATAATGCCACACTCTGCAAGTGTATTTTTGCACCAAAAAATACATTTACAGGGTGTGGCATTATCAAAAAATAGTGTGGCAAAATCACTGCCCTATACTTTTCATACTTAATTAACTACAGTCCATTGTGCTGTTTTTAGCATTTTTCCTTGCAAATAATTGTCGATTTCTGATAAACTTTGTTTATTTTGTTCAAGACGACTCAAAGAAAATTATTTGTAGAAAATTGAAGAAAGTGCACTACTGAAGACAGATTGGACTAAAATTAATTATTATTAAAGACAGTGGGTACTCTTAGTTTTTGGTGAACTTATTTTTAGATCTTGTTACCAAAATACTTAAGATTGCACAATTGTCACAACATGAGAAATCAAAAAAAAAAGAAAAGAAAATATGGACCAACGTATAAAAAATCAGAAAGGCAAAGACAGTTCCAATTTGTTTTGTTTTAGCACCTTTTTTTTTTTCTTCTAATCTTTTGGTCATCATTGTTTATAGTTTAAACTTCTCTTGTCATGTTGAATGGTTAGTTCCAAAAAAATTGACGCAAACTCAACAAAAAATTTTAAAAAACAAAGAAAAATTACACCTTCATTACCGAGCACCCCTTGTCAAGTGGGGCACCAAGCGGCATTCAGCCATTCGTATCGGCATAGATGGCTCGGATTGAATCTGAGCGCATACAGATACGTACTGAACTGTCCATTGCTTGGTCAAGATCCGAACCATCGATTGCCAAGATAAATGGTTAAATCGGCTGCTCGACACCGCTGCCTAGCACTCCCGCTTGTCACCATCTACCAATCCCATTAATTTCAGGGCAAACCTACCTAAAATGATTCCCAAAAGACCTAACGCAGAAGAAGAGAAAAGCACCAAAGAAGGCCTGATGTCTTAATGCACAGAAGAGAATATTCGGATATTTGCGTTACACTTGATGACCATAAAGATGGACTGACGTGAAGGTAGGTGACAATTAGATCTGGACCATTTCTAAATCACGCACATGCTTTTCTCAACCTACGACTTTCTTTCAATTTGAGCTACTGTATGCTTCAGTTGCTCTGGGTAGGTTTGCACATGCATCATCCACTCGAGCTCATTTTATTTTTTTATATATATTTTTTTAGTTTCGAGGTAAGGAGCGTTGGAACCAACTTACGCGTACATTGACTTCTTCTTTTTTCCCTTCACTGATCAAAACTAGGTGTCCACGCCAAAAATGAAAAATTCACGAGAGAAACTTTCGGAGCTTAATCGAACTATTGACTTAGGTGTTTGCACTAGTGATTAACTTATCCAGAATAATTTTTTTGTTTTGTTTTTATTCAATTTTTTTTGTTTTGTTTTTATATTTGTTAGTTTTACACCAAACTTTTATGTGATATGCGTGAGTAAGGATAAGAGGAACCGAAAAAGTAAAAAATTATGACTTTTACACAAGTATTTTGGAAAATGTCCAAAAAAATGTCCAAAAACTAACTTTTAGAGCTTTTATTTGGATATTTTCCAAAATATACTTGGGTAAAAGTCATAATTTTTGGACATAATTTCATTTGGACATTACAAGTGGGATGATGCTATGGTGTCCCCGGTCATTTTGGGGACACCGTAATTTTTGACATAACTTTACCATTAGGATCATAACTAAAATCAATTACAAGCATAACAGAACCCAAACAAGGCATAACCAAGGAATATTCTAAAAACCAAGCAAGGCGTAACTAAACCCAACCAACGCATAACAAATGCCTTCTATGATTTTGTTATGCTTGTAATGGGTTTTGGTTATACTTATAATGGTTTTGTTATGCCAAAAATTACGGTGTCCCCAAAATGATCGGGACACCGAAGTCATTCCCTTACAAGTGCGATAACCAGAATCTCAAAGAGAGACATGTAATCTTTGGACATAATTTCATTTCCATTAATTTGGACAAATCCATATAGTAGTACATTATTTAATTATCTCTTTGTTATCTTCATCCTACGTCTCAAGCTCTTTTTGTCAAGTTTATTTTGTACTTTAACCTCTCCCCTGTATTTTTAACCTTTGTAGCTTGTTTAATTGTGATCTTGTTAAAATGATCTACTGTATTAAACAACAGAAATGGGTATTTATTGACCATGTTGTGATAGGGGTACGTACTTTATTGATCATGTTTTGAACACTTGTTTATAATAACTAGTCGCAACGAGATCATATTGACACCCAAATTTACAGTGCATACTTTTCACTAAATATCTAAAAGTTATCAGGAAAAATAAAATTTCGATCTATAAAGATTGTGAAAAATATTTTTACAAGTGATCTCGAATAAGAATTTTTCAGAATGAGATGGTTTAGTCTATGACGTTGTAGCATATATAGTTTTTCGTGACTATTAAAAAAATAAGTAAACGCCCCAAGTAGACTATAACAATCTATATATTAAGTGACAATTGTAAAGCAATACGAAAGAAAGTCGATGCATGAAAGGAGAGGTCTAATTATTTCTAAGTTATATATACTACAAGTTGTATGTTTCACGTTTATGTGTTACCTATACAATTATTCAATAATGTGAAGGGGTGTAAGTAGAATTTCACCTCGAGCTTGGAAGCGGAGCTATGGAGTATTCACTAGGGATTGGAAATCATTCTGGAGAGGAAGCTGACTAATCGTATCAATCGAATCGGACTCTCTTACAGCAATTAACTTGATAACGGAAGGCAACTCAAATCACCACCCTTAAAGTGTGTTGATAAATGAGGCCCATTACCTCTTGGCCTAGACTAACACCATGCTTGGTCACATCTACCGCTTGGTCAACCAATGTGCAGACCACCTCGCTAAATTGGGAAAGGAACATATTGATGATCTTGTATTTATCATGGATATTTTTCTTTTGATATGCAACAAAATTTTATTAGAAACTCGATAAATGGTACATCGAGGGAAGACCAATTACAGACTTAAAAGATAAAAGCCCATAAAGGACCAAGAAAAAGAAAGAAAAAACAAAAATACGAAAAAATTACATTCAATAATAATTGAATAAGCCCCATATATATAAGAGGTAGCAACGGCAGTCAGTCTTATATATAGATCACAAAAACCCAGGGACTCCACAGAGAAGAGCATCTGAGGTGACAGCTCTTAGCCCTCCAAGTCATTGGAATTGAAAGAGCTACAAAAAACCGCAGCAGATAGTCAAATATACCATCTTTTATCCCACCAAGCTATGATCGAGAGAGTAACTAAAAGCATTGATATGCCCATTGCTATGAGAGAGTTTGTGATACGTGATAGCCTGAATATCAGGCAAGTGCTAGATTAGGATTAGGTTTTCTCCTGTTTTTGTAAGACTTAATCTTATGTGTGTACTCCTAATGTGGTACTTTCCTTTGTAATCTTTAATGAATTTTCGTTTGACCGAAAGAAAAAAAGTAAGTAGAACTTTTTCATTTTTGAGTGGGGCATGTAGGGGTGAGTCCACTTTGGATGATGGTTATGTACGCCACCATATAACCCTAGGTTGCAAGATCACTCAGTAACGCTCCAAAGTAAAATTGGATATTTTTTCTTTCCTTTCGTACAAATTTTTTTTATTTCAACAACCTATTGGGTACAGTTAAAAAAAAAAAAAAAAAACAAACAAAAAAACTACCAAACAACCTATTGGGAGATGTATTGTCAACATGATACAAAATCATAATATAACTTATTAAAGAATACAAAATCCCACCAAATCAGACTTTGTGTTGCCAATTCGACGAAGACTTTATACAATTGTGTCAAACACAGTGACGAGATTTATAGAACTCTGAAAGATTGTACTCCACAATTGATATATTGCGGTGGTGAGTTTTTTAATAACCTGCAGGTCTTAGCTAACGAATTATGAAGCATTGCTAATAGGTGCGTTTCAAATTTCAACGCAAGTTAACGACTTTTCTAGTTTTCTTTCTCTTTCCAAATTTTCAAATGTTTTTTTTTTGCTTCCTGAAAATGCTTGAAATGTCGCATTGTGTATGTGTCCGGTTTTTAGAAACTAATTGGAATCAAATAAAGCTTTTGGTTTTTTCCGTAGAAGAAATCATTTTATCATATATGAAATACTTAGTACAAATTCGGGACACTACATTAATTAATGTGAGAGTTCACAAGACAACCAAGCCCAACAACTCAACGAATACAAGAAATAAATTCATTAGGGTAGAAAAGAAAGGAAAAACCCCTCGAAGGGAAGAACATTCACACGAAAGTTGAGAGGTTCAAACTTCTGACTTCATAGTGAGATGCAAGAGTCCTGATCAACTGAATTAGCCCTAATTGGTTGTCATCGTCTTTCCTTTGACAAATCGGTAGTAACTTTATTAAATTTTGGAATCAGTTCCTGTCCACACCCTCTTTACAATATACACCTCTCTCTATCACCGTGTGATTGCTAAATTAAATCTAAACCCTACTATTTCTATTACCCAAATACCGGTAACTTCCTCCACCGGTTACCAATTTTATGGTGCCCAAAACTCTCTCCCTCAAAGGGAACTATTAGAAACATGTACGAAAGATTGAGTCACACATCAGATAAACAGAAAATAAGTTGGATCCTAATATACAGTTGAATGGGTGCTCACCAATTACAACGCTCAATATACATTGTGTCTAGGTCATGTGGTGTGGATTCCGTAGGTTATCCGCAACAGATTAACCCTATGCACACACGGGAAAAACATAGCCTCAAGCTGATCAAACTCCCAAGTCCCAACAAGTGGGATCAAAGCTGATGACAGGAAAAATTCTTAGTGCATACAAGCAAGTGGCCGGCAGCAAGGTGACTCTCAATGGAGTAAGTGTGGTAGATAAGCTCGGGTTTGGACACAGTATTGGAGAATGATAGTAGATTAAGAATTAAGGAGAGTCAAATGGATCAAATTGAAGCGGAGCTATGCCCAATGCATGGTTCACACATGAAGGGGGGAGATAAGCTCAGGTTTGGACACGGTGTTGGATAATGGTGATAGATCAAAAAGTAAGGGGGAGTCAAATGGATCAAATCGAGACGGAGCTAGGTCCAATGCATGGTTCACACATAAGGGGAAGATTGTTTGGAACACATGTGAAAGAGTACATCCGATGTCTTCGTGTTTTTGGGTGTATCAGTTAGGCTCCCTTTGGTTTTGATTGGCATCTTGCCTTCATTTTTTCGATCTTAGTGGTGTGCCCTCGATCCGTTTAATCGTTGTAATCCTTTAAAAGACTAATAAATTTCTTTTACTGAGAAAAAAAAGAGTGAGTCCAACGTCAAATAAATAGAGAAAGGATTAGACCTTAATATACGATCGATTATTCGATTGTTTATCAAGTAGCTTGTTGTGCTAGAGGTGATAACATTAGGAATCAAGTGAGGGACAACCATGCCGGCCAATTGGAGGAAGTTTATACTCTTGATTGTACGGCATAGATGGCAATAAACATACAATTACAATACAAATTTGAAGTGTGATGGCCTATCCAGCCGACTGCTATTTGCTAACCAATTAATAGATTAGCACAGTCGAATCCTCGTACGAATTCAATCTCAATCATTTGTAATTTGGTTATCGAAACAAATATTAGCACAATCAATTTTCTTAATTAACCGCTTGTTTATCATCGTAAGTTTTATTGGTATGTACGTAGAGTATAAGCTAATCGATTTTGGAATTGGTTAGCGATCTGGACGGTAGTGGATTTGAGAATCGATTTTCCCATCGTGGAATTGAAGTTGATCAATTTTTAAATTGATCGAGCTTCAATTCTGTCTTACAATATGTTTTGGTCAAGTAATTGTCATACGTTTGTGGTCACAAGGATGGCAATTGATATCATGGAAATGTGTAGTTCAGCTTTGAACTTTTTTTGGAAGGCAAAAAATTTTATAATCTTCGAAATTGTTACAAAGATTAAAGAAAAAGGGATGATGACATCGTATCCCTAACTCTAAGAACAACAAATTCCTAAAATTAAGAATAATCATGTGCCCGCCCGATACCCAAAACCGAGATTGGCAAAAAACCAATCAAGGAAGCACCCATGGCGACAAGCCCACCCATAAAAGGCCTAAAATGCCCGAATACAGAAATACAGGTCAAAAGAAAAATGGGCCAGGCCCAGCCCAAAGAAGGCCAAGCCCAGACCCACACCCCTAACCCTAATTAGAGCAGAACACCACCACCGCACCACCTCACCGTCAGCCACCACCCCCAACAGGCAACCCACCACCACCACAAGACTCCACCAGCCAAGGCCGTGTCTCGAAGACCACCAGACTCCGAGTAGGCCGAAGACCCACGCCGACTGATCCCATCCCACTCCCGAACCCCAAAGCCTCCGAGAAACCGCCAAGTACTAAGCTTTGAACTTTTATTGGCCTAAACTTATGAAATGACAAGTACTATTAACAAATAAAAATTAATAGTTGGTTGGCGATCTGGACAGCAGTGGATTTGAGGATCGATTTTCCCGTCGTTGAATTGAAGTTGATCAATTTTTAAATTGATCGAGCTTCAATTCTGTCTCACAATATTTTTTGGTCAAGTAATTGTCGTTTGTGGTCTCAAGGATGACAATTGATCGATATCATGGAAATGTGTAGTTTAGCCTTCAACTTTTATATATTGGCCTAAAGTTTAGGCCCTAAAATTCTTCGAAAATTAATAGTTGGTTACATATGCTGGCGAACCTATGAGCTATGTTTATGACATTACTGTTTTTTGGTAAGTGAGTAATTTTATTACCACAAAGAGAGTTTATACAATGAAGTTCAATTCATGCATGCATATCAAAGTGCAACTCAACCTCTACAAACACTAGTAAAACTAGAACTAAACACCACCTCTTCCAAAAAAGAGAGGTATTGCACCTATAGTATAAGCAAAAATCCCAAAGGTTGCACTCCATAGAGACAACAATATGAACTCAACTCTAATTAAGGTGGTTTGTAGTCTTCATGATTAGCTGAGCGTTCCTTTCTTTTAGACTTTGGTGGCAAACCAATAAACCTCAATTGAGCATGGGCGTAACACACAAATTCGAGTCCTCAATAAAGAACGCAAAAAGGATGCACGCACCAAATAATAATTTTTATGTATTCGAATTAAATAAAGTGTACAATACTCTATGATATGCAGACATATGCTCTCTTACAAGAAAAATAATAAAATCCTCTGGTTCGATCTCCAATGAAGTCGTAGTCCAACGGATGTAGAAGCTTGTTGTATAGAATTGAAAGGGTTGATGATTTATCCAAAACTTCGAGTAGAGAAGGTTGAAGAAATGAAGTTTGGTAAAGTGCTTAAACGGCGTGATGTTGAACAAACTACGTGTTAGAAGCACGATCTCCACAAGGTTTGATGTGTAGAATGGGTTTTGTAGACGATTTGGCACATTATGAGCTGAGTGTTTTCTAGTTCTCCACAATGGCTTGAGAGAAGGAAAATTTAAGAACTTCGAGGAGAGCCTTGAGAAACGCTTGAGAGTGCTTGAAAATTCTCTTGGCCCCAAGGCATTTTGAGGATACTTGAGAGCTCTTGTAGAATGTCAAACAAAAGGTCCCATCTCCACCATATGAGCTTCGATTCATAAGCCCAAGGAAACGGGTGCTAATATTCAAAAGATCTTCAAGGATTAATTTTATTGAAGTGATATTACAATCATCTTCCAAGCGTTTTTGTTTGGTTTCCATCCATCATCTTCCCGAAAGAACTAACCTCCAAAGAGGTCTAGGTAAAACTTCAGATGAGCCATCATGGTTGATCTCCACAGACTCCTCTTCACAAATCAGAGGACCACTTGAAGCATTAAAACCCTTTACAACCACATTTTGAGTTCAGACCACTTACGTCGAAACCATCAATGTGTGATTTCTACGATATATTACTATTAAAAGTTTTTTTTTTTTTTTTGCTCGACTATTACTATTACAAGTTGTTCATCAAAGTTTCATTTCTTGTGGCCGAATCTTGAAACTCCTTCAAATACGATTTCCTTGAAGTTTGTGGAGTTGTGGCTCCTTCAAGGAAATCATATTTGATTATTCAACCTTCATTGGAGTTTTCTTGTCCATTAGTATACAATTTCCTCTCTTTTGTAGACTGCAAAGTTGTAAGCCACAACTCCACAAACTTGTGATAATTTGGGAGTCGGTTCCTACCCACACCCTCCATTCAGGTTTTACAATATGCACACCTCTCTACCACCCTAGGATTGCTCAACATAAATCTAAACCCCCCTAGTTCTAACACCCAAATTCCTGTTACTTCCGCCACCAAGGTTATGCTGTCCAAAAACTCTCCCCCTCGAGTGATCTCTTCCTTTTCTCTATAAAATACTCCCTCAGTGCCCATTTTTTAGTCTCTCGTTCTATTCAAACCGGATATTAAATTGATTATATTTTATATTGATAATATTTTTTAGGGCAAATTTTTGTAGTCGTCCCTCTAGTTTTACGGTTGTCTCAATTTCGTCCATCTAGTTTCAATTGTCTCCATTTCGTCCTTGTAGTTTGTTTTACGTTCCAAATTGATAAAATCGTTAACACCGTTAATGAAACTAATAGAAAAAATATGATTAAAAAATTAAGTACTTCAATTTTCAATCCGGTTGAACCGTTGCGAATATCTTATTTTTTAGATCATTTTATCTTAAATGGTCATAATGGATTTTTGGCTCTAAGGCCTTTCAATGAGCACCCTAAGAGAGCCCTGAAACTAAATAACGAGTCTTCAGGTGCTCGTTGAACATTTTGTTCATTAACAAAATGTTCTTAGCATGTCCTTAAAATGTATTAATTATCAAAACACGTCATGGGCCGTCATTTTCCCTTTTTCTAAAAAAAAAAGGGAAAATGACGGCCCAGGATTTCGAAAAAGGGAAAACAACGGCCCAGGACGTGTTTTGATAATTAATATCTATCAAGGACATGCTGAGAACATTTGTTAATACTGAAAATGTCCTTACAGGGTATTAATTATCAAACACGTCCTTGGCTGTCATTTTCCCAAAAAAAAACCCAAAGCAAGCCCGGCCCAAACAGAACTAAGGCCGAAGTGACTGGTTTTGATCCAATAAACAACTGGGCCAACACCCACGTGACCCATTAACCAGAACCTCATGGTATTTGGATAAAAACGGGAAATATTGATTTCTACACTTTTTCAATTGATGCACACACTCATTTTTTCGTCTTTCAGTTAGTAAATTTACGAAATAGTTCTTGAAATTTATAAAAAGTGTATGCATGCAATGTGGAGACTATTTCGTAAATTCAACTACTAAAAAACCAAAAAAAGGAATGATGGCATCAATTAAGAGGGTGTAAAAATCAATTTTCAAAACGGATCTAAACACTAATACGGAAATGGTTCGGCTTACTACTACTATAGAACCGCGTCAATCCGTGCGCACTGATTTCACGAGCAGAACACTATAAACGCTCAGAACGTTCAACACCTTTTTCACGTTTGAACAGAGACGGGGAGAGAGAGAGAGAGAGAGAGAGAGACTTTCCTCTCTTCCTCACCTCTATTATTTCATCAGTCAATACCTATCCATCCAAGACAATCGTTACTTATATAGCGGATGTTAACGTAAAGGTCTCGCTTTCTAATCCCATAGCATGCATACTTTCCAAAATCATAATATCTTTTTGCCACCCGTATAAAACAATCCTCATTACCGTATAAAACAATCCTCATTCCATTATTTTTGCTTCAAGCCTTCTACATATCTCACCCTCTTTTTATAATTAGGTGTCCGAAGCAGGTTATGTGCCAACATATCTCACCTTAATCCGGTCTAAAATCTAACCTAGATTCTGGGTTTTGACTCTCTCCTTTTTTTCGCCCTGGAAATTTTTTCTAGGATCTCAATTGATAACCCTTGTGGGGTTTGATTCACACTATTCTCAAATTGGGTTTATAGTAGAGAACCCTTTTGTCTCTTTGAGGAATTTTGGAGGTCAAAGTCTCAGAAGAAGTTGGATCCTGCTTGGAATTGGAAATTCGATCTGAGATCAAGAGGTTGGCTTTTTCTTTTCTTTTTTTCCTTCCTCTTCTTGGTGAATAAGAGAGATTTCTTTGATCTTGGTTTTGTGTAACTTAGGCTTCTGATTATTTGGTTTTCCGAGTTAGTAATTATTGAGCTGTTAATTGGTTTCAACTAGTTGATTTTGAAGTGGGAATTCTCAATTCTCCTTGATTTCCATCGGAGTTTGCTACACCAAACCAAACCAACCCAACCCAAAACTGAGCCGAGCCTCGGGTCACAATCGATTTGGGTCGGCTACCTAAATCGTATTTTTCATTGAGCTCTCCCTGTCACTGTTTTAGGGCAAAATTCCATTTGGGATAATATTGTGTTTATCTATTGATTTGAGGCCAAAGAAAATCTCTGTTGTACCAAACTCAGTTCTCTCTTCCAGGGAGTGCCTAACTTAAGTTGCTTATTGCATACCCATCATTTTGAGAATTATTGCAATTATTAAGGATCACTATTTTTTGGGTGAGATATGGATATCAGTAATGAAGCCACTGTTGACTCATTCGCAATTGGACCTTCGACCGTCTTGGGTCGGACAATTGCTTTCAGAATCTTGTTCTCCAAGTCAATTTCACATTTGAGGCATCAAATCTTTTACATGTTGTTGTATCACTTCAGTATTGTTAAGAATTATGTGAAGAACTCTTTGACATCGGTGTTCTCGTGGCTTCATCCCCGAAACCCACAAGGGATCCTAGTCATGGTGACAGTTATTGCTTTCTTAATGAATCGATACGCAAATGTAAAACGGAGGGCTGAGATGGCTTATCGGAGGAAATTTTGGAGGAATATGATGAGAAATGCCTTATCCTATGAGGAGTGGGTTCATGCTGCTAAGATGCTTGAGAAAGAGAGCCCCAAAATGAATGAGTCTAACCTTTACGATGTAGAATTGGTTAGGAATAAACTCCAAGAGCTTCGTCACCGTCGCCAAGAGGGTTCTCTAAGAGACATTATATTTTACATGCGAGCTGACCTTGTCAGAAATCTTGGTAATATGTGCAACCCTGAGCTGCACAAGGGTAGGCTTCAAGTGCCCAAACTCATAAAAGAGTATATCGACGAGGTTTCAACTCAGTTGAAAATGGTTTGTAACATCGATTCAGAGGAGCTTCTCTTGGAGGAGAAACTTGCTTTTATGCATGAAACAAGACATGCCTTTGGAAGAACCGCTTTGCTTTTAAGTGGGGGTGCTTCCCTTGGTGCTTTCCACGTGGGTGTGGTGAAAACCTTGGTGGAGCATAAGCTTTTGCCCCGGGTCATTGCAGGGTCTAGTGTTGGATCGATTATGTGCTCTATTGTAGCCACTAGGTCTTGGCCTGAGCTCCAAAGTTTCTTTCAGGATTCTTGGCACTCTTTGCAGTTTTTCGGCCAGATGGGTGGGATTTTCGCTGTTTTTAAAAGGGTTATGACTCGAGGAGCAGTTCATGAGATCAGACAATTGCAGATAATGTTAAGGCATCTAACTAACAATCTTACGTTCCAAGAAGCTTATGACATGACTGGTAGAGTTCTGGGGATTACGGTTTGCTCCCCGAGGAAACATGAGCCGCCCAGATGCCTTAATTATCTAACTTCTCCTCATGTTGTCATATGGAGCGCAGTGACCGCTTCGTGTGCCTTTCCTGGCCTTTTTGAAGCTCAGGAACTAATGGCTAAGGATAGAAGCGGTGAAATTGTCCCATATCACCCACCGTTTAATTTGGTTCCAAATGAGGCTTCTGGCTTAGCTGCACGTCGGTGGAGGGATGGTAGCCTGGAGATTGATTTACCCATGATGCAGTTGAAGGAGCTTTTCAATGTCAATCATTTTATAGTGAGTCAGGCAAACCCTCATATTGCACCTCTACTGAGGATGAAGGACGTGGTGAGAGCTTATGGCGGTAACTTCGCTGCCAAGGTGCGTGCTATTTAACTTGAGGAGTTGATTTCTTCTATTTTTATTCATAATGCTCAACATTTTCCTTGAACCTACGGTTGGTGTATTGTACATTCTTGAAGATGCCCCTCATTTTTCTCTTTTGTTATATTTCTCTTCTCTACTGTGTCGCCCTAATAGAGGATCAAAAGAACAAGTAAGGATACTAGTGTTGCATGCTTGTTCCCTTTGTTGGCAGTGGATAGCTTTAATGTCTCGCTGGGCTGCAGAACCAATGCAGCTCAAAAAGGAGTTCCGGGATCTTGTCCGATAAGTTCAACTTTGCAATTTTAGAAGTCTAGCTCTGAAATTCTACTCATTTTATTTCTGTTTCCCTATTCTGTCATTGGATATAACTCTTCACTGGTTGCACATGTGAAAATCTGTTGTGAAGTTTCTCCTTCCTCTATTCTTTCTATTCCATGTAGTTAACATTGATAAATTAAATTAAGATTCATAAGCAAACAAATGGATGGCACGTGAAGGATAACTTTATATGGTTATCTAACTTGTCTTGTCTTAGTGTATGCTAGTGTTAGACTGCTAATTGTCCTTTTATATTAGCTGTCGACCTTATTCAAGGATATGGTGTTGACACAAATTTAATTTAGTAATTTACAAAAAAGAAAAAGAAAAAGAAAAGATGTGTAACATGAGATTTGATGAAATATGCTTTTAGAATAAGAACATGGGTAGGGGAGCTCGTTGGGGTTAAGGTGTGTAAGTGTTCCCCTTAGTTTAGGAAAGAAAGATGAAAAGCATTTGCGCGTGTTTGTGACTATTTGGTGATTTATGTGGATATTGAACATCATTCATTTGATTGGGAGATAGTAGACTGGGCTTATGAACTGAATGTCAAAAGACTCAAAACCACGCCTTGGAGTGCTTGAAATTAAATGTACATTGTTTATCATTATTTAGACTCTTCTCCAGTGTGTTTTCACATCTGACGCTTACACTGGAGACAAAGTACTTAGCCAATCATGTGGATGTCAAAGAAAGACAAAATTGTGACAAAGAAATCAAGATATGTTGTATATTTCTGGTCTTTGCTTTGAAGTCTGTTACTGCAGCATTTCCTATATGGTTAAGTTGTGATTCTTGTTCTCTTTCCATGCAGTTTGCTCATTTAGTTGAAATGGAGGTGAAACACAGATGTAACCAGATATTGGAACTTGGTTTTCCACTAGGGGGCCTTGCCAAGCTTTTTGCTCAAGATTGGGAGGGTGATGTCACTGTTGTAATGCCTGCTACCCTAGCTCAGGTATGTACAAAGAAAGTTCACGATTTTGATAGAATTTTGGTCTGATAATGCTTACGAGAGAGGAGAGAACGATAGGAGAGTGAGCTCTGTGTAGAATCATTGTTCATAAAAGGAAAATCTTTATCATTAGAGTTCAATGGCGTCTTTGGCCTGCACTATGGGGCTTTACCTCTGCTATGTGTAAACTTTTCCACCCCATGTTCCTCTACCAAAGTCTTGGATTTGCACCTTCATCTTGAGAGAGGAACATAACAGCCATAAGTGGGAGCAGCACACACGCGCACTTGTGCTCACAATCACATAGAGCACACTAGAATAACAGTTACACAGATCAGATATGCAGAATTTTGTTGACCATCTGAACCATTCGTAAGTCGTAGGCTCGTAGCCCACTGTATAGCATCATCACAGATCTTGAATAACCCAAAAGTTGGGAGTTGCTTTTTATTTTTATTTTTCAGGCAAGTTGCATTTGCTTGTTTAACGCCCAAAGGTGAACCCAAAGCGGCAAAGCCATCATACAGAGATTTTAGAATCCATCTACTTGAGGGAAAATGGCAAGTGGTAATGTACCTTTTCAGGCCCTTTATATCCAGGCCTCGGGTTCTGAACATTATAAGTTAATACTAACAAATAATCAAGTAGTGATGAGTTGATGAAAGAGGCTCCAAGGGCAAATGGTCCGTCTTTAACCAACAAATGATGTTTAAATTATTAAATTCTTATCATTGTTAATTAAATTCTTTTCCTTTTCTAACGTATTGAGTCATGGATTCAATTGTTCAAGGAATTAGTTGAAATCAGGTTTCTGTCAAAATGTCAATCATTGCTATTTATTTGCTTTCCAAAGTGTTGATCTTGATGTGTATACGTTTGCATGCCTCTTTGGATATGTCATTTTTACTATGTCATGTTCAATTAGCTTGTTCTTTGTTTGTTCTTATTCTTTTTTTGGGTCTCTTTCAGTACTGCAAAATCATACAGAACCCATCTCATTTGGAGCTTCAAAAGGCAGCCAACCAAGGAAGGAGATGCACTTGGGAGAAGCTTTCCACCATAAAAGCCAATTGCAGTATAGAGCTTGCTCTGGACGAGTGTGTCGCCATTCTCAACCACATGCGGAGACTGAAAAGGAGCGCTGAGAGAGCTGCTGCTTCATCTCATGCCCTAACAACCACAGTCAGGTTTAATGCTTCCAAGAGGATTCCTTCATGGAATTGCATCGCAAGGGAGAACTCAAGCGGGTCCCTCGAGGAAGAAGTACTTGCGGGGTCCACGGGAGGTCTTACCAGTCGGTACTCTTGGACCCACCACGACGGAAGTGAGAGTGAATCTGAGAGTGTGGACCTACATACTTGGACGAGATCCGGCGGTCCTTTGATGAGGACAACTTCAGCAGATCAGTTCGTCGATTTTGTCCAAAATTTGGACATTGACAGTAAATTCACCAAAGCAAAAATTGGTCCTTCCAATAATACTTCGATTCAAATTACAGGGAAGGAACCGTTGTGTCAGAGTTCAAGGGTAACGACTCCAGATAGAAGCTCAGACTCTGAGTTTGACCAGAGGGATTTCAATAATAGAGTTGCTATGCAAAATTCAAGCATTGTGGTAACTGAAGGTGACTTGTTGCAGCCCGAGAGGACCCATAATGGGATTGTGTTCAATGTTGTGAAGAAGGAAGACTTGACACCAACAAACAGGAGTCATGATTCAGAAAACGATCGGCCATTGGAGATTTCATTTGATGACTTTTCGCAGATTGACTCTGTGGGAAAGGAAATTGATTCAAGTTCAACATCTGATTGTGGTGACAATGAGGTTAACGTAGAAAATTTTGTCGATGAAGCAGGTCGTGGTGGTCAACCCGAGGCAAATTCTGTTTCAGAGCCAGAGGTTGGTGAAAATGAGTAGTGTACAGTTGATGGTTAAAATTTGAGGATGTTATCTAAGTGGTAATTTTGCATGATTCAACTGGGTGGAGTTGATTCAGTGCTGGAGTTAGAATTACAAGTTCCAGCCCATGTGGGAGTGGCACTTGCAAATAAGACAGCCCTACGAAGCTAAGAGCAACTCGAATGGAGATGTAAAATACATCCGGATGGATAGTTATTATAGATGAAAAAAGTGGTTAAAAGTTAGTTGTATGTAAAATAGAACTCACCCCTCTCCAATAGTGAGATGTAAAATAGGGATGAATAATTTACTAACTTTCCCTCCATCTTATTTTTTCTCAACTTTCTCAACCCTAATTCAAGTACTACTCCATTAAAAAATAATTATAGTATCCGGTAATCGAGTACTTTTAAAAAAAATAATTCCACAAAAAAAAAAAATACTTCCATTGAATTAATATTTTTTTTAATTCCGTTCAAAAATAGGAGCAATTTGGACACCAACTCCCATAATTTAGATGGTGCTTGGTTGGTACTGACAATCGGGTCTTGATTAACGAACAAGTAAGCATGACAAATTGCTTCATCTTGATTGGAATTGATCGAATTTTTCTCTCGCACTACGACTTCCCTCTGTCATAATTGATACATTAATTTTTTTGGAAAGTGTTTGTGGAGAAGGGAGGAATTTTTTGTAGTGTAAAATCATGTTAAAAACACACATTTATAGGTGGGAAAAAAAAAGCCCGTTGCTTTAATTTGATCCGTTGATCAAAAGATCCGTTGGGCAACAGTCGGATCAAAGACCCGTTGCCTACCAAAATCCCAACTTTACTCTCTCTCTCTCACAGACCGACTTCCCTCTCTCTCTCTCTCTCTGGTTCTACGAAACTAGACACCCCCCCCTCCCCCCCTCTTCTCTCTCTCTACGAACCGGAGCTCACTCCTCTAGTTTGATCGTGAATCCCCTAGTAGTAAGGGGAAAGGGACTCGACAAGGGTTTCGGAAGGCTTAACCCGCCGCCGGTTCCTTTATGAAATCAGTGAATCAATGGTGATGACGACAACGATCGAACCCCTCTTTGAGATCAGTTTCCCGCGACCTTTCGGTGTGTTCTTGCGGATTCCGGCATGTTCTTCTAGATTCCGGCGTCTTTCCGACGAAATCAGGTAACTCCGTCCAAAAATCTGGTAGAATTAGTTGGGTTGATGACCTGTCAATTATAGCTGTAGTCAAATGGGGATGAAAATATCCATCTCTTTTTCCATTTGTGCCATTTTAGCACCCGATTTGTGCCATTTTACATCCCCAATGGAGACTGTTTTTTTTTGCATCCGGAATGTATTATAGGTTGTAAGGGTCATCTCCAATGGGAGATGTCAAATCTGATATGGAACTTGTAACGGTAATATTCACAATGCAACTTGGGTGCTTTCTACCATTCCAAAACCTACGTGGCTTTGAAGGAAAGCCCAAGCTTGCCAACTTTGGCGGCAACCTCCTCCCATGCCAAATTTAAAAAATTGACAGTTAGAATTTTAAAAATGTGCTCGTTTGAATAATATAAATTGACATAAGGGTTGGCATAAAGGTTGGAGAGGAATAGCTTGATGTCAAATAAATAATAATTGGCATAAGGGTGGGAGATGAGGCTTTGATATTAAATTGAAGATGCCAAAAATGCCCACATAAGCCTTCTAAAAAAAAATAATTTGACATCTCTATTTTGAAGTCAAGGATTGGAGATGCTCAGAAGGGCCCTAGCTGATTCGGGCCACTAAACAATAACAATTAAAAGATTTGAAATAATAATTCTCTAGTTTTCGTAGTTGAATAAATCGTTCTTTTAATTCGGTAAATAGTCATTCCATTTGGATAGAACATCCTTCGTTTGTCGATGACCTAAACATAGGAATAACGATTTTGTCAAACACAAGAACAAGGATTCTATTGAAATGAACATTCCATTCCAATATGGTGATGCCATCCAACGAAACATATCCGTGGTGTAGCTTGCCGTTATCGAAGTAGTGCAACAAACCGCTAGCACCACTCTGGACATTGTTAAGTTTTTTGTGCTCGGCATCAGCAAATATTGCTGCATTACCAGACAGTATACTAACCGTTGGAGAGACGTTACTTTTTTGGGGGGTCATAGTCGACAAGGTGGAAACTTCCAGGAAAAAACGTCGAATTGGGAGGGTACTGACAACCTTTTGAGGGATGGAGCAATTTCTCCACGGGGGTGTTCTCTTATTCCGCTAATATATTACTAAGTTTATTTTTTAAGTTTCTTTGGGTAAAGTAGAATGTCTCGGGCCGGCTTTCGGACTAATCCCTACAATCCCTCCTACAGCTGTTTCACATGCTCGCGCGCGGGGTGAGGTGGCCTCAAGAATTTTTTTTTTAAGTTGTTACAAACGTTAATTAAAATATAAAAATTGACAATACTTTCGTATTTGGTGTAATGCCATTGTAGTCCAATCATCGATTTTTTACTGTGAGGCTCTGAAGATTCTAAACATTGATCATATGATGAAGGGAAAGCCAAATTTTCATGTCAAATTTGATACAATAATGCCTCGACAAATTCAGAAAAGAGTTAGGTTTTTGCCCAACCCTTGCTTTTTGACCACTCTTACCAAATTTTAGCAATTAAGACCTTGTTCTTCTAATAGCTTTAGGGGCTTTTTGAATTTTGTCCTTATACAAAAAAATATTGTATTTTTTAATTTTGCGCCAAACTTTTGATTTTTCTGAAAAGAATCAAAAAATTAACAAACAAACAAAAAATTGAATAAACACACAACCCAAAAAGTCCAAAAAGCTCTTAGAGGAACCAAGCCTAAAGATTTTTTTTCCCAAGCCAATAGAGCATGCTTTTCGACCACAAGGACCCCAACACAGAAAACAGGACAGTCCACTACAACTTGGAAATCCGTTCTTAATTTAACAAGAAGAAGTGGACATGAAATGAACCAGAGAGTCTACACACAAACATTCTGTGCACAGATTTTGTTGTGGGGCTTACCACGGGTCCCACATAAATAATTCGAACTGTTCATTAAATGTAAAATATTTTTTCGAGAGTTTTCTCAAAAATCAGCTTAATCCGATACCTATAGATGCTCTATCCAATCGTCTAACTTTTCATTCAGATTTAAGAATAATGAAAAGTTAGATGATTGGATTGAGCATCTATAGGTATCGGATTGAATTGATTTTTTGCAAGAGTCCTTGAAAATTTGTTTTACATTTAATGAACGGCTCGGATCATTTGTGTGGGACCGTGGTAGGCCTCATAACAAATCTGTGTACAATCTGTACACAGATTGTATGTGTAGTAGGGTTCCAAATGAACCCAGGGGATGGCCCTTAGAATATGGGGTTTACGCCCTCTCACATTGAAACTTCTCTAAATGTTATTAATTTCTTTACAATCAATTTACACGGAGCTTTGCTCCAAATTTAAATGGGTTTTTCGTAACTGTTCGGTGAGATTGTGTCACAAAATTAATTAAGATGTGAGTAAGGTAGCCCAAACACCTAAGTTGTCAAGGAAAAAAAATGGATGTCAAAGAATGAGTCCAACTTTGGATACCGAGTTTTGAGGTATCGAAAATGTACAATGGCATATGTGACCCAATTATGGATGACACATGATTAATTCGAATCGTTCATTATTTTTATACTCCTTCCATCCCCAAATAAATGCTTGGTGTACAAACCTAGGCCTTTACAAAAATGCATTTTTTTATTAGAATTTTTTTTCTTTCTTCATAACTTGAAAGAACTCATTGATATCTATTGATTTGTGAATTTTTTTTGTTTCTTTTACCAAAATTAGAAAATTCAATTTTTTTTCATAACCTGAAAGAACTCATCGATATCTATTGATTTGTGATTTTTTTTTTTGTTTCTTTTACAAAACAATGAATCTTTTTAAAGGCCTAAATTTGCACACCGGATATTTATTTAGTGACGGAGAGAGTTATAATTTTTTGAGTGACCTTACAAAATATCAGCTCAATTGAATTAAGTTTTGATCCAACCTTCAAATTCTTCATTCAGAATTCAAGATCCTAAATTGCGAATGAAACTTGGAAGATTAGATCAACCATTTATGCATATCCAATTGAACTAATTTTTCCAAGGCCATTCGAAATAATATTTTAAAATTAATAAACTGTTTGAAATTATTCGTATGAAACCAAAAGTGAGCCTTAGGCCGTTGTACATTTCGGTACCTAAAAATTGGTACCGGGAACAAACCACGTTTCTGCTGGGGTCCTTCCAAACCTACTTGGTGGATGGGCACACCAGAATTTCGAGGAAAAAAAACATGCTACAAAGTACCAAATACAAAAAAGCAGAGGATACCAAGGAGTCAAACATCTTATCGACTCTATAAGACTAAGCATAGTCTGTCTATATTTCCGAACTGATGTTGGCGTGGGATGTCTGGGCAGGGCAGTGAGAATAACTGATCAAATGAATATCCAGTTGCGTCACCTTTTATGGTATCCGTTTCGTTTTTCTTTCCGTCTTGGAAATCGATCGGTGTGTAATCAGGAATGGATCCAAGAACTTAGTTTAGCGAGAACATGTTATTAATCTAAATCGTGAAATTTCATTTTTTAGTCATTAACTACTGACTAAATATAAAAAATTATGATGCCTAATTTTTATAAAAAGATCAAAAAAGGAATACACAATCTCAGACAACTTTTAGAATATGTTTCATATTTAGAACGATGGTTTTATTAATGAATTTCTTTTAAGATATTTCTCCGCAGCGCTTAAAATTAAAGACAATCAAAAGATTAATCTCCATATAGAAAAACAGTATATAAACCAATAATTATGAACGAATCAATCACTGAAAGTTGAAGTATAGAATTATTTCTACGTTTTAATTTGAGATATATAATAGTGTGTGTGTGTGTGTGTTTATATATATATATATATATATATTAAATATGATAGGACACTTTCATAGTTATATCAAATATGTAATATTATTAACAATTATTTTGGTTGTTAGTGGCCACGTGCCTCTTTTTAATTCCGTCCCTACAATTAATAGTTGTAAGAGGATGGAAGTCGAAGCGATCTCTAATGCATGGGAGTATAAGGCCGTTACCCCGTGGGGTGGCACTCCATTTGCTTCAAACAATTTAGTTGGTCCTTCAAAATATCCCTGCACCTCACTTTTGGTGTTGTTTCTATGGGAGTGTATGGGTTTGTAAAATTACTTTACTTTAGAAAAACAACTTCAAATTTTTGGAGATCTACCAATTTATGTGGTAATTTGGCATCTTCACTTAACGTAATTCGGCATGTTGGTAAACCATGTAAATATCTTCCACTTTAAAAACTAATTCACTACACCTATTGAAAGTCGAATCAATATCTTTCACTTAAAAAACTAATTCACTACACCTAGTAAAAGGCTGATTCGCTACACCTCCTCTTGTTGATAGCTCCATCCGATCACAAAGTGCTCCATGAGATTTCAAGACCAATAGGAGACGAACAATTTTTTCAACTTCTCCCTGGTAATAACCAACATGTCTGCAAGTCGAACTCCGAATTGTCAACAACTCAACGAAGCACGACCCGCATTAGATCACATTTTACAAGCACAACAATTTACCTTGCGTTTAGCTAGCACATTCGTTGGAGCATTATGCGGATGCCATTTATAGAGCACACTCCTCATTACATTTGAGACATCATAGTTGGAGTTGCAATCTTTTTTGAACGTATGGCAGTTGGAGTTGCAATTGGACACAACTTTTCTTTTTTTTTTTCTCCCTTTTTACACCTCTCAAAAAGTGATCCATCCAGGAAATAATAAAATAGTATACTAGTAAAGTTGGTGGTAGCAGAGATGAATGATATAACCGCGTGTATTGCTGTTTCCGCGTGCCCCTGCCGCAGAATCGAATTCCAGCTTTCCAAAATGTTGAAACTTGAAAGCATCAAGCATGCTTCAATGATCTCTCTCTCTCTCTCTCTCTCTCTCTCTCTCTCTCTCTCTCTCTCTATCACGCACACACACACAAACAAATTTATCGATCCATGAACAACAGTATTGCCAGAATGTTTGATTGAGAATCTAAAACAAGGTGGACCAGCTATTCAGCTAATTCTAGCATGGAGTACTTGGTGGGTTCCACTCCCTATTGTCGATTACTTCAATGTTTTCCGCTGGCTCTTTCAATGGGTACCTAAATTAATATGAGTATCAGGTGAAAAAAGGTGTACCTAATTGATAGGAGTATTTTCAAGACACATTACCTAACATCCCAAACAATTAAACCCTCATCCATCGAGCCATACGATTTTCGGAGGTACATATTAAATTTATTAATGGAAAATGCTAAAAACAACACCATGTTGTTGTTAAGGTTGAGAAAGCATATTGAAATGTGTGAGAGAGTATAAAAACTTTTGTGATAGTATATAATGAAAAGTGTAAAATGAGTATTAGACTACGTGTTTTTTTGTCTTTCTGTTATCTTATTGACAGCTCAGTGTGCTCAATAGAAGGACTTATAGTTTTTTTATCAGGATTTTCGCAGATATAGTATTGATTGTATTTGTAAGCCAAATAATAGTTTTAATTTGTATAATCATGTGTCTAGGCCAGCTTGTGGGCTCTTCGACTAATTCTAGAACTCTGAAGTTAACGGTCAGACAAACTTTAGCAAACTTCTAATGACTCTCAAATGAATTGATCACCTTGAAGGTTCGAACCTGAAAACTTAGAAGATTTGAGTCTCAGGTCTTGACTGCTTGGCCAAGTAACTTTTTTAAAGGCCATCAAAACATTATAGTATTAAGTGCACAACAATTAATACAACTAGGAAAGAAGATTTTAACCGAAAAATCGGACCAACCGAACCAGACCATTTTTGACGATTATCGGACCAACACTATTTTTTCATACTATACAGTAGTAAATAGTGTTCACCGAGGTGAGCTTCCGAGAATGTTACAACTCATTGTTTTGCATTGTTTGCGAAGTGGAAAGGGGAAGGGAAAGCAGATTGGCTTTTGGTTTGTAGTCATCCCGTCCCGATCAGCCAGCCAGCCAGCCAAGCTGCATCTCTCTAAACGGATCAGGTTGGAAAAAGTGAGTTTGAGTTCCTGCAATTTCGGAGAAAATTCGTGTGTCAGATTTTCTCCACTTTTTCCTTGTCATGCGCATTTAATAAGACGACGACCTTTTCGAGCCCAGCGACATCCAGCCAGCAAACATGCTTGACTTCCGTTTGTTTCTCTGTATTACTAGTACAATATTTCTCACCATTTTCTTCCTAGTGGACATGCATTCCATATTTACATGCATTTTCAAAAGACGTGTCCTAATTAACTGTATTCAAAAAAAAAAAGGGCGGAAACAGTGGCTGGCGCATGATTTTCCCTCTCTAAATTAAACTGTGTGCAGAATCCACACATTTGAAGCTGGAAGCCACCTACTTTTTTTTTAGATTGAAAAATTCTGTAGTGCAAATCCCTTCAAGACATCCTGTAAAGTGCACATCGGCTATCGATCTTGACAATAAATTGTTTAGATATAATTTTTAATTATGACAGGTAAGAATCATTCATTATGATTTTTAATGTGAACCGTTGATTGATGAGATCAATGACTATATGCCGTTCTACATGTGCACTACACGGGATGCACTATAGCATCCCCCATCCCTATTTTTAACAAAGGGAGGAGCAGTTCACCTCCACTAATCAATATTATTTCCTAGATATATAGTACTAGTACGTAGCTCTACATCCCATTAGGCTCCGTTCTGGAATAAAAAATAAATCCTTATTTTTTAAGAAGGCAATTTCAATCTTACAAATTATGAGTTTATTGAAATCTAAAAATACGTAATATGGATCTTGTTTGAAAGATCTCGATGAGATCTTTTATACGATGAAAAAAAAATTTGAAAATTTATTTTTCATTTACTTTATTTTTGAGTCTGAAAATGTGAAATAAGCTGCTTATTTTTTAAGAACATTTCGGGAACGGGGCCTTAATCTCAAAACACAAAACAAAGAAAAATACTACACAAAGATTTATGTTTGCACACAAATTCGAACACAGATGTATTCAAAATTATTCAATATAGACATAGACCTCATTATTTTTGGGGTTTAATACATCAAATGATTCCGGCGGTTGAAGGTTTAAAGAATTAAGTTGTCTCCTTCTAATAGCTTAAGCTTTTAGATGAGTAATTAGTGATTAACAATCTGATATGGTATCAAAGCAAACAATAGATTATGTGTTTGAACCGCATTGTCTGCGTATCTAATGTTAAAATATTTACATGTGTTTAATCTACTTATGGAGGATAGTCTGGCTGGATGTGAGGGGATGTGATGACAGTGTAAATAATAAAATTGCCCGTTTCTTTTGGTATAAAAATACACTTGCAGAGAAGTGATGTTAACAAAAAAATAGAGTGGTAAAATCATTTTCTTATTTTTAAATAAAAAGTACTTATGAAAAAGACAAGAACGGAGTAGTCCGCCAAAACAACTACTACAACAAGGAAGCTTCCCGGAAGCTGCCATGAGCCTGCCTTCTCTCCCACCATTTATCCTCCCCATCTTCCTCCCTCTTTCCCCCAAACTGCCCACCAACATTCTCTCTCTTTCTCTTTCCCTCTCTCTCCTCTTTCTCTCTCCAACATTTCCGGCCTTCCCCACCTCAGCCATGAAGCTCGTGATCAACATCAACCCGAAGAAGCTCTTCCGGTCCAAGAAGAGCCGGTCGATCTCTGGATCCGACCCTCCATCGTTCGGATCCGGTTCGACCTCATCGGACTCCTCCGAGCCTTCCTCATCCCACCACCACAAGTTGGACGGTGGCAAGAGGACGCCAACGAGCGTGTTGACGCCCACGGATATCCACTTCGAGTTGGTGCAGGCTCTTAAGATGACTGATAAAGAAGGTAACGTAAGAAATAAGTGCACACGTTTTTCATGAAGTCATCCTGATTAATTGTTAATGGTATGTAAAAATTAGAGAGATTTTCCATGGCCTCATTTGTACTGCGGCTTTTGTACTAGGCTAGGGGCATAAGTGCGGTCTAGGTCACGTCCGCTCATAAATCTTTTATGCTTGCATTCTCAATTTTTATTAATATTTTTGATACATGTTGACGCTTGTTCTTTCAACTCATGTTTGCTTATTATGTGACTTAGAAGGCAACTACACAACATTAAGAAGTATAGCATTTTCAAAGCGATAAAGGTTTGAGTATCAATAGCCGGATTAAGTCTCAAGGTTTAGATCTAATCAATGTTTTAATAGTGTTAGGGGATTGCCGCTCCGTTGTCGTAAATTTTGTCTAATTTTTTTTTCCTGTATTTTCTTATTTTTTCCACAACTTTTTGTTAAGTTTTTCGTCGAATACTTGGGATTAATCTTTTGTCATGACGAGAGAAATCAGAAACGTATAAAAATGTGGGTCGATATTGAAAAAAGTTCATATACGACACTTTAGACAAAAAAAAAACAACAGTTGGTATTTTTTTCGTTTTAAGTAAACTTTTTTTTTTGCTTTTGATCATAATTTTGTTGTACTTTTTAGACTCCTCTCGTTGAGTCGGATAATTTGTTCAAAAAATATAACAAAAATTGAGAAAAGACGAATCAAACATATAAAATAAAGAAGAAAAAAAAGTTACTAGAATGGACCCTACGTAGCTGTTGTTGTAGCGGTAGTCGGAGTATTAAATGATACGCGGCGGAAATTGAGTGCCGTGGCATAAGTTTAATTAAATTATTTTTGACACCAAAGCACCTAAAGCGATCTTAGCAGGGTGTAGCACTTATTTTTTGAATTATTAGTAGCTGTGAAGTGAACAAAAAAATCGGGTACCAAAGGAAATCGGTTGATATGCGCGTGAATTTTTTGTTGCGTTGGCTTACTAGGGTGTAATAGTACCAGAGAATTGAAAACTGGTACGTAGCGGCCGATATTTAAATTAATCCTGAGAATATGATAAATTATCTCGTATGTGGTACAAAGAATAGCCTCTCTTTTTTTTTTATATCAAAAGTGAGAAGATTATATTGATAAACGCTTAGCGGTACTTACAAAATGGAGATCATTACAAATAACTTGGACAAAGTCAAACTAATCATCTAACAAATATAAAACAAGTAAATCACAAGACAATCGAGATGTCTTCCTTCTTAACCAAGACATGGCATGACGTGAGGTTGGTGCCAATTGACCTTGCTCATGTCATGTGTGGCGCCTAATAATTTTCCTTAATTCACACATCTTCAAACTTGTTTTTCAAGTACTTTCGCCGACGAATATGGAAATTCACTACACACATACCTTTGACCGTTTGACACTCTTTTTCCTAAAACGCAATGGACAACTCGGATGCGTTGAATGGGCATTACGTGGTATTCACCCGCCACTGAAAATTTTTCCAGTCCTCTGGTATATTTGTCCCTCAGTGGTACTCTGAAGTACAATCACAAATGTTTATAAATCTATTTCTTGCTTATCAAAAACAGGAAGCCTACAATAAAACTCCGAACACAATTGTGTTTTGAGCCGTTCGACGCATGCAAATAATTTTCTTTTTTGGCCACGGATCTAAGAATTAAAATATGAAATATAAAGAAAATATAGTCGTATATGTCCAACATACCCTCAATAATTAGCACTGAGTGGACCATTTGAGACTACTTTAGTTTGACTAAGACTCTTTTATCTCACTAAGAGGCCGATAGTTCGAACCTTGCCTTCTGTGTGTCGTGTAGGTTTTTTTCCCTTGTATTTGTTAGACTTATTTCATCCCTTATTGGGGTTATTGGTTGGGTCAGATTTATAGTACTTGTAGACTTTTGTTTTCTAGTTAGATGAAATTTTGATACTTATATTATTTTATCATTTTGTAATAATGAATAATAGCATTGAGTCACACCACCTTAACCAGTCCTACTTTTCTTTCAGGCAACGGAAAGATAACGAGGAAGCAACTAGAGGCGGTGCTCAGCCGAGTCGGAGGCGAGCCACCGAGCGAGGAGGAGCTAACAAAGATGCTCGATGAGGTCGACAGAGACGGCAATGGCAGCATCAGCTTCGAGGAATTCGGCGCGATCAGCTCGGCTTTCGGGCCGCCGGCTTGCGACACGGAGCTCCGCGACGCGTTTGAGTTTTTCGACACGAACCGCGATGGCCGGATCACAGCGGAGGAGCTCCACGCCGTCTTTTCCGCCATCGGCGATGGCCGGTGCACGTTAGAGGACTGCCGGCGCATGATAAGCGGGGTGGACAAGAACGGGGACGGGTTCGTATGCTTCGAGGACTTCTCGCTTATGATGGAGCAGCAACAGCAGAGATGATAAGCTGTCTATTTGATTCGGTGATCACTTAAGTGTGTTATTGATGATGTTATGTAACTCGGTGCCCTCAATTTTTTTCCTCTTGTTCCTTTTTGTGTTGTTTCCAATTTGGTTTTGTGAGATTAGCTCTGAGAAAATTATCACGAAAAGGAAAAAAAAAGTATTCAGTGCCCCTTGGCCACCACGACTAAGTGTATGGATCAACAGCTAAGTGTATGGATCTATGATATTGAAAGGCTCCGAGTGATTACTCCATGGAAACGGATTGATCGATTGGACAGCTTGGCCAGGTTGATTTATGTATGTGAAAATTGACCGGATTCTGTGTTCCTCCGCCGTATGTGTGTACGAGAAAGATTATCAATCGTTTTTTTTCATCGTAAATGGATGCGTTGTGGTTTTTCACGTTGAATTCACATTAGAGCAATATTATTACTACATGCAAATAGTTATGTGCACACCGGGCGGAGCAAACAACTCCATTCAATAAAAGTTATATGGTATCTACAAGATTTCCGTCCACATAAAGAAATAAGTAAAACAAGTCAATTATCCTGAAAAACTGACGATAAATAAGAAGCACAAAGAGGCAAACTAATATCTAAGTCCTAAATGCAAGCACAAAGCTCTCTTCATGTTACTGCCGAGACAGACCGACCCAATGCCGGTGTAAGTGAGGTTAGGTTATCAGACACTCAGTTGCTACGAAACGGAAATCCATATCAGAGGCACTGAAGCAGCAACAAGCACGGTGGAAACCAGACCAGGAATCAAGCAAATAGGCTAAGAATTCAATAAGCTCGATGCCCGGCTCCAGAAGAGGAAACAAAGCACCGTGAACTGAGAAACAAGTACTCAAACCAAACAGCGGAGAAAACTTCGAGGCAAACCCCCACTATCCCGGCAGGCTTTGGGCGCGAAGACCGAAAAGGAACACCATAAATAGGCTATAATTCAGTCCTGCGACCACGACAGATGACTGAAACCCACCCCTCTACTGATTCTTGTCAACAAATCGAACCAAGCCAAAGAACCAAACACAAGTCTTTATTCGCCCACTGCCTCAACCCTCCGGATCAGAGGAAAATCAAGACGGAAAACAAACCAAAATGGAAAAACCAACCGGCAGAAGAAGAAGAAAAACTAAAACTTGCCAGAAGCAAAAGACAAAACCCTAACCCCACCCTCTTCGGTTATTAACACCCAAATCCCACCACTGGCCACCCACTACTAGATTTGAGAGGACAATTAGGAGATGTCGAACCCACGACAAGCCAACCGCCCCACAACCGGTGACCTACCCGTTGGTCTACATTGCTCTTAGACCTCCACACTGGAGAGGCGGTGAGAAATAGATCAAAGGGGGTAGAAGAGGGATAGAAAGGACATGGTTTGACAATGAGTCAGCTCGGTAAAGGATGGAGTCCAATAATACAAAGCCCCAAAACGCATCAAAAAGACGTCGTTTTGGGGCACAACTACTCGCTTCTGAATTTGCTCATAATAATTTTTCTAACACCATACCCAATCACACCCAAATAAACACACATACTCACAATAAAGGTGGGATCCACACACATTGAATATGTATTATGTGTAGGCTCCACTCTTATTGTAAATGTGTATGTATTTAAATGTGTAGTTAGGTGTAATTGTAGAATAACTCTTGCTCATAATGCCACTAGATCAAGGGTTGTCGTTTTGGGGCACAACTACTTACTACTGTGTTTGCTCATAGCAATCCCGATCCAGTGGCTCTCCACGGGCATCTGTGTAGGATTCTGGACAATAATTGATGAGAATTCTTAATTTTTGGAGAAGTTGCTATTTTCTGACACCAACACTGCAGAAACACCAGCACTGCATGTGGCGTTGATGTGATTCCGTCCTATGATGTTCTCGTTGACTTAAAATAATAACTTGTCTCATCTATTATTGTTTTTGGAGTTGTGCTATATGTACCGAAAGTGGGGGAGAGAAAATGTACCGACGGCCGCCGGCGGGCCGTCTCCGGCCACCGGACGGTCAATCCGTTCCGTCCAAAAATTCTAAAAAAAAATCGATGGGGCCTACGCGAGAATCAACGGCATCCGAGGTGTGTAGGGTACTTGATCTGAGCACCCTTTTTTGTGTATATACATGTATATACATATATACAAGAAAAAAAGTGCTTGGATCAAGCACCCTACACACCTCGGATGCCATTGATTCTCGCGCAGGCCCCATCGGTTTTTTTTTTAGAATTTTTGGACGGCTTTGGATCGGCCGTCCGATGGCCGGAGACGGCCCGCCGGCGGCCGTCGGTACGTTTTCTCTCCTCCATGGTCGGTACCTATATCATTTCTCTTGTTAGTTTTTGTTTGTTGCAGTGTTTCTGGTCGATATATACACCGTACACACAGTCATTTTCAAATGAGAAAGTTCTTATTTTAGTTAAAATAAAGACCTTCTCCATTTCTCTAATTTTCTGTTCAAATTTCGATGATCCGAACTGCTCAATGTGTTCAGAACATGATTTTAAAGGTATTCGCATGAAATCGGCAAAAAAAAAAAATGACCGGAAAGGATTTCATCTAAGCAGTTTTTGTTTGAATCGTTTGATAAAAAATAAACAAAAATTGCTCAGATGAAGCATTTTCCTGTCATTTTTTTGCTGATTTCTAGCGAGTACCATTAAAATCACGTCCTAAACACAGTGAGTGGCTCGGATCATCAAAATTCTATCGGAAAATGAAGGTCCTAATTTTATTAAGTTAAGGTGGTCCTTACGAGAAGTGGACTGATATATATTAGTCTCAAATGAGGTGGTCTGCATTTTAATTAAAATGCGAACCACCTCATTTCTCGATAGAATTTCGATGATCCAAGCCGCTTAATGTGTTCAAAACATAATTTTAAGGGTAACTAAGAGAAATTGGCAAAAAAAAAAGACCGAGAAGGGTTTCATCCAAGCAGTTTTTGTTTGAACCGTTAGATAAAAAACAAACAAAAACTGCTCGGATGAAACCCTTTCCGGTCATTTTTTTTTGTTGATTTCTCACAACTACCCTTAAAATCACGTTCTGAAGACATTGAGCGGCTCAGATCATCAAAATTCAATCAGGAAAGGGAGGTCCACATTTTATTAAAATGAGACAGTTCTTGCGGGAGACGGACTGATATATCTATATATAAAGACACACACACACACACACAAACTAACCATCCTATAAGGGTAAGGGTGCCCTCAATTTAAAAAAATGCAAATGTCCATTTTGTGCCATTGGATCTCATTCAACGACTCAGATTTAAAAGCCTAACTTGCGGGTAAGAAATGAGATGGGTCGGGTAAAATGTTCCCGAATTCCCCACACGCAGGTCATAACCCCCGAAATCCCATTTCACGCCTCATTTTGAAATCAGAGAGACAAAGGAAGAGAGAGAGAGAGAGAGAGAGAGAGAGGGAGAAGATAGAAGAGGAACGACAACCCTTGTTCTTCAGATCCATTCAAAACCTCCAGGTATATCTCTCTCTCGCTCTCTATCTCTTTCACCCCGGTTTATACTAGGGTTTTGTTTGGAACGACACCCATGATGAACAAGGACGATAAAAACCCACACCAACGAACAAGGACGACGAAGACCCAATCTTCGTCAAGGTATCTCTCTCTTTCTGGGTCAATTTGTTCAACCCCCAATTTTTAGGGGTTTTTTTTCTTCGAAAATCTGATTTTTTTTTTGACAAGAAGAAGAACACCCCTTTCCCTTTGCAAATCTGAAAATCTGATTTCTTTTTTTGAAAATCTGAATTTTGTTTGAAAATCTTATTATTATTATTATTTTATTTTTGTGCATGTGTTGTATTTTATTGTGTTGAATCGGTTTGAAAATAAAGAAGTGCAGGGTACTTTATGGTATAGATAGATGATCCTAAAAAGTGTTATACTTGAGTTGACTATGAACCATTTTTTGAAACATATGAAGTTGCAGTACTGGTGCAAAAATTAACTCTATCTGAAGTTGTTGAGAACTTGGAGCATCCACAGTGGAATAAGCAAAATAAAAAATTGTTAAAGTTAGCAATGTTGGATCAAAAAGTTGCTCACATTGGAATTATCAAATCTAGCAACCTCTTAGCAACTCATCAAATTTTGGCTCTTCAATAATCAAAACTAGCAATATTTTGTCAATAACCAACTTTTATCTCTCAATCAAGTACACCAACATTACACAAAAACGTTCTCTCTCTCTTCCATTCTCTCTCTCTCTCTCTCAACATTGTTTTCAAAAAATAATTTTAAAAAACTGTAACTTTCAGATTTTTTTTTGTTTTTTCAGAAATTTTTTTTTTACAAATAACAATTTTTTCAAAAATTTTGAAAACTGCTAGTAAATAAAGTGTGTTTTTCAAAAAACTGTTTTTGAAATTTCAAAACTCTTTTATAGAAAGTTGTTTTTTTTATACAAAATCTGTTTTTAAAAAAATTGTATTTATAGTTTTTAAAATTTCAAAACTATTTGTGTAAATATAATTCTTTCAAAATTGTATTTACAGTTTTTAAGTGAACAAAGTGTGTTTTTTGAAATTTTTTTTTTGAAAAACTATTCTTTTTGAACTATTTCTAACATAAACTGTTTTTTTTTCCTTCAAAAACCGTTTTTTCAAAAAATATGCATGAAATGAAGGGAAAAAGTTTGGAGGGCCCATTTGTTTTGGTTATGGACAAAAAATAATCAATGTGAAATTTGATATTGCTAATTTTAGTAACCTCTAAATAGATAATCAAAATCTGATGTGGCATGTTTTGATTATTCACATTTGCTTATTCCAGTGCTGATGCTCTTAGAAAATCTACTAGATTTCGAAACTACTTCAAAACGAGTTCAAGAGGTACATGCCTAAAAATTAACTTGGTTTGGATTTGTCTCTTATTCGAGTTAGGGTTTCTTAAATCACCCAAAAAGAAAAAGTGTGCCTCATTCGATTTGACTGGATTTTAGAGTTTGCAAATGAATCGAGAAAATTTTGTTCATTTTTGCATGCATGTTAAGTACTAAAAAATAACATAAATCAGAAAAAATAAGATTTTCAAACAAAATTCAGATTTTGGAAAAAAGAAATTAAAATTTCAAATTTGCAAGGGGAAGGGGTGTTCTTCTTGTCGAAAAAAAAACCATATTTTTGAAATAAAAAACCCTAAAAATTGGGGGTTGAACAAATTGAGAGAGAGAGAGACAGAGAGAGAGACCTCGACGAAGGTCGGGTCTTCGTCGTCCTTGTTCGTTGTGGGTGTGGGTCTTCATTTTCCTTGCTCGTCATAGGTGTCATTCCAAACAAAACCCTAGTATAGACCGAGTTCAAAGAGACAAAGAGAGTCAGTGAGAGAGAGAGAGAGCTCACGAGAGTGACAAAGACATATCTGAAGAAGAACAAGGGCTGTCGTTCCTCTTCTGTCTTCGTCGTCTTCTCTGTCTCTCTCCTCTCTCTCTCTTCGTTCGTCTGTCTAATTTCAAAATGAAGCGTGAGATGGGATTTTGGGGGTTATGACCCGCGTGTGGGAAATTCGGGAACATTTTACCCGACCCATCTCATTTCTTACCCGCGTGTTAGGCTTTTAAAATCTGAGCCGTTGGATGATATCCAATGGCACAAAATGGACGTCGGCATTTTTTTAAATTGAGGGCGCCCTTATAAGATGGTGTGTGTGTGTGTGTATTTTAAATGTACGAGCAAAAGTATTACTAGTAAAAAGAAGTTTGGGTTCACCGGAGTAATAATTAATATTTTTCAAAAAAAAAATAGACAAGTAGAATTTTAAAACATAGATTTTAAGTCTACTCGTACATTTTTCTGATCCGTCAAATTCTAGTCACCAATTAATTTGGTTATTTCGGTACCTATTTAGACCTATAAAATGGACAGGTGATTCAAATAGGATCGATTGTGTGACTTTTATTTCTGATCTCCACATGAATATATCAGTTAAGATGATGATGACTCAAGAAGTCCAGATAAAATGGCAATGTGAAAAATAGCGTTAGTATTTTACAGTCGTAAAAGCATTTGTGGGAGTGTACCTGTCCCAGAAACTAATATCAAGCCATGTCATTTCTTTCTGCCATTGGAGTTGTTTTACAAATGAAATTAAGTGGATACTTTTGTTTGAAGAAAGAATTAGAGCTGTGTTTGGATTATCAACCTGTGTAGGGCTGCACAAACTACAAAGAATGAAAAGAAAAACGAAATAAAACAGATACCAAAATAAAATGAAGTACAGCTGAATTTGGTTTGAGATTCCCCATCGTTTTCACACAATTTCATAACACTCAAGGATGGGAAAAAATTCTGGCTCCGTCTTTGACACTAATACGTTGCTGCTTATAACATGGTGAAGGCAATGAATCGTTTTAATGATGCTCTCAGCTTGATTTATAATAACTTACGAAGAGTGTGATAAGTGTCAAAATATATATATTTTGGCCATCCAATCTACATTTATTAGTCCTTTATTTTTATTAACTGATTTTTATTATATGTTTTTATATTTATAGGTTGCTCGAGTCCGTTGTCTAAGACTTTGGCTAAAAAGAAGATTTTAAAGAAGTTTGGGGTTCAAATGCAAAGTGATTCAAAACTGAATGGTTCATATGTTATTTTATGAAATCCAAAGGACCTTTGTGTGATTTAAATCCTCAATCCCTGTATAAACAATTGACCTACTGGCTTCAGTAGGTACCAGGCCGTGGAAAAGAAGAGAAAGGACGGACGGGGCTGCTGCCAAGATCTCTTTTTGTTCTGATAATTTTTTCTTTCTTCCGCGTTTTGTTCCTTTCAAGTTTTGAAACTTTGTTTAATTACTCGCACTGAGGTAACTCATTTTAATTTTTGTTCTTAATTTAGTTGTTCGTTGATTCCTATTTAACTTAGATCTTTTATTTATTTATTTTTATCTCACGTTTTAAAAGCATGATTAATTCTAGAGTTTCTTTCCATTTATTTCTAATAATGAGTGAGTAGTTTTTCTGAGTTTTGGTCGCTGGGTAAATGTGCGTCGCGACCCAATTAGTGTTCGTCTCGCACTTTTTTTTGGTACATTAATTTAATTAAATAAATTTAGTTGGTGAAAACTACGTCCGTTGGACGAATCCGAGGCATTGCCGGGACTCATATGAGCAGGAACGGGGGACCAAAACCTGTTCGCCGCTGTGTATGGGACCGACAACCTTAGGATTCGCATCTTTCGGAGTTTCCAATTCTCTCTAAATTTAACCGTTTTAGAATCTTGAAAAGCGAGCGGATTCTGGTTGAGTAGCGAGCGCTGGATTCCCTATGACTGTGCCTCTCTTTTTATTCATTTGAGCAAGTTATCTGTTAGTATTAATTAATCTCAATCAAAACAAAGGTGGCTACCTAAGAGTCCATTTAAATTATAATAATCCGAGTTTTTAGTCAGCACACATTACCGTCTTTGTGGATTCGATTCCGGTCTTACCGGATATTATGTTGCGTTGGTCTCCGCCCTACGCTTAGGGCAACCCATTATTTTAGGTATAGGAACCGGTCAAGCATTTTTGGCGCCGTTGCCGGGAACGGTAACTTGTATTAAGAATTCGGGTAGTTATTTTTTATTTATTTTCTTTTTAGTTTTTTTTTAATCGTTGAAAAGGAAAAAAAATGACCCATTTTGCAAGGAGGTATGGAGGTTATGCAAAACAATTTGTTTAGTGTCGCTTCCTATATTTTATGATTTTGCATCAGAAAATCATTTTTCGCATGTTCATAAACTTGAGGAGGTTTTTGCTAGCGATGAAGTGGTTCTTTTACATATATTTTCTGCATCTTTGCGTGATAGTGCTCTAGATTGGTTTAATTTATTGAGTCCAAGATTGACATGGGGTGAGATTGTAATACAATTTTTCAATCATTTCAATCCTTCGTATGAGACTTATATGCTTTTACAAGAACTATCAGATTTCTCTCAACATGATGATGAGTCTTTGTCACAGTGTTGGGAGCGATTTAAATTTGTTATATTCTCTTGGTCGAGTTTTAATTATGAGCTTGACAGTCTTCTGATTATCTTTTGTCGTGATTTAAATCTTAAGCCATGCGAGGTGGATTTTAGGTCCACTGACGAATTCCTGGATAAAACCCCTGAAGACGCTTGAAATTTCTTAGATGAATTAACCCAAAAGCTCCAATTTTGTGAGTTGACTGAAAATTCTGAGGGTACCAATTTTGATGATAGGGAAAAAGAGATAATAGAGCCGCTTCCCGAGAATACCAATTCTGATGCTAGAGAAAAAGAGGAAATAGAGTCGCTTCCTGAGGATATTAATTCTGATGCTAGAAAAAAAGAGAAAATAAAGCCACTTCCTAAGGATTCTGATGCGAGAGAAAAAGAGGAAATAGAGTTGCTTGTCATTAGTGAAGGCTATATGACTTTTGAGGAGTCATTGCCAATAGCTATTGAGGAGTCATTAGCAATAGTTTTTGATGAGTCATTCCCAATAATTGCCCTAAATAATCAAATACTCTCAGCTCTAGATGGTGCCACTTCTCCTTCTGAGTTTCCACTTTCGCAAGAGGTTTTAAATGTGGAGCAGATTCATTTTCTTTGTGTTGACGAATTTAATTTAATTTGTCATTCATATCTTGTGGACTTTGTCAACGCTTTGAAAATTGATCTAATTTGGGCTAAGTACTTGGTTGAACTTAAATGTCTAAATCGAATTCGGCAAATGCGTTATTCGAAATATCTTATCTTGTGGCATGGTCGAATTCAATTTTTGATAAAAAGTGTAGAATGGAGTGCTATGTTCATTGTCTTAACTCTTGTTGACATAATAAATGTTCGGCACCCGCGTTTGGCTGTTCGTACATGATTTTTTTTTTTTTTTGGTTTGGTATAGCCACCTATTTTTCACTTGAGAAATAGGGAGAAAAGTAGTACCCGTGTTTTTCGCGTGAAGAAAGTGGAGGGTTTAATTTTTGTTTTTCATTTTATTTCTTGCATTGTTTATTTCTTTTAGTTATTTTTCTTGCTGTCTTGGAGGCTCACATTTTGCAGGTTGTTCGATCCAAGTTGGGGGGTCTCCCTCTTTCTATAATTTTCTCTGCTTAGCCTCTCCTTTTCGAGATGATATCTCTACTCTCTTTTACGTTTCTGTCTTATCTTTATTTTTCATGCCTTCAATAAGGACATTGAATAGTTCAAGTTGGGGGGAGGGACCACTTTGTTCTTTATTTTATTAATAAAATAATTAAAAAAAAAAACTTGTTGGATCCTTTCTACTTGGGACTTGGAAATTGCAAAGCCTACTTGTTGCATAGTTGTGCTGAGAATTTATGGGCATTCATTGAATATTTATATTGCATAGTAGTTCTTTTTACTAATTTGGTGATAGGAATTTATCCTGGCATACACTCTTAGCATCTTTGCACTGCACGTTTCTTGGATCTTGACTGCTTGTGAGTTGTGACTTGAGTGCTTTTAATGGCTAGATTAGTGGAGACTTATGCCCATGTGAACTTTAGTGCCTTTCCTTTCTTTGGAGTGGTGTCACATAAATTCTTTGTTTGTCGTAAAAAAAAAAAGGCTTAATCATTGTTGATCTCATTATCTTTTGTCGTCAAGTGTTGAGACTTAATACATGCCTGTTATCTTATTCTTTTGAATTGGACCGTTACTTAATTTTATTGCCCCTAAGAGAGGATAATAGGCCATCTTTGCTAATTGAGCCGATTCGTTTCTTTTTCTTAAATATTTATCCTTGCGAGCCACATTGAGCCTCTTGCATGAGCCTTTTTCTTGTTAAGTTTCACCAACCAAATTGTGTCTTGAGAATGGCGAGCTAATCATGTGAAAGTTAATTTTTGAAGAGAATATGGTAAGTGTTTCGAGAATATTGTACTCGAGTTGCGGTGTTCTTCCCTATGCAAAAAAAAAAAGAGATTGAAACTTGAATAAAAAAAAATAAAGATAAGGGAAGACACCAATATACTTGTTGCAAGGAAGATACAAGTTGTTTCATTGGGAAATTGTGTGAAGGGTAAAAAATTTGAGAGATATGGTGGAGTTGAAAGAATGATAAGAGGGTGCATATTAGTACACTTGCCCTATGTTATTTTAACCTATTCTCGGACACTTGCTTATGATTTATCCTAACCTTTGAAGCATTTTTCCTTACCCAACGATATAACCGAAAAAGTCCTTTTTGATCTTAGGGGTAATGTGTTGTGGATCGATGGATAGATAGTCTTTAATGCTTGACAGTCCTTTCATGAGATCATGTGTCTACCTTAAAAAGCTTTCCCTTCCTGTCTAAGTGTGCGAGGTACTTTGATTCTCTATTGTATAACTTCCGCCCCGCACACATTGAGAGTTTATTAAATGCATTATGTTTCGAGTGTTTTCTTTTGTTGAGTGTATAACACGGTGAGAATTGAAGTCGAGACTCGGTCCGGAGAGAGTACTTAGTTGTGGTTCACTTGTGGTTAAGGTCCTTGTTCACACACGCTAAGTTTGGGTGCCATGATTTATTTCTATGTTTTGATAGCTTCTAGAACTAATTTTGCATATGCTATATTCTTGGCATTGGCATATCAATGAGTCGCATTGCAGGTTTTTGGGTTACAAGTAAAGGAATCCGCAGTGTTTGTAGGCGTTCATTGCTGTAAACCCTCACGAGACTCCACTCGTCCTCTGGGGATCGCCTAGGGGTTTAAAAGGCTTGTTGCACGGGCTAAGTGCAGTTGTGAATCCTACGAAAGTGGCATACTTAGAATTTATTTATTTATTTTATTTGCTCGGGACTAGCAAAGTGTAAGTTGGGGGGTGTGATAAGTGCTAAAATATATATATTTTGGCCATCCAATCTACATTTATTAGTCTTTTATTTTTGTTAACTAATTTTTATTATGTGTTTTTATGTTTATAGGTTGCTCGAGCCCATTGTCTAAGACTTTGGCTAAAAAGAAGATTTTAAAGAAGTTTGGGATTCAAATGCGAAGTGATTCAAAACTAAATGGTTCATATGTTATTTTATGAAATCCAAAGGACCTTTGTGTGATTTAAATCCTCAATCCCTATATAAGCAATTGACCTACTAGCTTTAGTAGGTACCAGGCCGTGGAAAAGAAGAGAAAGGACGGACGGGGCTGCTGTCAAGATCTCTTTCTGTTCCGATAATTTTTTTTTTCTTTCGCGTTTTGTTCCTTTCAAGTTTTGAAACTTTGTTTAATTACTCGCACTGAGATAACTTATTTTAATTTTTGTTCTTAATTTAGTTGTTCATTGATTCCTGTTTAACTTAGATCTTTTATTTATTTATTTTTATCTCGCGTTTTAAAAGCATGATTAATTCTAGAGTTCCTTTCCATTTATTTCTAATAATGAGTGAGAGTAGTTTTTCTGAGGTTTGGTCACTGGGTAAAGGTGCGTCGCGACCCAATTAGTATTCGTCTCGCACTTTTTTTTGGTACATTAATTTAATAAAATAAATTTAGTTGGTGAAAACTACGTCCGTTGGACGAATTCGAGGCATTGCCGGGACTTATGTGAGCGGGAACGGGGGACCAAAACCTATTCGCCGCTGTGTACGGGACCGACAACCTTAGGATTCGCATCTTTCGGAATTTCCAATTCTCCCTAAATTTAACCGTTTTAGAACCTTGAAAAGCGAGCGGATTCTGGTTGAGTAGCAAGCGCTGGATTCCCTATGACTGTGCCTCTCTTTTTATTCATTTGAGCAAGTTATCTGTTAGTATTAATTAATCTCAATCAAAACAAAGGGCGGCTACCTAAGAGCCCATTTAAATTTTAATAACCCGAGTTTTTAGTCAGCACACATTACCGTCTTTGTGGATTCGACTCCGGTCTTACCGGATATTATGCTGCGTCGGTCTCCGCCCTACGCTTAAGGCAACCCATTATTTTAGGTCTAGGAATCGATCAAGCAGAGTGTTTGGGCTTGTGCGCATTCGATTAACTTTTAGGTACCAATCTCACCATCTGTTAGCTAGTACCCCTTTTAAGTTCGGGATAGAATATTCCTTGGCCTATGAACTAGCCTCACAAGAGTTAATAGAAAACTCTTAAATCTCGGGTGTTAGACTATGATGCCAATCTCTTGAGTTTTTTTGTTTTTTGACCTATTAATCGATAATCCTAGAGTGCCTACAATTTATTTATTTATTTATCATATGGTGACCATATTTGATTATCATGTTTACAGTATCACATGCGTTGTCTTTAATGTATCGATGGAGAATAGCCCCGCTTGCATGTCATGTGTTTTACCAATACACTAAAGATAGGTACTGTAGTGGCCGAACCAGAAGGCCCGGATCGCGTGTCCCCCAAAGACAGCCCGGGGGTAGTCCGGCGTCGAGCACTCGAACTCGTCCGAAGCTATGACAAGGGGTCCCATCTCATCAACTCGTCACCTCGGCTTAGAGAGAGTGTCTCGGCTTGGCCAAGGCCAAGGCTCGAACAGAGGGGCCTCACCCCGTCCCACTCTTAGTGCCTCGCTCCCCCCCACGTGCATGAAACGTGTAGAGACTCGTATTTTTAGAATTTGTTAAAGTTTTTATTAATGTTAGAATATTGAATAAATGTGGAATCTTTTGAGTTTATATGATTTGGGGTTTGAATGATGGAATTGGAAGTTGAGGGAGTGCAAGTGTGATTTATGTATGTCCTAGTATATATATAGTGTGTGTGTGTAGAGGATAGAAAATCCTCCCTCTCCCTCCCGTCCGTCTCTCCTTCCATCTCTCTCTTACTCCTTTGAGCTCAGAACTCACCAATCAACCTCCAAACCTTCACATTTCAACCTCCAATCCATCATCTACGCGTGTTTTGGGGCTCATGCTTCGTTGGTTAGAGCTCGGTGGAGGTGCATTGCTCTTGGTGCCGATTTTGGAAGCTAGAGTTTGTTCAATCTCCTTGGTTCCGGCTTGATAATCGAGGTAGGGATTTCTTGCACTTGTTATACGTTTATTGTTGGTTGTTGTTGGGGTTTTATTCTTGAAAATCTGCAGAAATCGTTGCTCGAAATGTTGCCGTATCGATATAAGCTTTTTGCTGTATAGATACCATTTCAATACCGCCACTTCAAAACTTCTTATTTGTTTGTTGTATCGATACCAGGACCTTATGGACAGTTTTGCTGTATTTGTTCCATACTACATCATTTTGACCCATGGTCACTTCTAATACTTCTTAAACACCTATAAACCATCTCTAAGCTGGGTTGCTCGTTTAGTAAGGATTCGTTGATTGTTCTCGTTCCTGAGACACTCCTAAAATGTAGTTTTGTATTGTTATAGACGAATGGTATATCGTAAGGTTGTCTAGGAGTACCGTAGGCTATACGAGGTGTTGTGTTGAGTATGATTGGTAGAGGTGAACTGGCCTAGTGAATCGAAAGGTATCATAGAAATTCGTGTCCTCATGATTCGTTTTTCCTTCAAACTCCATAGGTGTTCGTTCCCTGAGATCTAAGTTTCGATACTAGTATGTTGTATGTCGTAGAGTTGTTATGGGGGGTTGATAAGTTCCTTAGGGTATTGTGATATACGTGGGGAAAGGAGTGTATTTATTTATTGGCCTATGTTATGATATGATTAATTGTTTGGAATGCTTTGAGTTATGAATGATCAATTGACATGTGGATATAGCGAGATTGGACACTACGGGTATTACCATTTGGTAGAACGACTGAAATGGTGAGATGATCAGGCTAAAAACAAACAGACAATTATGCGATGTGCGATTCCTCTAACCAGCGATTTATGATGTAATGAATAGACGGTTATGCAAGATGCGATTCCGCAAACCAACGAATTATGAAACATAGATTGTTTGTTTATCGAGGACGGGACAAATGAATGATTTTATCAAGATTTTGACAAGAAAGGATTTTGGGTTTTGGAAAAAGGATTTTTGATATAAAAATTCTTCGGCATTCCTAAGCGAATCAACGGCTTTCGGTATTTGGACACAAATCAACAGATTCCGGTATTCAAGCTCGAATCAACGGAGCTTGACCATTATAGGTCATGTATTTCTCTACATTACTCCTATTTGAAAACAAAAGAGATTGATTCATGGGAAAGAGGATGTTGATGACTAACGATGAGAAAAGGAGAATGATTATGTGAATGAGAACGATTGTAAAACCATAGGTGATGTGATGAATCAGTTGGGAAACCAAATATTAGTTAATTGTGATTGATGTGGGAATATTAGTGGTATTGGTATGGCGTGTGAGATATTAAGTATTGTATATAGGATTGTCTAGAATACTTTGGCCATAGTGAGTTACTTGTTGATAGCCATATAAACCTTGGGCATATCTATCTATACTCATTCACTCTAGATGCAAAACCCGACATGTTTTGTTATAACTTGTGTATAGATTTCTCTACTGAGCATGTCTTTGCTCAAACCTACTATCATTTCAGGTACATTATAGGTCACTGTCATGGAATGCTTAGAGTACATCATGTTGTTATTGATTAAGGCTATTTTGGAGAGTACTTCATTATCTTTGTAAAACAAACCGCATTGTATTGTATTTATCTACTTGGAACTCTACAACTTATTAGGCAGGTTTGTGGATTTGGGTACTGTATTGTATTTTGGGATACTATATGTACTTTTGTGAAGATTTTCGTACATCAAATGTATTTAATATATATGTTAAAAATCGAAGGCGTGACAAAACGATTACGCCAAGCTATGACAAGGAGTCCCATCTCATCTGTTGGTCGCCTCGGCTCAGCCAAGGCCAAGGCTCAGACAGAGGGGCCTCACCCTGTCCCACTCTCAATGCCCTGCTCCCCCCCACGCGCTGGAAACGATTACGCCAGAAGATAATGATCGACGCACATGGGAGAGCCAGCTCACCCGAGAAACGGTTACAAAACCCTAACCATTGACGTCATAGTGACGCCAACCGACCCGTGTAAGGCATGTGCCAATATTTGGAGAGCAAGCCAAGCAGACTCTATAAATACCAAGTGATGCAGCCCCACAGAGGTAAACCTAAACTCAAACTTAAAATCCTAGTTTGTTGCTTTACTCTCTGCACATTCTCATCCTCTCGCCGGAGGGCCTTGTCGGGAACACCCCCGGCCAGATCTTAGTCATGCGTTGCATATGCAGGTTAAGGCAAGAAAGTTAGGCACCCACAAGATCCACTGAAGAGGAGCTCAGATTTAAGATCACGAGCCACATACACTACATACATGCAATAATGACAACTAAGGCAATATTTGAGACATTGACGCTAAATGTAGTCACCCTCGCATCTTCATTAATTGGATTAAGTTTATGATGATTTAAGGGTTTTTCAAAATAATAATAATATCCACTTTTCCATTTTTTAGTACAGGATTGATTTATATAGTCTTTGTTCGAAGAATATTCGATAGTTGTGTTAACATTTTTCAATAGATATTTCTAGCATTGAAACGGTAGTGTTATTTAGGGGTTGTAGCAGAATTCTTGCTCCACAAAAATATATCCCAGGGTCTACTATTGCAATTCCATAATACCACAAGTCCATCTTGTATTTTTTAAAACACTTTCAATCCACTACCCTGTGAAAAGAACGCTTATACCCCTTATTCTTTTTTTGGGTCAAAGTTTATACCCCTTATTCAATTCATCTCTTGCATCCCGATATCTTGTGACCATGTTCGCCAATACCTCCAGGGGCCGTCCAGCAACGACCGCCGGCGATATGTCGGCAGCTACCTCGGGTTTATTTTCCGGCGACTACCTCCGGTTATTTTCCAGCGACCATCTCCGGTCATTTTTGGCGACTATCTCCGGTCATTTTTCGGCGACCATTTATGTTATCTTTTTTCTTTTTACAATTCCTTGAATTTAAATTTTGTTTTGTTTTTGCACATAAATACTACATAAATTACCGGCTGTCACGGTTGATCTTGTCGTATCGGTCACGTTTTCACTATACAAGACTGTATTGGGCAGTACCGGCGCCGGAGTTTTGTTATTTATCAATCAATGCTACGAAAACGAAACAGTGCCGGCGGGAGTTACGCGAGGGAGAAGACAAATATGGAGTCAACTGTGAACTGAAATTTACAGCCTATGACGAGACAAAACTCTTTACAGCCCATGTGTGCTTTAAATAATTTTAGATTGACACCCAAAAATTCTAAAAAAATTACAATTTGGCACCAAAAATTTAAAAAAAAATTATAATTTGACCCCCAATTTTTTTTTAAAATTACAACTTGGCCCCCCCAAAATTTTGAATTTTTTTTATAGTTTTGCCCCAGCCGTGTCCCTCCGTGTCCCCAGCCGTGTCCCCGTAAAAAAATTAAATGAATTATGGGACCGCGTGTCCCTGCCATGTTCGACACTACGATACTTCAACCTCTAGAGATGTTGGTACTTCAAAGGTCTTAAACACCTAACCCAAAAGGAATTGAACACCCAACTTAAAACCAACTGAACACTCAATCACAACCCAATTACACTCTATCAATCCTAGTAATTCATATTCGAACACCTAACACATTAACTCAAATAAAGCTCATAATCATAATAAAAATTTGAAAAAAGAAAGAGGAAAAGAAGAATCTATTGGTGTAAGTATTATACTTTATGTTCTCTCTCCATCTTTATTGTTGATGGTCCAAATGTATTAATTTCGCATTCATTACAATAACTACTTTTTTTGTCTACTTAGCTTATAGAAAATTATGGACAAAGCTTTAAAAAAAAAATCAACTTCATTGCAAACCATGTTAACTTGAATAATATTCCTTCTAATATAAGACTACAATAGAAAATCTTATTATGTTATCCTAAAGAACAACTTATTTTCGAGAAGGTTAGCCCCAACATACTCGCTACAATTTATTTCAAAAGGGTTTGAGAATACGCATGTTAAACATTGACACAAAATATGAGAACTAATCTAGGATAACTGTAAAATTTTACCCCCTCCATTCTCGAAACACTATAAACTATGTGATACGACAACTTTCAAAAAACTTAAATGTTTGTTAAAAAAAATAGTATATATTTTTAAGCTCTCATTTCGCCTCGCCTCGTAGTTAATTTATTTTAGAATAGTGGTTATGCTTTTTGACCGCACTATTTATACAATTATATAAGATATTGTACATATATTATTGGTTAAAAGATCAGATAATAGAGTTAAAGATAATTTCTGAACACTGTACTACAAATTCCTAGAGCTACCATTGCATGGTCTGGTATAATTCCCACCCCCCTACATGTGGAAAAGGTAGTGAAGTCGTGTAAGCACCACAACTCAACCGGAAAAGAACAGAGGAAAAAATCGTTGCCTCATTCACAATCAAGCCGCCAAGCAATGAGCTCCCTGACTTTTGGCTCAGTACATGCTGTAGAAACTAAACTAGCAGAAACCTCCCATGATCTCTATGCTATCAGCAAGTCACTGCAAAAATTGAGTAATATGGCCCATGAACATATATAAATATAGGACACCAACAAACACATACTACGTGTTTTGTACTTCGGATCGATTCTCTATTAAGCCTTCACAAAGAATCGCCACATGATGACTTAACTAGTAGTCAATTCACAACACAATTAAAAAAAATGGTTGATACGTTCCAGCACAAGTTTAATTGAAGAATTATAATGTATTTCGTCAGTTATTCGTCAGTTATATCATTGACCTTGGTAGTTAATGTCTACAAACCTAAAAACATAAATAACCGCCACTTGCAAGGATATTTACCCAGATGAAATGAAATTAGGATAAAAACTCAAGCACGCGGGAGGCAACCTAAATGGCTAGTATCAAGTTTGCATCCAAATGTCACATATTCAAAAGATTCGTCTAGAACAGTCAATTTGAGGATTGAACGACACCTCGTCGTCCCAAAGTTAGGAATCACTGCAACCTCGCCTCTACGTATATTTAAAAGCTAAAAGTTAGAAAATATTGCAACAAAAAATCCAAATTCAATGACCGGGATTTGATCCCCCAGAGTTTCTGAAAAATTCAGGAAGAATCTCCTTTCGGTAGTAATCTGCGTCCACGCCTTCTGTACTCAAACACCGGCTGATCACCTTCACCACAGTTTCCTTCGTCTGAAAATCATTCCACTTAATCAAGCGAATTAAAATACCCATCACCTCTTTGGCATAGTAGTCAGCGTGTGTTGCATCCATTAGAGAGATACTGGAACCAATCGCCACCAAGAAATCACCCAATACTTTCCCGCGATACAATGAAGTACAGTCCCACTAAGTTTTGAAAACCGAGTCAAAGCTTTCAAAACCATTAGGAGCAGAAGCCTCAGCAAGAGCAGACAAAGAAAGTGCTGTAATACTTTGGACCTCCTCGTTCTCATCATTCAGACAATGCCCGATGATACCAACAAGGGGCTTCAAGTGGGGGCGAACATCAGAGCCTAACGGTACAGCAATCTGCTGAACGGTTTTGACGCCAGTGTGACGAGCATGCCAAGAATTCTCTCTCTCACAGACTTCTTTCAAAAACGGCAACAAAGCCGGAACCCCAAGTGCCGAAGCCACTATGCTGCCCGTGATAGCAGCAAGATCCATCTCATCCTCATCCTTGTTATCAACATTCCGATGCAATACACAAACCATCGTTTCCAACCCAGCTACTTTGCTGATAGTGGAAATGATCTCTAAAAATGTACATCAAAATCTTCGATACGCAAAAAAAAGTAAACCCACTCCACAATCCCACATACTGCAGGACGAACCAAGTCATCTAACTTGACCAATACCCTGTTAAAAACCTCAAGCAAAAGGTGCTTCTCTTCATCTTCCAATGAGGGATGTATCAGCAACCGAAAAAAAGTAGAACGCGTACACAATGCCGGAACACCAAAATCCCGTGTGTTGTCATTGAGCCATTTCGTGGCCGCTTCCCTACGGGGAGGCGTGCCGTTCTTGATTTCGAGCAGGAGTCTCAAAACCTTACGCCTATTCTTTCTCATAAGGCGAGCCTCATCGTCGTCATGGTAATAATAATATGGTTATTTATAGGGAGAATTTTTGGGAGGTCCACTATAGCATGTTTTTAACCTCTCGACTCCACTTCTAAAGCTCGTAACCCCTCTAGTTCATTAATAATTTTAATGACAAAACTACCTCATGTAAAACAAATAAGGATCTTGTTAGACTAACAAAAAAAATGTATTTTTTTCATTTTTTTCGATCTTGTTGCAACCACGTAACCACCACACCCATCACCACCACCTCTACCACCACCACCACTCCACCAAGCCAATATATAACGTTATATGTGACAAAAATTTCTATTTTTTTTTATTCTTGTTTTGAGCTCTTTTCTTAACCTGCCACCCCTTAACATATAACATTATTTGTGTGACAAAAATTTCTATTTTATTTTTTTTATTCATGTTTTGAGTCATTTCATTCTTAAACCCGCCATCCCTTAACATATAACTTTATATGTGTGACAAAAATTTCTCTTTTCTTATTTTTATTCCAATTTTGAGCCCTTCCTTTCTTGAACCTGCCACACATTAACATATAACGTTATCTATCCCAATCTGCGTTCCTATCTTATATTTGGTACTATATTAACAAAAGTGTACATATAATCTTATATGTCCCAATCTGTCCTCTGTGCGTTATAAAAAACGAATATAGATTTGAGACATATAAGGTTATCTATTGAAATTTGAAACATATTTTTTGCCAACACAAGCACATAAAATATGTTCTCTGCATATTGAAAAAGTGTACATATAAATTTATATGTCACAATCTGTGTTCTTGCCTTATGTTTGTTAATGCATTAACAAAAGTGCACATATAACCCCTCGAATCAAAACAACCCCAAACACCAATCTCTCAGCCTCTCGCCTTTGTAGCCAAAATCCCTAGCGTAAGCCCTCAAATCGATACCCTGCAGTACGTATAATCCCTTGAATCGACCACAAAAAACCAGTAACTGCTGCTGCCTCAAACTCCTTAAATCACCTCTGCCGCACAACCCCATTTGCCCACAAACGCCTCACATCGCCGGTGCCGCACAGCCACTTTAGCCCTCAACGCCTTAAATTGCGCCGCCGTTGCTATGACCCCTCAAAAACAGCTATAAATCCTCGCTGCTGAAGCACCACCGCTATGATGCCCAAAAACCACCTCCACCGCTGCTGCACACCCTACCATAAAAAGTCCGATGCAAACCCCAAACGCCAAAAACCCTTCTAACCTGGACATGCTTTGGTATTAGATGGGCTGAAAACAAAGAAAACAAAACCAAATCTAACATGGAGGAGCTTAGGCTTGATATTCTTTCTGGTGTTTCTCAAAAAACTTCTTTACCTTGAAAGGAAGCATCTGAAGATGAGTCCCTTGTGAAATCCCAAGACGTGGATGCAGCAAATCAAGACGATGGATTGGGGAGATCGCGATCGCTCACAAGGCTCCACGCCCAAAAGGAGTTCCTCAGAGCCACTTCTCTTGCTACAGAATGAAGATTCGATTTAGAAGACTCCATGCCGGCAAAGAGAGAGAGCGGGGGGGTTGTGTTCCAAATTTGTTTTTGTCTAGAGTTTCTCTCTATATGACAACTTATATAGAAGGACATTTTTGTCTTGGTTTAATTTCTTTTTTAAAAAAAAGTGGACTTGAGACCTTACTAAATTATGTTAGTGGACTAGAGGAGTTACAAACATTAGAGGTGGACTAATTGGGTTACAAGTTCTCTATAGTGGACCCTAGACTAATTTTTTATTCTTTATATCCACACAACAATTCATGAAAGTACAAGTGATCCATTGCTTTCAGCAATGGCAATTCATTCGGGTCATCAAACAGTTGGTCAAAGTCCATGGCGATTTTCGCAAATCGAGGATCAAATTTGGAAACTAATTTTGCAAAACCCTAGACCTAAACCAAAGCTGTGTTGTAATGAATTTTCAATCTCCTAAAAACCCTATTCTAATGAATTTTCAATCTTGTAAAAATCCTATCAATAGAATTCAAGATACTAAATAGAAACCTCAGAACACAAAGGAAATCGATATGAACTACTCAAGAAGAAATAATAAAAGACTAGAAGAAGAGACTGACCTCTTTGTTTTATGGGTTTCTGGGTGCAGTTGAGATGAGAGAGAGAGAGAGAGAGAGAGAGAGGGGGGGGGGGGGGGGGGGGTGGGGGAGAGGAGGCAATGTGCATATATATAGGGTTTGGTGTGGCGGTTATGTTAGTGTTTTGTTTGGATTGGGAATTTGGAGCCCAATGGCAATGGATTTTTCCAAAAGGGCGACTATTTGCAGCCCTGTATTTTCTCTCTTAACCCATTTCTTCACGTAGCCCATTTCTAATATTTTAAAAACAAAAAATTTCTCCATATAACCCATTAAATGTACTTGATCTTCCCATTATACCCTTCCTCTCTCAAAAATTACACTTTAACTCCCACCCTAAGCCCCCATCCCCCATTTATGTCTCCCATCCCCCATTGCCACCTCCCACTTCCATAGCCACCACCACCACCACTCCTGTCGCCGCACCTTCAAGGTGTCTCTCTCTCTCTCTCTCTCTCTCTCTCTCTCTCTCTCTCTCTCTCTCTCTCTGTTCATCAGTCTCTCTCTGTGTGAGTATATACATACATGTATGTATATATACAATAACAACAATTAGATCACTTTCAGTAACAGCATGTCGAAAATATGTATAAAATTCGATAACCAACTGCCGAACTATATATACAAAAATCATACATAACATTTCGGTAACTAGCTGTTGAAAAAAAAAATTATATTTCGATAACTACATGTCCAAAATATGTTTAACATTCGGTAAACAACTGCCAAACTACTATATACAAAAATTATACATACATTTCGGTAAATAGATGTTGAAAACAAGATTATATTTCGGTAACTAAATGTCGGAAATACATATAACAAAAACAAGAAACATATATTTTGGTAATTGAATGTTGAAAATATATCTCAATTTCGGTAACTAACTGTTGAGTATGGTAATAGTTTACAGTGGTTAGCTACCGAAATTACTTACTTTACTCTATTCGAACCAGAAACATCGAAAACCCTCGAAAAACTAGGTTTGCAAAACCCATACGCCACAACAACAAACCAGTGGCCATTGTAAACGGAAAAACTTCCCTCCTCATGCGACTTCCAAGATACAATGTCCATCACAGTATCTTTCTTCTCCTCTGCCATCATATGGTTGCCAATAGAATTTGATTCAATTTCAAAATTCAAACCTACAAATGGGTCAAAAAATGGATCAATGGAAGGATTTGAACCTTTCATTAATACAATATTTGGCCCTTACTCCTCCTCCATTGGACAATTTGAGAGAGATGAGAAAAGAGAATGATGATTTAGAGAGAGAGGAGAAGAGAAGATGAACAGGAGAAGCCTGAAGATGAAGAACAGGAGGTCCCCTGGTCTGTGTGTGTGTGTTTTTTTTTAAACGTGAATGTGATTTTTGAGGGGGAAGGGGGAAGACCATAATTTAGGGGTTTTGGTCATAAGGGCATGCAGATCATTTTATGTATAGGTATAAGAGTAAGTAGGTCATTTTTTAATTAGTAAAAAAATTTAACAGGTTAAAGGAGAAAATATAGGGCTGCAAATAGTCACCCCCTTTTCCAATGGGCGCTGCTATTCGCAGCCCTCTATTTACTCCCATAACCCGTTAAAAATTTTCAATTATACTCGACAGTTAGTTACCGAAATTGAGATATATTTTCAGCATCCAATTACCGAAATATAATATTTTTTTCAACAGATGTTTACCGACAATACATGTTCGGCAGTTGTTTACCGAAAGTTGAACATATTTTCGACATGTAGTTACCGAAATATAATCTTGTTTTCAACAGCAATTTACCGAAATTTTATTTATGATTTTCAACAACCATTTACCGAAATGTAGTGGGCTACGGGAGAAAATAAAGGGCTGCGAGTAGCGGCGCCCTTTCCAATTCCCTCTAACAAACAGACATGCATGGATGAAGTTCTGGTGAATTGCACTAGCCTCCCTGAGGGATTTGAATGTGCTACAACTAGCCCCCTAGCCTAAGGGTATTTTTTTTAAACAAATGTGAGAAGTTGTATTGGTGTAAGTTTAATAACACTTACAATCCATAATTTATTATAAATATCTTGGACAAAGCTAAAATAATCGTCTAGCTAATAACAAACGAGAAAAATACAAGGCAGTTAATGTGTAAGTTTGGATCTTTGATTTTAAGATTATTTTTAAGTACTTCGGAAATTATCTTGATTTTAAAGTAATGGATTATGATGATTTTAAAGTAATGGATTCTGATGAACAAGGTTTTGAAAACCGTTTCGCTCTGGCCAATATGCAGTACCGTATTTTTCAAAAAGCCAACACCATAGCACTCTAATTTCGTCTCGATTCAATGTCGGTCTGTACCGGCCGTAGTAACAAATACAGTGGGTACAGTCGATAATGGTCTTACTAGAATTTTTAAGTCTTATGTTTTTTAGGGGTAACTCCATAATTAATTTATTTTAATTTAAACAATTATAATTTTTTCTCTCTCTCTCTTAATATATATGAGCTCCATGATCACTACAATAATAATTTTTAAGTCCATATTTCCATGTTAATTAAGTATTTATAGCTTTTTGAGCATTTATATAATTGTACATACGAACATATCCTTTACAAACGCTAAACTCGAAGCGCTATCCCAAATTTTTTCGATACAGCTATCATACTAAGTAGAAAATTAGTTTTGTTAATATGTGCCCCTAAGAGCATCTCCAGTCTTCACCTATATTTTTCTTTAAATTTGAGTCAAATTTTGGGTAAAAATCCATTTTGGGTAGACACATCTCCAACCATCAAACCCAAATTTTACATATCTCCTTCTTTCTCTCCCTCTCTAACTAGCCGTTGGAGAAATTGATCAAGGCAAAAGTTGTCTTAGATTTGGACAAAAAAATGGGTAAAACCCAAAATGGGGAAGGGTTTGGGTCAAAGATTGGAGAGAGATTTTTGTGATTTTTGTCGTATTTTTAAATTTGAGTCTTAAAATGGGTCAAGGCTGGAGATGCTCTAAGGCACATGGTAATGTTCATTAAATGAGGACAATTAAACTTCACTATTGTAGAAAGTAACTGGAATATTGGATGAAGAGTAAAATTTGTTTCGAAGACCAAATGTACACCTTAATTTTTCCCTCCGCTCCATTTCATTTGTTTTGCCCTTTCACCTCCTTGTCTTTTTGCATTCACGTAACCCATTTCCCCTGTAAGTACTAGTCATACAGTGCCATAGCCCATGAGCAACAACTAAAGAGAAAACACGCGGCTAATGAAGAGTATGAAGTACTATGAGTCAATTAAACAGTGGTGATCACAGGGTACACTTATAAATACATTATAGCAAAATAGCTCTCATGGCTGGAGAGTTCATTTCAATTACACTTTCTGATCGCCCTCAGATTTTAAAGACAAAGGGGCGTCCGAAGGAATATATATATATAGTCTCATTCTCCTAAGAACCACTTTAACTTAATAAAATAAGAACCTTCTTTTTCCGATAGAATTTTGATGATCCAAGCCGCTCAATATGTTCAGAACGTGATTTTAAGGGTACCCTCAAAAAAATCACCAAAAAAAAAAATGACCGGAAAGGTTTCATCCGAGCAGTTTTTGTTTGTTTTTTATCGAACGGTTCAAATAAAAACTGCTCGGATGAAGCCCTTCCCAGTCATTTTTTTTGCTGATTCCTCGCGAGTACTCTTAAAATCATGTTCTGAACACATTGAGCGGCTTGGATCATCGAAATTCGAACGGGAAATGGAAGGAATGGAGAGGTCCTTATTTTAACTAAAATAATAAGGACCTTCTTATTTGAAAATGACTGTATATATACACACACACCACAGATCAAGTGAGAGATCCCTCACTTTGTTAAAATGCGGGACTTTCATTTCCCGATCAAAATTTGAAAATCCAAACCGTTCAATGTGTGCAGAACGTGATTTTAAGGGTCCTCTTAAGAAATCAGCAAAAAAAAATAACTGGAAAGGGCTTCATCCGAATAGTTTTTTTTTGAACCGTTCAATGAAAATTGCTCGAATGGAGCTCTTCCCGGTCATTTTTTTTGCTGATTTATCGCGAGGACCCTTAAAATCACGTTCTGATCACTTTGAGCGGCTCAGATCATCGAAATTCAACCAGGAAGGGGAGTCCCGCATTTTAATAAAATATAGGATCCCTCACCGGAAGCTGACTGATACTGTCTGTATATATATATATATATATATATATATATAATTAAAGGTGGAAAGGAATTGGGAAAGCAAAAAAGAATTTGTAGACTTTTCAAGCGTGTGGGCCATAATATCTCTACATGTTCAGAGAAGGATAATGCTACATTTTCAACCGGAACAAATAAAAGGAAGAAAATAATTTCAATGGCTGTAGGATTGAACCCAATTTTTTGTTTGAAATAGTATTAGATCACTAATACTACTACTACCATTTTTCAATTAGCCTATCCACCCAGGCACCCACAACCCTTTCGTTGACTTAAGGCCTAATTGTGAGCACATTAGGTCCTGTTGGTGGCCCCAATATGGACCCATCATGAGCGCAAAAGAGATCCGATCAGATATTTTGTTCTGCTCGTTGAGCTTGTTGCATGTGCAAAAATCAAACTAAATGAACATCGCGAGCGATATTATTAAACTTAATACGTTTGCCTTGTAAAAATTTAACGGCTAGTATAAATTTGAGATAAAAGTTCGAAACAAATAATATTATAGTACAGCCTCCAAATACAAATTATTGTGATTTTTTAACGTTTGTAATAAATTCGAGAAGCCAAACTTAGATGAACAACCCAAATTAACTTTTTAGACCCACAAAATAAGCCACAAATTAAAAGCACAACAAGGCATACAAAACATACTGTTATCAAAGTAGGCTCCTCCTATTTATATTTGTCCCAAAAAAGGAATGAGGACCAAAAATTTGGGAACGGAGGGAATATCCTTGTTAGTTCTTTTTGTTTTGGACCTTTGGTGCGAAGGGATAGGTTGAGATCTTGCGAGTTGCACCACTATGAGAGTCATGTGTACTCTTTGAAGCTCTCTCTATTCTTTTCTTCTCTTATTGTGCCCATTTCATATTTGGCCCTTTATGATAATGAAAATTTCTTTTGCCAATCAAAAATAATAATCTCGCAAGGCTTATGTATCTTGCTACATAGGATATGTGATATGTAGATATGAACTCCATATACGGAATGTAAATATTCGCACTCCCATTCGATTTTTTTAAAAAACTACTCGTGTTTTATGCAAAAGCTGGTCTTTGAAGTCATATCGAGTGGTTGAAAGGCTTGAGAAAATGTTGTTTTTTGGGGAATGGATACCCGTTGGTACCAGATTGAAAAGATTCACCTTGTTTAGTTTTGGATTTATTTTCTCTCAATTATTGATTCATCTTAACAAGAAGAATTGAAAAATCAAAAAACTATGATCACAATCTTAAAAAAAAAATCACTAAAGACAAAAGTATTCCAAAATCGATAGATATATTAGTCAAAGCCAAGCTAATCATTATAAATATATTAGATAAAGCCAAGATAATCATCTAACTAATGTAAACGAGAAAACAAAAGGCAGTCGACATCTTTCACCTCTACTCAGAGGCGGAACCACTCATGGGGGGATGGGGCCACGGCCCCCACATTATTTCAATTTTTTGTAATTTAAATATTAATGTTAATTATTTTTTGTTTGTTAAGAACACTTAAATATAGATATTGTATTTTGTATTGGATGTTATTTAGACATTTAAATATTTTAATGTGCTTGTTTTGGGTCAAAAACTCAATATCTCTCTTTGCGCACGGTCTCCCATGATTTTTTCTTCAATTATTAATCTCATCTCTTTTTATCTCTCTCCACTCATTACCCTAAAAGACTTTCCTCAAAACCTAAACCAGACAAACTATTATAAATTCCTGAACCTTAAAATTTTTAAAATCGTGAAATTTCGAAATATTGTTATTTATAGTTCGGCCCATGCGTTTACGAAATCCTGATTCCGCCCCTGCCTTTACTCAGACGTTGAGCTTGAAGGAAATAGTGGCACTCACGATCATCTGTATATTCCTACCTAGGGTAAGAACACTGTTGGCACGAAGAACACTATAAAGCAACATCATCTCTAAAAGAACCGAACTGTAGACAAATGTTTGTCTAAAAACGAAACTCAACTCTTGAGAAAACAAGAAATAAAACTCTAATACATCAAACAATAAGTCATTGACCTGTGAGAGAGAGGAGTGCAATTTTGTTCACCCTCCTTAAAAAGAAGATGAACATTACTCTTCTTTTTATTGGTTGAAATGGTGTGAGTCCTACAATAAAATGATGTCATATTTATCGTGCAATACACTTTTTGGTAAACATGACATCACTCTGTGGTGGGACTCACATCATTTCAATCAATAAAAATAATAATAATGTTCACCCTCTTAAGTGAAGGATGAACAAAACTCAACTCGTGAGAGAGTAGGAGGGAGCTTTGGAAAGATAACAGGAGTGTTTAATTATTTGAGGATATAATTCTTTGGGAAAATTTCTTTTATATCTTTTCGATTTTGACCAAAAATTTATTTTAGTCCTTCACCTTTTAATTCCGACATAAAAATACTTTGACTTTTCAATTTTTTTCAATGTCAATCTTTAGAAGAAATCCGTTTTCTTTGAGTCCTGCGCCGGGCCATCTCCGGCCACCGAACGGCCAATCCGAGCCGTCCAAAAATTCTATTAAAAAAATGAGAGGGCCAACGCGGGAATCAACGGCATCCGATGTGTGTAGGGTGTTTAATCCAAATACTATATTTTTTGAGTATATATGTATATATCCCTAAAGGATGACATTGAAAAAAATTAAAAAGTCGAAATATTTTTATGCCAAAATTAAAAAGTGAAGGACCGAAATGAATTTTTGATTAAAGTCGAAGGAATATAAAAGAAATATTCTCTGATTCTTTTATACGCATACTTTTAGACAACCGCACCGCCACACGCCACAGACCCACTAGCGTTTGTCGTTGAGGACAGGAGGCCACACAAGATTCACCTTCGAGTTCAACAGATCGACCTCCTCAGCTTCTCTGTACTCTCAGAATTTCAAACCATGCTTCTCTCTCTCTCTCTTCCCCCCACTCTCTAGTCCACCGGTAAGCCTTCAATCCCTCTACGTCCTATTGCCATTGCATCTGGTTTTCTTCCGGTACTTAGAACACCCAAATTTAGTCTCTTTGTTTCAGCAATTATATGGTGAATTTGTGACTTCTTGTACATAACACTCTTCAACTTTTGTATGGAATAAAAGTTATTTGCTTGCTGGGGGTTTGTAGTTCAATTCAAGAACTTGGAAAATCCTTGGAACCCTGATTTTGTTTGAAGGGATTTTAGTTGACCCAGTTGGGATTTTCTTGATATAATTGACCTTTGTAGTTGCAATTTCATGGATACTTTGCTCAAGACTCATAACAAGCTTGAATTTCTTCACCCACTTCATGGATTTGTTGAAAAAACCAGTGGTTTGAGCCCTTCAAAGCCTCACGGCCATGAGCTTAAGTTTGTTCCCAAGAAACCTAATCTTAAATTGGGGAAGAATTTTTCTCTGAAGGCAAAAAGTAGTGCCCTTCTGGAGCTTGTTCCTGAGACCAAGAAGGAAAACCTTGATTTCGAGCTTCCCATGTATGACCCTTCAAAGGGCCTTGTGATAGACCTAGCCATTGTGGGAGGTGGCCCTGCTGGGCTCGCAGTAGCACAACAAGTCTCGGCAGCAGGACTTTCTGTGTGCTCTATCGACCCATCTCCCAAACTGATATGGCCCAATAACTACGGTGTTTGGGTGGATGAATTTGAGGCCATGGATTTGCTAGATTGCCTTGACACTACTTGGTCTGGGGCTGTTGTGTTTGTCAATGAAAAGTCAACTAAAGATCTTGGCAGACCTTATGGGAGGGTAAACAGGAGGCAACTGAAATCCAAGATGATGCAGAAATGCATATTGAACGGTGTGAAGTTTCATCAGGCCAAGGTTATAAAAGTCATTCACGAAGAATCGAAGTCCTTGCTGATTTGCAATGACGGCGTCACTATCCAGGCTGCCGTAGTGCTTGATGCAACTGGATTTTCCAGATGCCTTGTTCAATATGATAAGCCTTACAATCCGGGGTACCAAGTGGCTTATGGGATTTTGGCTGAAGTCGAAGAACACCCGTTTGATGTAAATAAAATGGTTTTCATGGATTGGAGAGACTCCCATCTTGACAACAATAGGGAACTAAAAGAGAGAAATAGTAGGATTCCCACTTTCCTCTATGCTATGCCCTTTTCGTCCAATAGGATATTTCTTGAAGAAACCTCCCTTGTAGCTCGACCAGGATTGTCTATGGAAGATATTCAGGAAAGAATGGAGGCTAGGTTAAGGCACTTGGGCATAAAAGTGAAGAGCATCGAAGAGGATGAGCATTGTGTGATTCCTATGGGGGTCCACTTCCAGTGCTCCCTCAACGTGTCGTTGGCATTGGCGGAACGGCTGGAATGGTCCACCCTTCAACTGGATATATGGTCGCAAGGACTCTAGCTGCAGCCCCAATCGTTGCCAATTCCATAGTCCGGTACCTTGGTTCTGAAAAAAGCATATTTGGAAATGATTTGTCAGCGGAAGTTTGGAAAGACTTGTGGCCCATAGAGCGGAGACGCCAAAGGGAGTTCTTCTGTTTCGGTATGGATATTCTCCTTAAGCTTGATTTAGAGGGCACTAGACGGTTTTTCGATGCTTTCTTTGACCTAGAACCTCGTTATTGGCATGGATTCTTGTCTTCTAGACTGTTTCTTCCTGAGCTTTTATTTTTTGGGCTGTCGCTTTTTTCGCATGCCTCTAATACTTGTAGGATAGAGATAATGGGAAAGGGCACTCTTCCTTTGGTGAGAATGATCAACAACTTAGTTCAGGATAGGGAGTAAGATCTCATGGAATGCTCTCTGTTGTATGTTATAGTTACGATGATTCTTCTTCCTCTTCAAATTTTGCTTTGCATATACATGTCACTTTTACAGTTTGACTTCCTGTTAAATGATTGTCAGAAGCAGAGGATCCTTGTATGTGGTATGAACGTAATGGCTGCCAGAATCGCATGTTGATCATAGCATTAGTCCTGACAAGGATATTGAGCATATATAGCGAAAAAATAGAACATTTGAATCAGTTTAATTTCGAGTGTAACCTTCTATGAATGAAGTTTAAACTACACCGTGATGATCCATGTACTTGGCAAAATCCAACCATTAAGCCATAGACTTTCAAGTCACATTGAGAATTCGCCGTTCATAAAAAAGTCACATTGAGAATTCTCTTTTGTGGTCAATGAGTAAAGAAAACCTAATGAACAAAGATGATCTGAGAATCTTTCATTTTCCTGTGGAAGTTTGATACATGGTTAATCATGTACGGATGATTCTGTTTCTTTATCCTTTTCGAGTTTGTAAAATAGAAAAGCTATTCTAGCATACATCGAATAGCTGTCTTCTTGACCATCCGGACTGCTTGTGAAAATAGAAAGGAATCGTATTTTGTTTAAAATTATCCAGTCATTGTCTATTCTGTTTTGATTAGACTATGTTTGGATCATGAATTTGTAGAATAGTGAATTATTCCCCTCCCTCTCGCTGTGTTGAAGCTATTATGGAGGTATCGGAAAGGGTGAAAGTTGCAAACTTGTTTCACACGTCCTCGGCTATCTTCCTGACAAATCGGAAAACCTTGAGGAAAAACATGAAGGAAATACAAGTTTGTTCGGAGTAATTTATATCTGTCATACATTAGAAGCATTTATATCTGACATGAAGGAAATACAAGTTTGTTTTGATGGTGGTATGCCCCTAAATTTTTGTGTTTCTTGTTTCCTTTTTGGTAATAAAATTTCTCTTTACCAAAAAAAAAAAAAAAAAACTCTCTCCATAGGAGTTGAACTGACAGCCTCAATGTACTTGTGTAGAGGACCAAGTGCCTCGCAGCCTCAGCATGTTCGGTGTAATTCAACTAGTATTCCTTTCGGGCGTGCATGTGTGTTGGTGTGTTTTTGAATCGTGAATTTGTAGAACAAATCTATGAGATTTTTGCGATGTTTTATAGTACACGAGCTAAAAACCTGTACTCCCTCGGTCCCAAATGTTGGTCCCTTGGAAAACTGTGCCGTTTTTCAAATCAATCCTTTTGTAGGCGTACTTCGGGAGTGTCGTTTGATCAGTTGCCCTTTGAAATGGGGAATCTGATGCTATTAGGAAACAAATCCTAATCTGTTTGGGAGAAATATTGGTATCAAATAAGGACTCACTTGATTCACTACAGAAAACAATCATGAACTCAAAAAACAATCTACTTGCTCAAATTTTAGTTATATAAAGGCTTTCTTTTATTCCCTGTAAATATACTCATCAAAGACTCACCAATCACAAAATCAAACTTCCTGTAAGTAAGAAAGATTAGGAGAACTAATTGCAGAAGCATTTTTATCCAACATCTCTTTGTAAAAGTGCATCTATATTTGGTATTTAAGACACGGCAAGATGGAATTCTAGTGCTTATCTGGACGGGGGGAAGACAGTGAAATATGTTTGAATGCAGCTCAGCAAAATAGCAAACACTGCGTAGAAGACAGCAATGGCGGTCCAGGGGCTCTGAAAATAGTTGCGCATCACTTCACTAACCCAAGTTGCTATCCGGTTCAGCGTCCGGCTAGGCCTGAGGCTTATCCTCGCTTTACTAAGGTCCGTGGCCGAACAGCGTGAGTATCGAGCGTAGCTGTGTTGGCTAACATCTTCTCGCTTAGTAAATAGATCCCACGCGGCACCTAGAAGATGATGTTCCTCGTAGACCAAATCCTTAATATAGAAGATAAAAAAATCCAGTCTTAACCATGTCCTTTGCCGGGGTCCTTGTGTCTACGATGAACTGGAGAAGCCAGCAAAAAAATTCAGGGGTCCTTAAGCCTATTTAACAGTGCGTGGAGGACTTTTAACGGAAGCTGGTCCTCGAGCAAGAACAAGTCACGTTGTACAATGGCTATATCGTGGATCTTCATCATCATTCTCTTTTGCCTTCCGCCCAAAGTCCACTCAATAAATTGGAGAATGAAGCAGCCATGTAGGAACATTATCTATCTATCTATATACTATAGAAATGTGTTTGAGCCCCACAAGCCTTCAAACCTCCATTCCAAATTTCCCAGATTTTCACCTTTTTTAGAGAGAGAGAGAGAGAGAAATGCGGGGAAGTGGGGGGGGGGGGGAAGAGAAAAAAGTTATTCTATGCCACTAGGCACCATCACGTGGTACTCTAAATTCATTTTTTTATCACATATTTTTCAGTGTATAAAATGAGACCAATGCCAGCATGTATCGAACACAAGGCCGTATAATATATTAAACTAGCTATCTTTTTTTTATCAACTAGCATTTTTGCCCGTTCGATAGACGGGACTGAAAATAAAATGACGGAATTTTTTTATCCTGTGCATCAACTAGCGGTGTACCCACTTGATACCGATAATGAAAAAACACTAATGTAATTTTTTTGTCCCACGCATCGAACGGGTACAACGCTATACATACTCTACTAGTGCTCGTACCCGCTCGATGCACGAGGCCGAAAAAAAACAATGTGATTTTTTTTTTATCCCGTGTATCGAACGGGCATGAACGCTAATTTTACTAAAGGATAAGTCATCGTAGCCATTTGTTGAGCCCTCAACGTAGTAATTTCTTAGCTCATGAACCTCTTTTAGAATTTTACCGCAGATTAATTTGGCTGAATAACTCTTTTCTCATCCCACATATGCCCTTGCGAAGTGGCCCAAGTGGGGTTTAAGTTCCTCAACCGATTGGAGCTTCAGTTCCCCGTGGTGGTGGGGACCTATGGAAACAAGGATTGGTTCATACTAGTTCTTCTCGCCAGAGGGCTGCAACTTGCGAACCCTGTCGGGAGCCTTCTGGATCGTATAACTCGGCAATATGTTTCACATAAATTGCAAGGGTGTTGAATATAACAACAACAACATCGATCTAGCAGAGCCGCCATTTTTTGGTACATTTTAAAACCGAAACACAGTTGCATGTGCGACAGTTGCATGTGCGACGCCAAGTGAGGGTGTGACCAAAACCACTGAACCCACACATATAATGCAAAACAATGACGAATTTAAATTCTTAGGATACTGTTTGTCTATTTTACTGATAGTCGACTAATCGACTAAGGATTGCTAAGTGTGCTGGAAATGTGGGTGTTTGTGGTGGTGGAGTTTGGTTCCTTGCCGTATTTCAGGACTTCTCTGGAAGCAAACTTAATGAAGTGAATGGAGATGGAAGAAGAACAACAAAATGGACTTTATTATTCCTCGGTGTAGAAGTCAAATCGACTATGAGAACACAATCGAACAGACGGTTAAGTTACAAGCTACTCCTAGAGCAAGAAATGTAAAGTACAGATAAAAGTAGAAGCCTTTGGGCGATTGATTGGGGGGTTCTAAATATCTTCTTTCTTGTATTTATAGGCTGTGTCGACTTGAAATTCAAATCATATGGAATTCCCTCCTTCGATTTGAATTAATTGGCTCCATGCTCCCTATTCTTGCTCCACTATCTGCACGAGGTGGTTACTTCTCCATGATCTCACATTTCCAACGTTGTAATTATTTCAACTGCCTGCTTGCATTAACTGTCTTACTCACGATCTGCATGTGATGCAAAATTCTGACACGTGTCAGTCGAATATCAACCGTTTGATCAGTCCATTTTCCTTAACAGGCTTCATATTGCATTTGCATTATATCAATTGGTCTAAAACGTGTTGACACGTGTAACATTTGACCCAATCGATTATATTAGACTAAATACTAAATTATGGTGTAAACAATGCCCCCCTATTTACCTGAGTTAAATATTAACTTTGGTAAATATTTCTCTTAGTAACACCACCTATATAAGGCAGAGCACTTCAAATTTAGGGCACGAATCGTGCTTCTTCTCACAGAACTTTGAAACAGCTCTCAAACCCTAGAATAACTTCGAACCCAAATGGCACCGAAATCCAAACTACAGATCGTCAGTGACCCAGTTGAAGATCCGGCCACCGAGTCATGACGGAGGATTCCTTCCGATTCCCTGAATCGTACCGAAATGGGATTGGCCAAAACCAGAAAACTCAAGTTCTGATTCCTGACGATAATGTCAGTTCTCACTGTATATTGGGCCCAATTTTTTCATCAGTTCTCCCGGATGGCTTTCCAGAAGTTACCCAGTGGGGGAACGTGATCCACTTCTCCTTCAGCTTCCGTCGCTGGAATGGTCAGGCTGGGGTAAGAACACCTGCCTTCGTTCTTGGCCTTACACCGTTGAAATGGGATGGGTAGATTGGGTAAGGCGCATGATGAATTCCTTTTTGAGGATTGGAAAACAATGGGAATCGTGAGACAATTGAGCTCTCACAATACCCCTTGGACATGAATCCTGAACTTGGCTGCTGCAGCGTGTTTCTGGTCCAAATCATCCAATACCCTAATTCTACATTGTGGCTTGCTATCTCCGACAGTCTTGGATATCTCTCATTTAACTGGCCTTCCTTCGTTAGGCCGTGAGGTAAATGCTCTGCTTTCTCCTGATCCATATGATCCCATTTGTTGTTCCATCATCTGGGGTTAGCTATTCGAAATGGCTTAAGACTCACTTCAAAGCCAAAGCTTCAGCTCCCTGCTTTCATGAGAAGGTTGCATTTTACCTTTTCTGGATTTGTCGATTCCTTATGGCAGTCCCTGGGCTTAGGGTTACCAAGGAATACCTTAACCTAGCTGTTTGTATGGCCCAAGTAAAGAGGTTGGCCCTTGCCCCCTTTGTTTTAGGATCCTTGTATAAAGGCCTTTTTACTTTTGTTGATAAAAAGATAGCGGACTCTTGTGGTGGTCCTTTCTGGATCTTCCAAGCTTGGTTATATGCATACTTTCCTCAAATCAAACCTAAACTGGAGAACCCCTTCGGTCAGATGAGGCATTGCAAACATGCCGTAGTTATGCTGAATATCTTTTAGGCTTCCAAACTCAAACAGAGGAATCCTCTTTTCAAAGGTATTTCACCTTTTTTTATGAAAATAACCAAAAGAATTGGCCTGTGTTCTGTCCATTCGACAAATTCGAATTTGCATCAGAAAGACTGAAGCCATGCTTTGAGGACATTCCACCAGCTTCTCCCCAACTTGTAGAGAAAATGACTCAGTCCAAACGTTATTTTGGGCCAGCATTCTTCTTCCAAGACTTATCCCAGTTGGCTTTGCCCTGAATAACACTCCTTTTGGGAATTGTGGTTTCGAGAATTACTCTCCGTGTCAATATGCTAGACAGTTTGGCCTCGCACAAGGCATTCCAATGCCTTTTGTTCACCCAAACATCGTTGAGATGGCCTCCAGTAGGCCAACCATTAAGGCCAAAGACTCACAGATGATATCTCTGATGGTTAGCAACTTTCAACAACGTGTCAAAGCCTTTCAGTTTATTGACTTCAAGATCAATAAAGCGACCCTGCCTGCTTTTGATGAATGGTGGTCGACTATGAGGGCCCTCTATTTCAGTGCTTCACTTTCAGACTGCCTATACAGGCTTGATCCTGAATACAAATTCCTTCAAGATAAGGCTGGTAAGCACAACTTATTCATTGGTTTTTAATTCAATTAGTCATACTTTACTAATCTTTGTGATATTGTTTCCTTAACAGAGATAACAGCTCGATTGCCTGATGAACCCTCCAAGGCCATTGTGCCTCATGCAGGAGCAGTTCCCATATCCTCTGTGCCCAGTGGGAATACCAGGAAAAGGAAAGCTGAATCGATTAAGGACTCTGAAACCAGGCCACGGACACGAACTCTCAAGATCACATCAGGTGCGAGCCAAAAGGTTTCCAGAAGTCCTTCCACTGGTAGACCTAAAAACAGGTCAGTGAAGCATCTACTCCCACAAAGCAACCAACAAGAAAGCTCACCAAAAAGCAAAGTTCAAGTGACAAAGGGTTGGCTTTGAGGGTACACTCTTATCTTTTGTTACCCTTATTGATTTCGTTCGTTCTTTCACGAGTCTTTCTATTCTCATTTCCATTTGCTGTCTTTTACAGAAGGGTAAAGAGACCAGAATTGTAGATGCTTTCGAAGAGGAAGAAGAAAATTCCTCAAAATCTTCACAAATTCAAAAATCCTCCTTCTCAGTAGGAGAGACAGTCGATACTGAATTGGCAATCGATCAATACGAGTCCACAGCAGTGTCAGATCCTTTGGATCAAGCTGATTGGTTGCCAGGATTTCAAGAACAATTGCTGTATCAAGAAAACCCTTTACTGCAGGATGACAGCCCTTTTGTGCAGGTTGGTGAGGGTTCGGCTCTGAGGCCAGATGGTGTTGAACTTGGTGTATCAGCCACTCAACAACTTGATGTCATAACAAATCAACCTGCATCAGACTCGGTCAAAGCTGTGCCAATAAAGGACGTCATTGTTGCTCCAATAATTCAGAAAATCGACCTGAATCAACAAAGTGATGGCAGGGAGGAAACAGCTTCTCCTCAGATGGCGGATGTGCCTTCTCTAGAGGCTTCCCCATCTGAATGAAAAGACAATGGAAAAGAAGGGACCAACAGAGGATCCAGCTCAGATTGCCCCTGTTGTCCAAATTGGTCCTACTCAAGAAGGTGGGCAAGGTGCAGAGGATGTTGCCTCTAGCCCTTCTGGTAATCCCTCTGGGAACCAAGTCTATTTCCAACAAGTGTGACCCCTGCAAACATTTCGAGGGTTCTTGCCTTAACTACATCTCCTCGTTCAGTGAACAAGACTGCAACAAATCCTGTGGGTGTTGAGGATTCTGCTCATGTCAAGTCTTCAAGTGATTCTTTGGACCATTTAATGGAAGAGATAGAATCGACTTCTCAAATCTTTCGTTCCCTCACTGAAGTTTCAGAATCCAGCAGTTCTTTCTTCTTTCTTCAATTCAGTGCGGAGACTCAGAAAGAAATTCAAGTCTTCTTTGACTTCCTAAAGCTTCCTTTTGAGGAATTGATGACAGTGAAGTCCACGGAATTCAGTGCTTGCGTTGAATCCCTGTCTCAAAGGCATGTTTTCCCCCTCAGAGACAAATTATCTGGAAAACTATGCATCATCCTGGGTGACAACATTAGTCTCTTCCGATATTACCAGCAAGAAATAAGTCAGAAGCAGGATTTGATTGGTAACCTTTCCAACTTGACAGTGAAGTTATCGACTATGCATGCTGACGCTTCGACTTTGAAGTCGAGGCTTTTGGCAATTGATCAAGAAGAAAAGGAGTTGGTATATCGATTGGGTCAACTGCAGGCTGAAAAGAAAAACCTTCTGGTAACGGCGAACCAACTTGATAAGACTTCAAACACCTAGCAGAGGAAGGCAAAGGAGTCTCAGTTCATGTCTCTGCTGCTCGTGAAGATTTGCAGAGAAACAGAGTAAAATGTGATGAACTTGTAGTTAAGTGGGAGGCTTTTAAGTCTGCCTTTCTTCATGAATGACTTTGGTTGACTTCAGTTTACAGCCAATTGACTAATCCTGTCGTACAAACTATAAGTGTTTTTGTTTGTTGTTTTTTTATCAACAGGTGTATGCCAGAATTGTGGATGACAATTAGAATGAATGTTAGGCCTTATGGCCTTTTCATTCCTGTTAGGAAACTCCATATCTCTGTTTGGAACAATTTTCTTTAACCTTTATACAAACTTAAGTCAAGGGTTAAACTCACATGTTTGAATAAAACCAGATTCACATACATGCCCAAACTGAGGAAAAACTTCACATAATTGGTTAACACCTTACTTTAACCACGTGATGCCACAGGATCAAAACCCTTGATCCCTATATATCCGGATTGTGGGCGCCTATAATTATGGCAGAACTACGTCATGATCATGATGACGCTTCCCTTCCACTTTTAGGGAATCCGCACAGTAATTACTGACGGTTTAGGTACAACACATGATGCCGTGTTGCAGTAATTCAGCCGCCTTACTTGGGAAACGGCCATCGAGAGCCCACTAACCCCATTAGCTGTCACGTCTCTTAATTCACCTCGGGATAACTGTCCACGACCCACGTCTTTAGATTTTCCTGGGTCTATAAATATCACACTGAGTAGAAGTTCAAACACTGTGTTTCTACATTATGGCTTCCAATATTCTTCTACTCCCCTCTCCACACAAATCACTCCTGCTCACATAAAACAACTGGCCACTGAGCTTTCCTGGGCACTCATGGAGGATCATAATGAGTGTAAGCGGAGGATCCAGGCCATCCACGATCGAGTGGAGGGGGCATGGCGCTTCGGCTGGAGAAGATGGAGTCCGCTCTCAAACTTGTGGTGGCCAACTGGGACACCATCGACTACAAGTCTTCTCCGGTCGACCCTGCTGACATCAGGTCCTCCATGGCTGGCACATCTGGCCAGTGGAAAGAATGGCCTAAAAATAGGCCTTCTTTGTGGGGGTCCTGGTGTGTGTTTTTTTTTTTTTTAGATCTCACTTGGGATCTTTTTCTTTGTAGGTTTTTTCTTTGGGTTCTCGCTTTGAGTTCCCTTTTGTTTTTTTTTGTCAGATCCTTCTTGGGATCTTTTTTTCTTTGTGTTAGATCCTTCTTGGGATCTTTTGTTTTGTTTGAATGGCCTTTTGTAATGCTGCCCTACCCATGGGCAGCCTTTGACTTATGGAATGAAAAGAAAGTTAGTTTTAACTCATGCTCTCCCACATAGACGGAAAATAGTGTTTCAAATATTTACCATTAATGGTTCTTTCGTGAAGAACCCCTTCGATTGATGTCAAATGATATGCACCCCCTCGTAAGATCTGGGCAATACGGAAAGGACCTTCCCAGTTTGGAGACCATTTTCCAAATTTCCCTTTCTTCTTTCTTGAATCGATTGGGAGGATTGTTTTCCAAACTAAGTCTCCAACTGCAAAAGACTTTTGTTTTACTCTTTTGTTATAAGCCCTTTCAACTCTTTTCTTTTGGGCTTGAATCTGATTTAGGGCGTGTAATCTTTTCCCTTCTAGCCCATCGATATCCAAAAACATTGCTTCTTCGTACTGTAAATCTGGGTCGTAATGACGTGCCACCCTTAAAGACTGAACATTGATTTCGACTGGCAATACTGCTGCATGCCCGTAAACTAATTCGAACGGTGTTACCCTAGTACTATCCCTTTGTGATGTTCTATATGCCCATAAAACTCTGGGCAACAGATCATGCCACTCTCTTGGGTTATCATCGATTACCTTTGCCAAGGTATTCTTTATAATTTTGTTAGTCGATTCGACTTGCCCGTTAGCTTGGGCATAATATGGAGTTGAATTCAAAATCCGTATTCCATATTTTTGTGCATACTGGACAACTTCTCTACCATTGAATATAGACGCCTGATCAACAGTAATGGTTTCAGGAATTCCAAATCTACATAAAAGATATTCCTCAATAAAATCAATCACTTGTTTCTGTGAAACACCTTTCAAAGGTATTGCCTCGTCCATTTTGTAAAATAATCAGTCGCCACTATAACAAATTGGTGCTGTAACGAAGATGCTGGTGAATTTCCCCTATCATATCGATTGCCCAACCTCTGAACGGCCAAGGTTTAACAATCGATTGCAACTGATGAGCAGGTATCCTTTGGATTGGTCCATGCTTCTGACATTGCTGGCAACCTTTAGCATACTGAATACAGTCAGCTCGAATGTTTGGCCAATAATACCCGTGTCTTTTAATTAACCCTCATTTTATCACCAGCTTGATGAGCACCACAGTCCCTTCATGGACTTCTCCCATAATTCTCATTGATTGGTCCTTGTCAACACACAACAATAATAGACCATCAGAAGTTTTTCTATACAAATCCTGCTCTAATAAAACATAATTGATGGACCTGCACTTGACAGTCCTTTCCACCTTTTCATTAGGATTTAGAAGGTAATTCTTTATTGGAATCATCCAATCGTCTGAAATATCGATTACAAACACATCCAATCGATCTTTTTCCCTTTCCAATGAAAAGGGTAGATATCGTTTTTGGATTCTAATTATTTTCTCCGTGTCTCCTTCAGGAATCTTAACTCCTGAAGCTGTCTGAGCCATTTGATTGGCCTCACTATTTTGAAGTCTCAAGATGTGCTGAAAGCATATTTCATCAAAGTTTTGGACAAGACACTGAACCTTTTCTAGTTGCAGGCTCAATAAGGGGTGATTGCACTTATAATGTCCTGTAATTTGTCGGATGACCAATTGTGAGTCCCCAGAAACTTTCAAATATCGTATATTCAAATCTTTTGCTATTTCCAAGCCTATGATCAAGGCCTCATACTCTGCTTGATTATTTGTTAATTCTACTTTCATCAAGTTGAAAAGAAAATTGAAACATTTCTCCCTTTGGAGATGTCAGAACAACACCTGCCCCAACTCCATTATCTGTTTTTGAACCATCAAAAGACAGTTGCCAAGGTTTAAGCTCCAAAAGATGTACCTCAAAAGTATCCTCTTCCAAAGGTAGATTTGGATGCTCAGCTAAGAAATCTGCCAAAGCTTGTCCTTTTACTGCCTTTTGAGGCACATATTCAAAGTCATACTCTACTAGGCTAAAATCCATTTCCCCTGTCTCCCTCTCAAAATGGGTCTAGACAGGATATATTTTATTATATCTGTTTGGGAAATGATCATTACTCTAGCTGGCAAAAGGTAATGTCTTAATTTAATTGCTGAAAAATATAATGCCAAACAAATCTTTTCCACACATGAATACCTACTTTCACAATCATTTAACCTTCTACTTAGGTAGTAAATTGATTGCTCTCGGCCTTGTTCATTATCCTGAGCTAACAGACTTGCAATCGAATGGTGCGTTGCTGATATGTACAACTTCAATGGTTTTCCATTTATTGGAGGCATCAGAACAGGAGGTGTCACCAAAGATTGCTTTAAAGTATCAAAAGCTTTCTGATGCTCTTGTTCCCATCTGAAATCTTTTTCTGACTTCAATTTTAATAATGGGGAGAATGCCATTGTCTTTCCAGATAGATTGGCAATAAATCTTCGAAGGAAATTAATCTTTCCCAAGAACTGCTGAAGCTCTTCTTTATTGGTTGGTGCCTGTGCTTTCAAAATAGCATCAGCTTTAGTTTTATCAATCTCAATCCCTTTTTGATGCACCAAGAATCCTAAAAAGTTTCCTGCCGTGACACCAAATGCACATTTCAAGGGATTCATTTTAGATTGTAACGCCTCATCCTTTCCAGAGTCTGTTCAAGATGATGTAAGTGCTCGTCAACTGAATTTGATTTTACAACACATCGTCTATATAAACTTCCAAGAATTTATGCAAAAAATCATGGAAAATAAATTCATAACTCTTTGATAGGTTGCACCTGCTTTTTCAATCCGAAAGCCATAACCACCCATTCAAACGTCCCTATGTATCCAGGACATCTAAATGCTGTTTTATGCGTATCTTCTTCAGCTATATATATTTGATTATAACCAGCATTACCATCCATGAAGGACAGCATTTGGTACCCTACTGTTGCATCGACTAGCAAATCAGCAACAGGCATTGGATATTGATCCTTTGGTGATGCGGTATTAAGATCTCTAAAATCAACGCATACTCTAACTTTCCCATTCTTCTTTAATACTGGGACAACATTTGAGACCCATTCAACATATTTGACCGGTCGAATAAACTTTGCCTCAAATAAACGTTCCATTTCTTTTTTGACTTGAGGTAAGACATCATCCTTCATTCTCCTAGGTGCCTGTTTAAAAGGTACGTAGTTCTCTTTTATAGGTATTTTGTGCTCAACTAAAGATCTATCTAAACCTGGCATTTCATCATAACTCCAAGCAAAACAATCTTTAAATTTACGCAACAAGTACTTAAACTTTTCCTTTATTTCAATAGGCAAAGCAGCATTTACATATGTGATCTTAGGATCTTCTGGAGTTCCCAAGTTGACTTCTTCTGTGGGATCCTTTACTTGGGCCCCGTCATCATCTAGCTTAGCTGGTGCTGGTTTCAAGTCTGCTAATCCTAACTCTTTCATGTTTAACGGGCTATCATCAAAAACACATTCAGCCCAATTACAAGAAATAGGCTCATCTGCCTGCAATTTTCTGTCAACAAGAAAAGAAAATAACCTTTTAAAAGTGGCTTTCACAGTAGCCAAATCTTCACCCTGTGTTCAGTAGGTTTCTAAACATTAAAAACTTGTTGATCAATTCTGGCAGGCCTTGATATAATGTTAGGCCTGATAAAATCCTTGCTCAGCTCCTGGAACCCTTCCTTGATGTATCTAAGGAATTGGCTCTCAGTTACTCCAACTTGATTAGATTGACTTCTGAGTCTTCTATTCTTGTTGGCCACAAATGTTCGTTGTAGAGATCTGCTTCTATGTTGTTAGTCTCTGCTTTGAATGGATGCCGGTCTGCCCAAAAGACCTCCATTCCTGCTGCTTCTCTTGCTTTAGAAAGATCAAGGCCTGATGCAAAGAAGATGGCACACAACTATTTATATGGATCCAATCTCTGCCTAGTAAGGCATTGTAATTAGATGAAGAATCGATTACAAAAAACGTTGCATTCATCTTCCTACTTCCAATCTGCAGTTGCAAAGATATGACTCCTTTAGCAGGAGAACATCCTCCAGCGAAATTGCCAACTGTAACTCTGTTGGGATCAGTCATCATTGGTTTTGTTCAAAACTTTCAGCATTCTAGAAGGTAAAATATTGACTACTGCCCCATTGTCGACCAACACTTTTGAGATAGGTTGGCCATTCATATGCAGTTTAATATACAGTGGTCTTAAATGCCTTATTGAGGCATCATCAGGTGTTCTAAGAACTATAACACTGTTTCCGTTCATCCGTCTCAACATTAATGGGCTGTGACTGAGGATGCTTCTCTTTATCCATTATTTTTACAATCGATTGGGTATTATCCTCAACATCACCTGCCAAATTCATTGGCTGATTTGGTTTTGCCTTAAACTGCTTAGGCAGAACTAAAATCATATTACACTGGTAGTTTATAGGTACTGACCCGAATTGGATTGCGGCCAGGCTTTCTCCAAATGTTGCAGATCTCTGTGGAGACGGTGAGGCATCTTTGATCAGGTCTTCCTGTTCTGACCCTTCGTCAAAGAGATCATCATCATCTGCTTCCATGAGTTTCTGGAATTCCTCCATCTTCTTCTTTAAGCTCTGCTTCAATTCTTTTTTACCCTTCAGTTGGGCAGTCGACTGGGGAGGATCTGTAGTACTACTCTTGCCCCCCATGCTTTTGAATTATCTGCTTTGGGCCACTAGTTTCTCCTTGCTCCCGGGTCCATACCATGTTTGGAACCTTTGATGGTTCCAATCTCTCTCTTGGTTCGAACACATGATCCCATGGGTCACCATAAGCCCTGGCTGCAAACTTCCTTTGAAGCCTTCTTTTCTGTGAACTGGATACCTTAGTGTACCAACCCTCTGCTGGGAACTTTGGATGGCTAAGCGTGCCCCATTCCTCGTGATCATTATTGGGTGGCATTACCATCCTAGGTTGGTGCCATCCACGTCCATAAGGTCCTCTACCTCGTGGTCCAGTATCTCTTCTGAAACCAACACCCCTTTGACTAGGGTATCTCCTCTGATTAGGAAATTGGTACCCCGCCGCCTCAAGATCTTGGCAAGAAGGCACCCCAGGCCTTGCAGGCACGACTGGATGTCCCCTGAACAAAATGGTCCATCATCTGGCCCATAGCAATGCTCTGACTCTATTCTGTTAAAGAGCCCTGGATCTATGCCTTCATAAATCAGCTTGGCCCCACGTAATTTGAAGGTCATTTCCTCCCATTGTGTTGAACCTCAGTCCGGACTTGGAGAATGCACTTCTCTGATCTTTTTCTGCTATAATTGCTTCCCATACTGGACTTCATGCCCACACCTGATGCAGAGGTAGTCGTTTGGGAATCTAGAGGTATGAGACTTTGCTGACTCTTCTTCAGTCTGCATTTGATCCTCCTCCCTTGCTTTTGTTTGTCACATTGGAACCCAACCTTTTGGCTAGGCCGGCTGTCACCATGTTCACTTCAATCTTGGGAAAAGGATTGGATTCAATTCCCATGGGATCCTTGTCGCCTTTAGCATACTGCAACAATCCCTTCTGGATCAAGTCCTGCACACAATTTCGGAATGTAACACAGTTGTTAGTATTATGCCTAAATGAATTGTGCCATTTACAATATTTTTCCTTTTCTATCTTTATCAGAAGGAATAATATGCCCAGGACTCAAAGTAATAAATTTTTGTTTCAACAATTCATCAAATATTTGGTCAGCTTGTGCCAAATCAAACGAATATTGTCTATAATTTGCTTGCCCCCCACGCCTATTGGGTTGAGATGAAGGCATATTCATTGGTTTTTCTGTTTTAACCAAGTGTCACAAATTATAGGGGTCTTTCCAACAACTTGCGCTACATCAATCTCAATATCACCTTCCACATCTTGGTAATATGTTCCTAGAGACGTGTTCCTCAAAAGCTCTTCTTCTTGTAGAATAGCTTCAAACTGAGATGCCCTCATAGAGAGCTCAAACAGATCTTTGAAATTAGATCCATTAAACTGCTTTTTAAAATTAAACTCGAGACCATCTTGAGCTATTCGAACTATCTCGGTCTCTGGCACATTACAATGACATTGGTTTCTTAATCTCTTAAATCTAGTTAAAAACTGTTCTGCCGTTTCATTTGGCTTCTGCTTTAACTTAGCCAAGTCGGCAATTGAGACCTCTGGTTCATGTCTAAAATATTGAGCATGAAATTGTTCTTCCATATCTTGCCACGTATGGATAGAATTTGCAGGCAGGCTTATGAACCATGTGAATGCTGTTTTAGTTAATGAATGTGGGAATAATTTTAACTTAAAAACATCATCAGAGCCAAGTTCTCCTAACTGTAGACAAAACCGTCCTACATGTTCAATTGTTGACTGATTTTCTGTACCACTAAAAAGTGAAAGCTCAGGCAATTTATACCCTCTTGGCAAAGGAACATTGTCAACCCAATGTGGGTAAGGCTTTCTAAACATGGGTTTTTCTACCCTGCGTAGCCCTGGTCCGTACACATCTTGGATGACTTCTAATATTTGTGCCCTATTAATGTTCATGGGATCTGGGGCTCTAAGGACATTTGGTACGTGAGGTTGTGCAAGAGGGCCATTCTGACCATTCCCATTGCCAATATTTGGCACATTGTGAACGTACTGACCACCATTTCCATTATTCGGTCCTACTGGCGTAGTATGATATGTATAACTGCCATGATTTGGCAGAGTTTGTGCAGTACTGTATATGTGTTGACCATTATTCATGACATGGACTCCTGTGAAACCAGTCTGAGGATTTTGACTAGAATTTAAACCATGATTCTGACCATTTCCACTACTGTTACCAACTTCATATATAGATGGGACATTTGGTAAAAACTAGTTGGCTTGATTGTGGACCGTAGAGCAGTTGCTCCTACAAACGGTCGACTGTGCACATTCACATTTGAATCAAATGCTGGATTTGTATATACCTGTTGAGGTGACTGTCTAGCAAATCTCCAGTTTGCAATTGTTCATGTACCACACCATGTGCATCCACATCTATGACAGATGGGGGTGTAACTACCCTTCTCAATAGGGTAATCAATTCCTGTGCCGCTTCGTCTTCTGGGTTAGACAAAACCTGCGCCAACTGCCTGAAAGGCCTGTATATCTGTTGGTGCGTTCAAGCCATTTCCTTGGCTATTTTCTGGCACCCTTTGTTCAGGATGCGCCACGTCGTTTTGGTTTCAGGCCTTCATTCTGAGGCTCTGCAGGTCGGTCGCCTTGTTTCTTGTTGCTGGTGCCATTACTTCCAAATTAGTAATGATGCCCTCCTTCTAGCGCCAAAATTGTTTGTCTATTTTACTGATAGTCGACTAATCGACTAAGGATTGCTAAGTGTGCTGGAAATGTGGGTGTTTGTGGTGGTGGAGTTTGGTTCCTTGCCGTATTTCAGGACTTCTCTGGAAGCAAACTTAATGAAGTGAATGGAGATGAAGAAGAACAACAAAATGGACTTTATTATTCCTCGGTGTAGAAGTCAAATCGACTATGAGAACACAATCGAACAGACGGTTAAGTTACAAGCTACTCCTAGAGCAAGAAATGTAAAGTACAGATAAAAGTAGAAGCCTTTGGGCGATTGAGGGGGGTTCTAAATATCTTCTTTCTTGTATTTATAGGCTGTGTCGACTTGAAATTCAAATCATATGGATTCCCTCCTTCGATTTGAATTAATTGGCTCCATGCTCCCTATTCTTGCTCCACTATCTGCACGAGGTGGTTACTTCTCCATGATCTCACATGTTTCCCAACGTTGTAATTATTTCAACTGCCTGCTTGCATTAACTGTCTTACTCACGATCTGCATGTGATACAAAATTCTGACACGTGTCCAGTCGAATATCAACCGTTTGATCAGTCCATTTTCCTTAACAGGCTTCATATTGCATTTGCATTATATCAATTGGTCTAAAATGCGTTGACACGTGTAACATTCTGACCCAATCGATTATAATAGACTAAATACTAAATTATGGTGTAAACAGATACCTAGTAAAATTTTGACCATTTTGTCATCACTAAAAAAGCATTTTTTATTTGACCCCTTCTGAAAGTACTTCTTAATTATAAAAAAGAAATTGACGTTCTACCCTTCAAACAGAAAACTACAGTTTCAGAATGTCACTTGTTTTGAACTTAGTTGGGCCAAAGTGACTATTGGATTTGGTTACACAATGTCACTCTTTGCGATCCTTTTAAAAATAGATTTTCTTAATTGAACTAAAATATTCAAAATAGACGTGATTGCAGATATGTCTGACAAGCCAATTCTGAGCTTCGTGGGTTCAATCAGCTTTCAAGTTTTCATAATTTAGAGCATCCGCAATGGGAATAATCAAAACCAATAACCAAAATGTGTCACTGTCCGCATTTGATTATCCATTTAATTCATAATCAAACTTAATAACCTCTACCTCCACATTGATTATTTTTGCATCCCTAATAAAAAAAATCCCCACAATACACAATGCATATATGTCCAATCGCGAACGAGTTCCAATTATGCACCCGACCACACCAAATTATTCATCTCAGTGAGACGATTCCAGTGTGGATGTTTTTGAATTACTGAGTTTTGAGTTGATTATTGAGTTTTGGGTATCAATACTTCTTTATACAAGAGCCGGCTGTTTGTCGACTTTTCACTTTCCCAAATTACCACTCCTAACTTTTCTCCCCAAAACAGACGCACCCTCCTAACTCTTCTTCCTCCAAAACAGACGCGACTACTCCCTCCCCATTCTCCCAAACAACGCACCCCAATTCCGAACGGCTCTCCAAATTGGAACCCACCCCGACCCCAGTCCGCCCACACCTCCACCCCTATCTCCAAATTCTACCGTACTTACCTAGACCGCTAGAGCTTCGGCCACCGGAAAGCATTAACCAGCCAAAGCTTTTGGCAATTCAAACCCCCACTATACCTCCATACCACCTGAGATTAGGCCGGCGGAAAGAAACACTCAGTAAGTGCAACTTTAACTACATACATACATCACATCTGTATTTAACTGTGCTTCCTAATGAATCATTGCATAACGCAAACCAACTGCTCGACAGAATTACACAACTTCAACTGGTGTAGGATTAAAAAACATCCTGCCCTCCTTAGTACCAAAAAATGGGAGTTCTATTTACATGTGTGAATTCAGTTTAGGTACGAAATCAGTTCCACTCAGTCCTGAAATTCGGCCGCCGGAAAAAATTAATTTTCTGGTATGACTATGGCCGTGAGAATGGTTTGGGGTAGTTTCCCGTGTGAATTTAATCTTCCGAACTCTGAATAATTTACTATAGACTCTGTTTTGTGGTTTGTTATGTTTTGACCGGTCCTTTGATATGTTAGGATAACAAAAGGGTTTATTATTGTTGTATTCCCGTGCTTACTAATGCAAGTCAGCATAATGCACATCAAATGTACAATACAATTATACAAGGAAAAATCATTTGAAGTGGCCCAGGGTTCTCATTTTGTTGTAAAGACAGACAGTACAATTTACACAAAGGTAATTCCAATTGGTTCTTTGTTTCCAAATACTTTGTCATTCGCCCTTTCAAAGTAAAACTACATGAAGTGAAGGCTGAATTCCCCAAAGAAAGACAACATGTCATACAGAAGGCTTTCCAAGCAAAGCTATATGATCTCAAACGAGAGATACATTCTGCAATTTTGATGAAAAGAATCAAAGTGGGTGAGTTCAAGAAAAAGAACTTCACAAAGCTGCACATACTACTTGTCCCACATCCAATGCCAAAAAGGATAACGAAAGAGCATCACAGCAACCAACCACCGTCAAACAAATGATACCTCATGCTTCCGTGGAAAAAAAAATAAAAAATGATACCTCATGCCCAGAATAATGCAGGACATGGTATAGTGACTCATATGCAAGGTTCTTCAAAAAGTATCAAAATGCTTATGAAATATCTATATGGAGAACACAAAGGTATAATTTGTACTCACATTGCCAAATAGACTATTTATATTTGTAAAAAAATAGGATAAAAACCTATATTTATTTATTCATGCAGGTAACCTTGAACCAACGGACCATCAATAAAGAAGAAGAGAAAGGCAGACCCAAAAGGCAAAACCGGACAATATACAGTGGCAAAAATGTGTTCAACTAGTGGACCAATTCTACACATTTGTTTTTTTGGGTTTTTTACTCCTGTACTCAAAAAATAACAATTCTACACTGATGTTTGTCCTTGTACATCAAACCATGTATTTTGATTTCATATGCTAATTAAGAATCGTTTTCTGAATGAAATATTTGTTTCACAATGTAAAAACACTAAAGATAATATGTATGCAAAAAACCACGTGCAACGCACGTGCCCAACAACTAGTTGGTAAAAGTTGTTAAGTTTTGTTATGAATTGGTGGAATTTAGTTATTTGCTAAAAGACTTGTAACTTTACTTATTACAATGTGGGGTGTTTTTTGAGTCTTCTTGTTAAATTTATTTATCTACACTCATTTGCTTATTACAATAGGGATGCTCTTAGCTTGGAAATCATCTCTACCAACACATTTCTCAAAGAGTTCGTTGTAGGATTTTTTTTTTCCTCTTTGATGGAGATTTATGGTTCATTGTTCTTTCCCCCAACGCCCCCAGCAGATGCTTGTCCAAACGAAATATAGTCCCAACTTAAATAAGTTGTCTATTCTACCCATCCAATATAACCTACTCACTCTCTATCTCACTTTAAAAGCTCATGCCAAGGTAGAGAGAAGAAATTTTTTTAAAAAAAGACAATAATTTACAGGTTAATTATCAACTCTCTTGAAATAGTATCAACTTAAAATGGAAAAAACCAAAAGTTAATAAACTGGATAGGAAATTGTATATATTACCACAACAAAAGGTCAGTATAATTTAAAGTAACATTCTCTTAAAGCGATCAACGGCCGTAGAAATGCTTATGTTTATATGTGTACATAAAAACCACTATGTTTTAAAATACAGATACTTCACGGTGACATTAATTTATCAAAACTAGTGGAAATGCACGTAAGCATGATCTGAACGTACACATATGTAATAAAGAAAAATTATCAATAACAAAATTTAACTTAGGCAGACCCCTTTGGTTTTGATGAGAGAAAGTGAATGAATATTTTGATTCAAGTGCCAGCCAGGTGGATTACAATACATACAAAGTAGTGGGGCAAAAAAAAAAAGTTGCAATTGAATCGAGACCAGAAGAGCATATCAATCTCTCTTTCTTGGGTCCAAAAGACTTGAAACAAAATGGGAAAATGACGGTTCAGGACATGTTTTAATAATTAATACCTACCAAAGACATACTGAGAACAATTGTTAATGCTGTAAATGTCCTTAGCGGGTATTAATTATTAAAACACGTCATTGGCCATAATTTTCCCAAAAAAAGGAAAAATGACGGCTCATGACGTGTTTTGATAATTAATACCAACTAAGAACATGCTGAGAACAATTGTTAATTCTGTAAATATTCTTAACGGGTATTAATTATTGAAACATGTCCTTGGCCGTCATTTTCCCAAAAAAAGGAAAATAACGGCCCAAGACGTATTTTGATAATTAATACCTACCAAAGACATACTGAGAACAATTGTTAATGTTGTAAATGTCCTTAGCGGGTATTAAAAAGGGAAAATGACGGCCCATGATGTGTTTTGATAATTAATACCTACCAATGACATGCTGAGAATAATTGTTAATGTTGTAAAGTTGTTGAATTGAGAGCGGCCCATGAGGCGGGACGCGGGGGCTCTGCTACTGCTGTGCCCCCTGCCCAAACCATTATAAGAGTTTTAGAGATAAAATTTAATTGTCTCTTTAGAATAATATGATCAAAATAATAAGATCTTCACACTGGTTCAAACGGATTAAAAATTGGAACAGTTAATTTTTTAACCATATTTTTAATATATAAACAGTCTAAACAATTAAAAATTAAAAATTAAGTGGTCTAATTTTTAATCTGGGCTGTAATAATCATAAAGTGGTCTCCCACAGTTATATACTTTAGTACAGATTACACTCCAACCATAAAGTGGTCTCCCACAGTTTTGGGAGTCCCGACACTTTGGGAAGTTCCTTTCTTTAATTAATCAGAAAGTCTACCCACACAGCAAATCTGTGCACAGATTGTGCACAGATTTCGTTATGGGACCCACCACGGATTCCACACAAATCATCCGAGCCGTTCATTAAATGTAAAACATTTTTTCAAGGGTCCTTGTAGAAAATAAGCTCAATCCGATATCTATAGGTGCTCGATCTAGCTATATAACTTTTCATTATCCGAAAATCTGAATGAAAAGTTAGAATGTTGGATGAAGTACTTATAGGTATTGGATTGAGCTTATTTTTTACGTGGACTATTGAAAAAATGTTTTATATTTAATGAACGGCTCGAATGATTTGTGTGGGATCCGTGGTGGGTCCCATAACGAAATCTGTGCACAATCTGTGCACAGATTTGCTGTGTGTGTAGCAAAACTCTTAATTAATAACCACCTTTGGAGGCAATTATTAGAATCGGTCCCACTAATAGATGCCCAGGGCAATAGGGCAATAGGGCAATAGTTTAGATGCAATAAATGTACTTAGGTATATGAGTTGTGTTTATGGATACTCCCAAATTATAAAGTTTCACCACTATTTTCTAAAATAGCCATAAATGTTTATATTACTTTTTTCTAATGACAGTCTTACCCTCATTAGTTAGATGAGACCTAATAAAATGTATTTCAATATCTATTCGTTCACTTCTAATATTTCAAAGGTTTCTTAAATTTTCCTCTATGAAAACATGAAAATTTCAATTCTAGTGGGCAATCAATACCTCTACTAGCACTAGTCCATCCTTGTGTATCTTGAAAGAGAAAAAAAGAAACAGAACAATTTTTCATAATATATGTGGAAAATCAAACAATTGGATAGTACTACAACAAACAATAAAATTAACTCATGAGTCTCGACTTTCAAAGTCCAAAAGAGAGAGAAAAAAAATTACAGTAGCACAACAACTATACAAAACATGATACCAAAAATGAAAATTGAAGGCCTCTTCTTCACTGAGAAAATATTGTCCTGGAAAAGGTTGAAAGCCATTTTTCACTAAATTGTTTCTCGTTTTGACACTGTCACCGAACTCAATATTATCGTCTTCTTGAGAAAGCTCATTCAAGTCAAAATTATTTCTTCCTTTATTTTGGTTTAACTCGTGCTCTAGATATTCATCATCCATTCTTCTACCGTCCTATGTATTGAAAGATTGTTATCTATGAAACATAGTTATACAAAATGTATATATATATATATATATATATATATATATATATATATATATATATATATATATATATATATATATCTTCATCTAGTGAAAATAGCACGGAAAAAATCTTTTCATGTAACTCTAAAAAATCTATGGAGATGTTGAAGAAAAAATTCATACCTCAGTTTGGTTGGTGAAACGGTAGAATTGGTCTGCTTTGAGAGCAAGCATATGAAGTGCTTGGTTGAAGTCTCAGAGAAAATAAAAATGGCGGGTTCCAATTTCCCATTTTTCCTTTTTTGCTTTTTTATTTTATTTTAAATATAGAAAAAGATAAAAAGTCATGGTCATTTTTGTCATTCAAAATACTCTTGAACTTCTTTTGATGAAATGATTTGTATTTTCAATGTGGTTGATTAATCAATCTTGGAATGGATATAACAAAGTGCAATTAATGTACCTAAACTTGTGCCCCAGGGACACCCTTTAGAATTTGTCTAATTGTATTTGGAGCCCTTTTAGATAAAAGATACCCATTGAATCGGAACAATCTTATTATAGTGCCATCAAATAGTTTATCTATCCTAGGGGGAGGGAATTCAATGTTCTCCTCACTTGGATGCAAGTATATTCAATTTCTCCTTTTCTCCATTTTATAAAAAATACAGTCAACGAATAGCACAAGTGAATTCTAGAAAAATAATCTAACCACAATGTTAAGGAAAATATAATCCCACGCATTGCTTGGGAGTAGAGTGGGTGATGATCACTTAATAACATTTGAGACCTCTTCACTCATTGTCAATTGATTTTGAGTTGAAAATTAAGTTTTCATATGGTATGAGAGCGGGGCTCATTCCATCCCACATTTTAAAAATTCACAATTTACACTGGCACACCCATGATGACAGACGAGCAAAAAAGTTCTTTGCTCCTATTGGAGCTGCCCAGAGGAGCTATCTCTTCGATATATGAGGGCTCGCGCCCCTTCTAACCTTCGTGATGCTCTCGCGAGGCTGCATCCTTTGCGAGTGCCACGTTGGCCTCCTACGTGGCATGGGGTCCGCTCACTTTTACTGTCATGCCATGTGTCACGGCCTTAGTGTGCCATCTGTCGTGCGAATTGGCCTCCACGTGTCGGGTTCTAATTGGAGGGTCAACCGATCAGTTTGGTCAACTTCTTCTTAGACCCTGACCTCCCCCACACAAATCGTTTCGATCCCATCCTCCATTGGAAGTTAGGAACTGGTTCTTTCTCTTGGTGCGGCAGAGAACAACAGTGGGGCTCAGTGGCTAGCAACTCATTGTTTGCAATGGATCCAGCTGCATTCTTCTCCCACTGAAAGTTCTCTGATGAGTCTAGATCTTAGTCACATAATTCTTCAGTAGAGCCTACTGATCTTGCAAAATTTAGTACTTTGGAATTTTTGTTAAAAGAGGCTTTAACGTTTGTGCACGCTCCTATTCCTGCTCACGCGCGCACGCACACACACAAATTAGGAGACTTTGGGGGTCTAGACACTCTTCTTAGCAGATAGAAGGTTTCCTAGGAGCCTTTCCCTTTTCTTGTTGTATTTATCCCCTTCAAATAAAAAAAGAAGAAGGGCTATGTTTGAGCTACGGATGAAAAGGAAAAGGTAAAAATCAGAAACCAGGACCGCAGGTGGAAAACTAAGGAGAAACTACGCACGGTTCGAGCAACTCTTTTTTTTTTTTGAAATGGGTTCGAATAATTCATGACGATTAGATTTTGATTTCATCAATAAGTTGGCCCAGAAGTAATTGGGGGTTAATAGGATCCTATATCTTTTTCTCGAGCTTTTATGCGCATGGTCAATAAATATAGTGATTTCCTTATCTCCAAATTGGACGGAAAAAAAATTATAGTTTAGTTAGAAATTCCTTGTTTATAAAATAACATCTAGTATTTTTTATCTCTTTCATCTGACTAAATTGCCAAAAGAGAGAGCCAAGGGACATGGGATCAACCCTTGATTTGGGGAAATTGATGCTTGGTAGAAATCCGAAACTGTTTTGGAGAAAATTTGGTATCTCACTTGGATCACTCCAGAAAACAATCATGAACTCTCCCGTCACAAAGCACTAAACAAAACACCAAAAACAGAATCTACTCACTCAAGTTGCTGTTGTTTAAAGGCTTTCTTAATTTTATTCCCCGCAAATCGGCCTGTCAATTGGTCGGATTCAATCCGATAAGATTCGAATCCGATAGTGGTAATCCGGATCCGAAAATCCGAATCCGATCCGAAACTTTTGTACTTCAAAAATTTTAGCAAAAAAATACAATTTTTCTTTAAAAAAAAAAAGTATTTTCCAAAAAAAATTTAAAATAAAAATACAACTTCTTACACATTTTTTTTTCAAAATAAAAAATTTACTTTTATTAAAAAAAATTTAAAAATAAAGTTCGGAATCGGATTGATAATGGATTTAATCCGATCCGATCCGTATTTGGATTATCGGATTTGAAGTATCAGATTATCGGATCGGCGTTATTGGATTTGGATCGGATTTTTCGGATCGGACCCGGTCCATTGACAGGCCTACCCGTAAATATACTCACCAAAGACTCTTCTCCCACATCGTCACCACACCCAAGACATACATCTATATAGATGACGCAGCGGAATTCACAAAGAGACTAGTTGCGTACTAATCTAAACGAGATAAATGTTCGAGTCCACGAACAAGTTCTTGAATCCACAAGAAGAAAAACGAAGGTCTGAATATTATTGATGGAAAAACTTATAATTGAATAGGTTATAGTCTTTTTTATAAAACCCTAGCCCTAGAAATCCTACTGAAAAAAAAATTCTAAATAATGCCAAAACAAGCGGCATTAAAGAAAAAGATATTTTCTAATTAATTAAAATAAAATCTTAATTCTTGTAGACCAAAAATCCTAATAAAAGTAGAAATCAAAATCAAACCGAATATGAAAAGCTAATAATTCTTGCCTATACAGAAATATTTCTAGTAAAAATCTTATTCTAAAATAATAACAATAAAATATAAAAACTCCGTTTTTTTCCTATCTCAACAGATCTCTTGGCATCACAGTAATCTCAGATGTTCTACTCTTGAAGCATTTCAGCTAAAACAAAGATCACACAAATCAAACAACTTTCTGGAATTAAGAAAGATGAGGAGATGGAAAGGAAAAGAATGCAGCTGTATTTGGTATTTTATGATACGGCCAGATGGAATTCTAGCCTTTACCGGGAGAGGGGAAGACGATGAAATATGTCTGAATAAAGCTCAAGAAAAGAACAACCACTGCGTAGAAGACAGCGATGGTGGTCCAGGGGTTCCTAAAATAGTCGTGCTTCACTTCACTAACCCAAGTTGCTATCTGGTTCCTCCTGACGCGTCTATGGTATTTTTCAATACCAGACTTAACTTGCAGATAAGCATGAGGGCTAGGAGCCAATTTAATACTTGTATCTTGGAAAAGATCCGCCACGTCCTTGTCATTCCCGAGGTAGTTCATGACTATACCCTTAGACCGCAACTCCTTCACGTCCTCATCTTGATCGATGATCGAATCCATGAAGCATATGTAAGATGTCACCCCGAGGTCATTGGCGTAATCGGGGCATGCCTCATAGGCCGCCAAGTTCAAGAGCATAGACTTTGTTGTGTCGTCGACGATTATTCTTGGAAGAGTCAGAATCCCTAAAGTGCATTTAGACTTGAACTCTATATCTGTGAACTGATAAGTCCTGCTAGGCTTGCAGTGGATCCCAACAGTCTTGAAGTCCTTTGCTGAGCGACGAGAGTACCAATTACTGCTTATGACACACCCAATTCCAAAATCTTTTGGAACTATGAATTGCCTTCGAACAAGTTCAAGAAGGTGAACGGGTTCGTCATCATCTTTATCCTTCCCGTCTTGCGTTTGAACCTCGGGGTGGCTTTGCAATCCCCAAGTATGCTGTCGAATGAAGTATTTTATTTATTCCATCAGCGCAACTGCTTTTGGTTGCTCTCCTCTTATGTGCTTAATGAAAGCGGTGATCATCTCTTCCTCTTGAGCAATTCCAAAACTCGCTCTCATTAAAACTCTGAGGGCTAGGAAAGGAAGTTGATTCTCTAGTAACAACAAGTCTCGACGCACCAAGGCTATTTGCTGGATTTTGTTCAAATCTTCTTCGTTCCCTTCCACAATGCTGCAAATATAGTCAAGGGTGAAGCAACCATCAAGGTACATCATACTAGTGAATTCCTCGTCATTGAACTTTTCTGTTAAGCCCTCAGCGTAGCACTTCCTCACATCACTGGCCACCTTGACCACCTTTTCATACAATTCATCAATATTCAATTTCCTTTTTGCAATATACTCTCGTACCATTGTCATTTTGAGCCTCTCAAGAGGTTGGAGCTCTGGTTTGCCATGGTGGTAGGGACCAATGGAAACCACCTCAGGAGCATATGATTCCTTGTTGGTTTCAACCTCCCGAAGATACGGTTGAACTGGTTGTATCTTAGGCTTCAGCAAACCGGAGAGCGGATACCTGGTTCCCTCATCCATAATGGACTTTAGCCACTTCTTGGATCTGTGTTCTTCGATCTCAGTGGTTACTGATCCATCCATAGAAACAGCAACAGCAGGAAGTTGACTGCTGCTGCTCCCCTCCATAGCTTAATCTCTGGGCAGCTTTGTTGGTATAAACCAAACGACGGCAACTATCTGCCTATGTGTCTAATACATACTATGCTATGGAAACTCTTTTGGATTAAAAGGTAGCTTGGTGGTTGGAAAAAAAGTATCTTCTTTTCTTATTTTTCAATCCAAGTGTTGGATGCATTTTTCTAACAAATTCTGTGAGAATAATAGGTAGAATAAAGCATTTTGCACGTTTCAAACGCATATACTTCCGTGCAGATTACACTCCAACCACATATTCTTGTTTGGACCTTTACAAGGTTGGTGATTTTTTCTCCAGTTTCCGTATTCTGGTGAAAGAATGTATTTTTTACATATTCAGTAACATGAGTTACTGACGGGAATGCTTGAGGATTCTTTACTGCCTTCCTAAGCAAGGTCTAAAACAAAGACAGGATTCAGCTCCAATTTCCATTCCCAGCTTACAATACAACAAAGCTTCTTCAATCCTCCCTCTTATAAATCCTGAAAAGGTACTCATTCCCCCGCACTTTGGGGAGTTCATAAACCAGGCTTAAATTACAAATCATAGGGAAGCATCAAGAAATTTTAATTTGAATTCTCACACTCATTTCGATTCTCTGTATCATATTCCGAAGTAAATACCAATGTTGTTATCCTACTCTGTCCAATGCGTTGCTCAAGAGAATACTTGAGGATTCTTCACTGCCTTGCTAAGACAGGTCTAAGACAGGTCTAAAACAAAGATTACATTCAACTTAATTTGCCATACCTAACTTAAAGCACAACAAAGATAATTCAACAGAGCTGAAACATGGAAAGGAAATAGGTCTTCCACACTTTGGGGAGTTCTTTTGTTAAATTAACAGCCTTTGGAGGCAATATATTAGTAGTATAGATGAACAAATAAGAGAAGTATGCAAACTGTTAACTGTACTTTAAGAATGCTTTCAAGCGATAATCTATTACGAGTCCAAAAATTGCTCCATTAACTTTATAGGAGTAACTACTATCAATTAAAAAGGAAAACAAAACAACCCACTATACTAGGTTGACAAGAAAAAGAAAAGGCAATCTTTAGTTATATATTAATGGAACAATCTGTAGATATCGGCAACTTGGACAATCTGGTCTTTCTCTTGGTGCGGCAGAGAGTAACAGAGTGGCTCATCGGCTAGCAACTCGTTGGAAGCCGCATTCGTCTGCCATTGAAAGTTCTCTTGTGAGTCTAGATCTTAGTAACATAATCCTCCGCTAGAGCCTGCCGATCTTGCAAATTTTATTACTTTGGTATATCTGCAATATTTAGAGAAACTTAAAGCTGTCCCATCATTCTTTTCTTTTCTTTTTTGTCGGAGTTTGTCTTGATTGTGAAGTATCTTTTCTCCTTTGTACGAAAGTGAGAAGCATGTTTCACACACCTTCCGAAGTTAATGCATTCAAAGAGAATCAATGTTCCACCCTTTACATAGAAAACATCAGTTGTAAAATGTCTGCTGTTTTGGACTCATGTGTGATAGACTGAGACTTGAATCTCAACAAAACCAAAGTGGTGATATGTCTGCACCGTGTAACTTGTAAACAACCAAAAATTGGGCTGTAGACACATAAATCACATGAGAATCTTCTTTTTTGGGTTAGGGGTGGAAGGGAAAAGAAATGGAAATAAAGATCAGTTTGAGACCCTTCATTTTCCCTGTGGAAGTTTTGCACTTTATTCTCGACTCTTACTATTGTTTGTAAGGTAAAGTGTCCCAACCATCATCCTTGGTTGGGGAGGCTATGACAATGTTGTAACAGAGGAAGAACCAACGAAGGTGTCCTAAAAATTGCTAGTCGGGCAGCAAGGAGTGCCCAGCGCCTAGGCCTGCTAGAATCGCCGCCTAGAGATTCGTCGGTTTTCCATATTTTCAAAGTATATTTCTTTTCTTCTCCCAAGTACTTAATTTAATTTGGTTTGAACTTTGCTCATTGAACTTTAAGACATATAATAAAAGTAAAACATAGACATAATCCCAATTCACATTTAAAGGAGCCTTATTTTTCATGACATTCATTCACAAATATTCCAAAAGAACTAGTAAAATACTTATCAAAAAAAAAAAAAGAACAAGTAAAATAAAACACACAGCATTTAAGGAAAAAAAAATTCTAGAAGCCAGTACATCGTAAATCACATATGTCAATTCCACACAATAAAACAAAACTCTTTATTTATCAAACTCACACAATTACAAAATTACAATTCACACTCATCTCTCTCTCTCTCTCTCTCTCTCTCTCTCTCTCTCTCTCTCTCTCTCTCTCTCTCTCTCTCCCCACACTTTGCATAAAACATACACCCATATATTTAAACACACAAAGAAACCCCACACACATGTACCAGCTAGCACTCTCACTTCGTCCCTTTCTCTTGCACACTCACACCCCCAATAATAATTAAGTTTTTTATTCCAACGGTATCTCTAAGTCTAAATAACAAAGGATCAGTTGGACGACCCAGTGGCTGACGAGTGTTGTGTCGCCTTCTCAGAAGTGTCGTTGCTTCTTAGACCATATCTTTACCATTTGAGGGACCATCACCTAAAAAAACCACCCTTTAATCCTTTTGGGGATGGGCTGTTAGGTAAGTCTGATATGCAGCCAGAACAGTCTGAGCGACACCCAAGGTGATGGCCAAAGTTGCAGCAGCAACTGCAATACAAGTCCAAGGGCTCCTAAAGTAACTATGATGCCACTCTGCTATCCAACTTTTCCAACTGATCCGATGGTGCTTCTCAATACCACTCTTAACTTGCAGATAAGCATGAGGGCTAGGAGCCAATTCAGTAGCTATATCATTGAAAAGATCCGCCACTTGCGTGTCACTCCCAAGGAAGTTCATGACTATGCCCTTAGACCGCAACTCCTTCACATCCTCATCTTGATCGATGATTGAATCCATGAAGCATATGTAAGAGGTCACCCCCAGGTCATTGGCATTATCGGGGCATACTTCATAGGCCGCCAAGTTCAAAAGCATAGACTTTGTTGTGTCATCGATGATTATCTTTGGAAGAGTCAGAATCCCATAACTGAATTTAGGGTTGAACTCTATATCTGTGAACAGATGAGTCCTGCTAGGCTTGCAGTGGATCCCAACAGTCTTGAAGTCCTTTGCTGAGCGACGAGAGTACCAACTACTGCTTATGACACACCCAATTCCAAAAGCTTTTGGATCTATGAATTGCCTTCGAACAAGTTCAAGAAGATGAACTGGTTCGTCATCATCTTTGTCCTTCCTGTCTTGCATTTGAACCTCGGAGTGGCTTTTCAATCCCAAACTATGCTGTCGAATGAAGTATTTTATTTGTTCCAGCAGCGCAACTGCTTTTGAGGGCTCTCCCCTTATGCGCTTAATGAAAGCGGTGATCATCTTTTCCCCTTCAGCAATTCCAAAACCCAGTCTCATTAAAACTCTGAGGACTAGGAATGGTAGTTGATTCTCTAGTAACAACAAGTCTCTACGCACCAAGGCTATTTGCGGGATTTTCTTCAATTCTTCATGGTTCCCTTCTACAATGCTGCAAATGTAGTGAAGGATGAAGCAACCATCAAGGAACATCATGTGAGTGAATTCCTCGTCATTGAACCTTTCTGTTAAGCCCTCAGCATAGCACTTCCTCGCATCACTGGCCACCTTGACCACCTCTTCATAGAGTTCATGAATCTTTACTTGCCTTTTTTCGACATACAGTAGTACCATTGGTTTTTTGAGCCTCTCAATAGGTTGGAGCTCTGGTTTTCCATGATGGCAGGGACCAATGGAAACCACCTTGGGATCATATGATTTCTTGTTGGTTTCAACCTCACGAAGAAACGGTTGAACCGTTTGAATCTTAGGCTTCTGCAAACCGGAGTGCAGATACTTGTTTCCCTCCTCCATAATGGACTCCAGCCACTTATTGGAGCTATGTGAACAGCATGAGCTCTCACCAACCTCTTTGATCTCAATGCTTACTGAATCACAGTTATTATCAACAGCAGGAAGTTGATTGCTGTTGCTCCTCTCAATAGCTTCTCTCAGACACATTCTCTGAGCAGCCATTGTTGGTATGTACGGAAAGACTCTGATTATCTGCCTATGTACATAATACTATACTCTGGATACTCTTGTCGATTAAAATGTAGCTTGGTGGTTGGAACAAAGTATCTTCTTTTCTTATTTCTGAAACCAAGTATTGGAAGCATTTTTCCAACCAAGTTTGTAAGAATAATAGGTAGAATAAAGCACTTTGCATCTTCACCATGCATATACTTGAGTAAGATTACACTCCAACCACAAATTCCTGTCTGGACCTTTACAAGGTTTGTGATTGTTTCTCCAGTTTCCATTTTCCAGTGAAGGGATATATAGTGGTTCTGCGGACAACCAATTAAACACCTAAAAAAACACCCCAAATCTCAATCTCATAGTTCCTGATCAAATTTTTATGATCCGAACCGTTCAATGTGTGCAGAATGTGATTTTAAAGGTGCCTGCGAGAAATTAGCAAATAATATGACCGGAAAATGTTTGTTTTGAGCAGTTTTTAATTGAACCATTCATCAAATCTAAGCTAAAAACTACTCAAATCAAGTCTTTTCCGGTCTTTTTTTTTGCTAATTTCATGCAAGTACCCTTAAAATCACGTTCTGATCACATTGAGCGGCTTGGATCATTAAAATTTGATCAGGAACTATGAGGTATTTTTTTAAGTGTCTAATTAGTTGTCCCCGGAACCGCCCTGATATATATATATATATATATACAGTCATTTTCAAATGAGGAGGTCCTTATTTTATCTAAAATAAGGACCTCTCCATTTCTCCTATTTTCCGTTTGAATTTCAATAATCTGAGCCTCTCAATGTGTTCAAAACGTGATTTTAAGAGTACCCGTGAGGAATTAGCAAAAAATAATTCACCGGGAAGGGTTTCATCCGAGCAGTTTTTATTTGAACTGTTCAATAAAATATAAACAAAAACTGCTCAGATAAAACCTTTCCGATCATTTTTTTTTGTTGATTTCTCGCAAGTACCCTTAAAATCACGTTCTGAACACATTGAGCAGCTTGGATCATTAAAATTCTATCGGGAAAGGGAGGTTCTTATTTTATTAAGTTAAGGTAATCCTTAGGAGAAGGGGATTCTATATATCTATATATATTACATTTACTCAGTAACATGAGTTGCTGACGGCACTGCTTGAGGATTATTCTTTACTCCAATCCTACGCAAAGTCTAGAACAAAGTGGATTCAGCTCCAATTTCCATTCCCAGCTTACAATACAACAAAGCTTCTTCTAACTCTTCTTTCGCTCTATGCTTTCGCTCCAATACGCGCACGGGAATTGCGCTACTTAGATAAGAACCACCTTCGGCTACAAAGTGTTTTTCGATAACCCAATGTGTTTGACCAGCTTATGTACCGCATCGTCTACTGCAATTTTCGCCCATATTTATAATGTATTTGTATACCCAATGCATTAAGTTTGGGAAAAAAAATGTGTGAAATAATGGATTGCAACTCATTTGACACAATTATCGGAAGATAAATGCATTTTGATATCATATTAAACGATATCCGATCAGCGAAATTTTTGGCGGAGTCAATGTTCTCGACGAGCTTTAAAACGTGAATGGTTCCGATGATTGTTGTGGGCCTGGGAAGGGCCCACAAATGGTCCAAACTGGACCGAAGTGGTTGGAATGGGACTGGACAGGACCCTTGCCCGTACGAGCCTATACTTGTCGATACCAATCTTGTATCGGAATCTCGGCCATACAAAAAAAATTACCTATTTTTTTTCCTTGAAAAATACACGTAATTTTTAAGATAATTCAACAAAATTTAGAATCTATAATATGCTAATCATCTTAATTTGTTATTAAGACCAATTTTAAGATATATCAAAAGTGTTAGAATTTATTTTATTTCTCTACTTTGAGTGTTTTGGTTTTCAAAATTTAAAAAATTTAAAAATTTAAAAAAAAAACAAAGAAGAAGAAGAAAAGCGGTCAATCGAGGTCAATCGAGAACGGTACCAAGATATACAAGGATACCCGTCCTACCGTCCCAGAAAAACAGTTTGCTCGCCAGGCCGGTCCAAGCCGTTGGCGGCAACCAAGTTTTTATGACACCTTCTTCAGCCACTCCCTCTCTCCGGTCACCTCCCGCCGGGAATCCTTCCTCCCCATTTGTACATAAACACAAGTCATTTCTTTGTCAAATTGGAGAGAATTTACATTCAAGAATTTTCCCATGTTTACATGTAGTCTACGACAGTCGACGACCATCGTACAGTTCAAAACTCTCGCTTCACTCCGTTGACGCTCTCTCTCAAAACCCAACTCAAAAATGGTAGCACGTTTCAGGCTCTCCATCGCTTTAAGACGACGCAGAGATTTTACCATAAACCCGCTTTTGAGATCTTTTCGAACCCCTGCACCCACGTCATGCAATCTCAATCTTCAATCCTGCCAATATCACTCAACGAATAAACCCACAAATGCCAAATCATCGATACCTCAAATAAGCGATGCAGGGTACCAAAACATGGCAATGTCGAATCGGATGATTGCAAAACTAAGCAGAGAGGGTCGAATCGCAGAAGCACGCCGGCTGCTCGATAAAATGCCCGACCCAGATGTGATCGCGTGGACAAGTGTCATCTCGGCGCATATAAATCGGGGAATGGTTAGGGAAGCAAGGGAGTTGTTTGATAGGGTGGATGCTAAGAAAAATGTGGTCACATGGACTGCCATGATAAATGGGTACTTACGACAAAAGGATGACGTTTCCGAAGCAGAGAAGCTGTTTAATGAGATGGCTTACAAGAATGAGGTTTCTTGGAACTCCATGATTGATGGGTACGTGAGAAACGGTCTGATCGATTCTGCTTTGAGTCTATTTGAGAAAATGCCCGTTAAGAATGTGGTTTCTTGGAATACGATTATAAACGCGTTGGGCCAATGTGGGAGGATTGAGGAGGCTAGGAAGCTTTTTGATTGTATGCCTAAAAGGGATGTGATTTCCTGGACCTCGATGATTTCGACTTTGTCGAAGAATGGGAGGATTGACGAAGCTCGGGTGGTTTTTGACTCGATGCCTGAAAGAAATGTGGTTTCGTGGAATGCTATGATTACGGGTTACGCCCAGAATTTAAGGTTGGCAGAGGGATTTGATTTGTTTGAGAGGATGCCAGAGAGAGATGTTCCTTCATGGAATGCGATAATCACAGGGTTTGTCCAAAACGGAGACTTAGAGCGGGCGCAGAAGTTGTTCAACGACATGCCACAAAAGAATGTGATCTCTTGGACAAGCATGATTACAGGGTATGTCCAAGATGGTCAAAGTGAAGAGGCATTGAGAAATTTTTCAAGAATGCAGGCTGCCGATGGCGTAAAGCCTAATCAAGGAACTTTTGTGAGCGTTCTTGGTGCTTGCAGTGATTTGGCGGGTCTCAGCGAGGGACGTCAAATTCACCAAGTAATTTGCAAGACAGTACATCAAAACGATGCATTTGTGGTATCAGCACTTATAAATATGTACTCAAAGTGTGGGGAGTTGGGTACTGCTAGGAAAATGTTCGATGATGGGTTTTCAAGCCAGAGAGATTTGGTCTCCTGGAATGGAATGATTGCGGCCTATGCTCACCACGGATGTGGTGATGAGGCAATCGTTTTATTCAAAGAAATGCGCAACCTTGATATACAACCGAACGATGTTACATATGTTGGGTTACTTGCAGCATGCAGCCATGCTGGTTTGGTTGATGATGGGTTAAAGTACTTTGATGAGCTCACAAGAGACAATGCCATACAAATTAGACAAGAACACTATGCATGCTTGGTTGATCTCTGTGGTAGAGCAGGGAAGCTCAAGGAGGCTTTTGAATTCATTCAAAAGCTTCCAACTGAGCCTTCTGCAAATGTTTGGGGGGCTCTACTTGCCGGATGTAATGTTCATGGCAACACAGCTATAGGGAAGCTTGCCTCTATGAAAATTTTGGAGGTGGAGCCAGAAAACGCATGGACGTATATGTCACTGTCTAGCATATATGCTTCAACTGGGAGATGGAGAGAAGCTGCAAAACTTAGGATGGAAATGAAAGACAAGGGATTGAAGAAGCAACCGGGTTGTAGCTGGATTGATGTCGGAAATAAGGTTCATGTGTTTGTAGTTGGTGACGAATCCTATAGTGAGTCTAGTTTTATTTTTCCATTACTTAACGATCTTCATGCAAAAATGGAGGCTGGACATGTAATAAAAGTCGATCAGTTAATGGAAGAGGATTTTTCGGTAGGGTAATTATTTGACACGCATGCTTGATTGTCTACAAACCGAGTGATACATGGAATTGACCATTTAGCATGACGGCTATGTGGTGATTCTTAGTATTTGTTCGTACACAATTCGAATTGTAATATACCCCTAACAGATGGGACAAGGTCTTCCAGTTATCTCCTTCGCTTTTCTTTGAGGCAAGGTGCAATACAACAATCTGGCAACTTGATAGCTTATCTCCATAATTGGAGTATCGGACACAATTCGTTTGGACGTTATACGTTATACTCCGTTTATTGCCAAGTGAATATGCGTGGACTTTTCGGTCTAGAATTTCCGATGCAAATAAAGCGAAAAGAGAAAATCATATGGAAAAGCTAAAGAGAATATCATTATCCCAGGAGGGAGAGTTGCACCAATCATCGCCTTTGCAACAAAGCTTATCCACAGCTAAATAACATGATTTAAAATGAAAATGGCTCATCTATATTTATTGACCGAGTACACCAAAATCTACAGAATCAGACCAACTGATAGGGAATTCCTACTCCTACGATTATTCAATCCAAAAAAAAATTCACAAAAAAGGAAGGGAAAAGCAAAAAAGGATGTAATTATGGCAGTACTATGTTACTCGTAATCAACCTTTTCGAGCCAAAGCTGCAGCAATCCCACCAACTATAAGTCCTACAGCAGTAGCAGTAATCCCAATTCCAATAACACCATCTGCAGAACAAAAAAAATTGTATTTAGTTGCTTCTGTTTGGTATATTTAGGCTGTGTTTGGATTCGGATTGTGGAGGACAAGAAAATGGAAGGGTAAAACAAAGAGATTTTCTAGTTGTTTGAGCAGCTTTCTCGTACAATTCTTTCCCATTCCACAAATCTCAACATAAATTCAAGTAGTTACCTTTGGCAATTCGATCTTCAACAGTCTTCTTGAGCGTCAAAGCCTGCCTCCAATCAGGTGCAATCTGCAACGAATGATACGTAACTCGTAATTCAATTCAAGATGCATGCAAAACTTGCCACAATTATCGAATGGTAAACTAAAAGAGAAAACTATTTTCTGCACCACACTATTCAAGAAAGTCAAATTGTATGCATATTGCCGTAGTAATTGTAGTAAAAAAATCGAATTAAAGTCATTGGAGTTTTTTGTTTTATCAGAATTAAGTCGTTAAGAGTGGGAGAAGGGCATTTAAAATAACTGGGGGTGAGAAAATAAATATTACCTCACATCAGATGGAGTATCATGTACTGTGGCATGAATGAGAAGATGAGGAATTATGCTCGAATTGAAAAACAAAAGAATTTTGAGAGAGAGAGAGAGAGAGATAATGCAGTATCGCTATATGAAAGTACCCGATTACAGGAAGATACTGCTGGATGCATTCAGGGAATACCAACTATAGTAATTATCTGGAAGTACTAAAGAACTAGAAGGAAAAACAAACCTCCAAACATTGTTCTGCAAGCTGCCTGCTCCTTGGACATTCACTGCTTCGGTAATATCCAACAGCCAAAAGATAAAGTTTTTCCCTCTTTTGCAAGGGACCGCTACTGTTGGCTAGTGAGGCTGCCAAAGACAAATTGTTTGAGTTCTTCGTAATGGCTTAAATCCCCTTTAAACCGCAAGCGGAAACCAATAACTTTTTTCCGTGAAAGGCAACCAAAAATAACATGAAAAAAGCTGATCATGATAGATAATGATGGTTGTAACTTGAAGCCAAATGTTCTCGTATTTTTGGAGTATAAAAGCACAGTTTTCATTGACTAACTAGAAGCAATTTGAATTCAAGGTATCACAAACTTTATGAATTAACGGTACCACAGACTTTATGAATGACCAGAATTGCAGGGTTTTATGGAGCAGTATTGTTCGTAACAAGAAGCTCAATGATCAAATAACGAAGATTAGGCTACTGAAATGAATTTGTTTAAACTTCGAATACATTGAGGTCACAAAGATACGACATACTACAAATAAACGAGCAAGACAGATGAAAGCACAAAAACTGGGCAAGGAAGACCAACAACTCCAAAAATAAAAGTGAAAGGGTAGGGAATACAAGGTTTTTATGCAGGTAAGACATTGATTGCATGAATCCTAATATACTGGATCATGGATAACAGGCGACGAAAGCAACAAGGATGAACTCTTGCATCAAAAAGAAAATTTTAGTTGGTATTGACCAATTGGTTCTAACCTTCAAGCATAGCTATCCCACGCTGCACATCTTCTGGTTGTCTGGAATGAACGAGGGCCCAGGATAACCGCATAATGCTTTCACTCTTGAGTTCATCTGAGACACCGTTCACAGCCTCTGCAACTTCCCTCTCACAGCCCTACATATACAATAGTCCTCAGAACATAGACAAATTGGTGGAAAAAGCAGGAAGCGAATCCCACGGATGTGAAAACAGCCATGTGAATGGAAGAAAAGTAAACAATTAAGCATTTTGATTTCTTCTTAAAAATTATTGAGCAAAACTCTACACGTAAAGCTATGCCGATAGCATGAATTGTTACTTACCGGATAGAAATTTCCGTGGCCTATTTAGAACACGTCCAATATCTTCTACATGAAAGGCTCACATACGATGAAAACTACTAGATGCCAAAAGAAGGGCTCACAGGTTCAGTGGTCAAAACGTGCATAATACCTTGAGGTTGTGGGTTCGAACGTGAGGGCAACGACTTAGTGCAAATAACGCCTAAGTTAATGTATTTTACCAATCCACCACTCGACCTCAAAGCATCATCAATAGCAGTATTTTGTAGGATCATTTGTCCAGAGCATATATAATCAACTCCACCAAATCGTTGCATTCAAACGCCAGAAAAACGCGCCTCAACTGATTTTTTTAATAGCCATTCCTATCTAATCCGGCCAATAAAATTGGAATGCATCCCCTAAGTCCCAATGGTCGCTAACAAAGTTTTTTGTGTTCTTTTTCATGCCCCACGTTTTTTTGCATTTTGATAACCAGGTGTTGGGCGCCTCGTCTAATCTGGGGACCATAAAATAAAGACAGAACATGCGGAAAAAAATACCACACACACTAAAAAGAGAAGTGGTGAAAAATGGAGATGCTTACAGAGATGGTATCGCGATCGGACCAGGGGATGTGGTCTCCGCCGCCGAAGAAGGCGGTGACTGAGTCGAAGAAGTTGCCGATCTTGGCTTCCATTGCCTCTTCTCTTCTCTTCTCTTATGCTTCGTTACAGATTGTGATGGCGGGATGGCGGGGGGCGGTGGCGTTTGTGGTGGTGGAAACGACGGAGGAGAAGGCACAAATGAAATGCGAGGACAAACTCAAAAGGGGTGAGATTTGAATTTGAACGGAAGTATATACTATTTTATTATTTTATAATGATTGTGTACGCGGCTGCCCTAAGTGGTTAGGAGGAAACTAGAAAGTTTAGAAGTTTAAATCAAATGAAACTTCATGGTTAAGCATTCCGGTGTCTTTCTGTCCAGGAATTTTTTGGTAATTGTATTAAAAACATTAAAAAACTCATAATTCAACAGCCGAAAAATCTCTTAATAAAAGTAGGACATTGTGCCGAAAATTCTTGTTCCTCTCTGCCCAAAAAATTTCTGGTTTAAAACATTAAAGAAACTCACAATTCACGGCCGAAAAATCTCTCAATGAAGGCAAGATCCATTGTGCCGAAAATTCATGTGCCTCGCTGCTCAGAAATTTTCTGGTAGTTGTATTTAAAATATTAAAGAAACTCACAATTCAACGGTCAAAACATCTCTCAATACGGTAGGATAAATAAATTAAACTCAAATTATATGTACGAACCACACAACACTATATTGATACACTAAAGATATTTCGATTTGAATGAATTTAAACAAACTAAAAACCAAGCAAGCTTAACCGACCTCAAGTTCTTTGGTTCATAAGATTGGTCCTGTGTGGGCCGGTCCGGACGCATAATACATCAACGAAACAAAGGAATAAGGGTAAATTTCACCGACTTCCCCTAAGATTTCTGACAAACGCAGGTACCTCCCTTGAGGTTTCTGAAATATCACTAACCTCTCTTATTTTACCTGACAATGTTCAAATACCCCCTTCTGTTAAATCACCCCCAAATGGTGTTAAATCTACAACTGAAATGGCAAATATACCCTCAAATTAAAAATAATATTCCTATTATAAAACTGTTGAGGACACCTTTTTAACCCTTTCTTTCCCTCCATAGCCACCGTCAAGCCTACCGTCGCGTCCCCTCACCAAGGCCACCTTCCTCCATTGTCAACTTCACATAACCCAAAGCTCTTCTCTTCTCTCTACCTCATACGAAGTTAGAGAGAGAATTTGTAATCGTGCGGAATAGCGGCAACGTCGGCATCAGGAAAGAGGCAACGAGGGGAACAGTATCACCACCTCATCAACTCCGCCCTCAAACCTTCTTCTTCTTCATCCGATCAGATTCTGTTTTGCTCAATTTTTGGCTCCATCAATTTGGGTGTTGAGTTAGGGGTAAAATTTTGTGTACGATTTGAGAGACATGAATTGGGGTTTGGGCTATTATGAACCCTCTTATATTGGTTCTGTAGAGTGTATTTAATTGAATTTGACAAATAGCTTTCAAATAGGAATATTATGGTGATTGTTATACACTTGTGCTATTAATTGACTATCATTTTAAAAATTAAAAAATTAAAAAAAGAGAGGAGAAATTGAAAGTACTTACATCCAAGTTAGAAGAACATTGAATCCCCTAACAATAGGTTTGGGTCTTCAAGCCCCACGCTCAGTCCTCGCAAGAATAGTTGTTGCTCGAACTAAGGTGAACTCTCACGTGTAACTCTATAATGAGATTGTTGCAATCGAATGAGTATCAAAACGGCTCCATTTTCTATCTACCAAAGCTTAAGAGAAAAAGATTGCAATAGCTCGATATTGTTGGCCTGAATCATCAATTTAAAAAGGATTAATATAGCAAGCATTTCCAACCTTGGCTTCAAAAATAGGGATGTCAAATTTTATTGGAGGCTTACGTGGCAATTTGACATGTTAGAATTTGACATCTCTACAATGTCCACTATAACCAATATGCCTAATTATTTATTTAGGAACTCATAATAGATTATGCCTTCAAGCATTCTTAATCTACACTCAGTTTGTATACTTCTCTTTTTCATTCTTCCATGCTACTAATATAACGCCTCCAACGGTAGTTACTTTTGGGAAAAGAACTTCTCAAAGTGTGGGAGACCTGTTTCCTTCCCTTGCTTCAAGGCAGTTAAAGAGTCCTCGATCAAGTATTAAGCTGGGATTGGACGTTGGAGCTGAATCCATCTTTGTTATAGACCTGCTTAGGAAGGCAGTAAAGAATCCTCGAGCATTCCTGTTGGGAACCTCGAGCATTCCTGAAGACGTAATCTTTCTCCAGAAAATGGAAGCCGTGGGAGAAATCACAACCGTTGTAAAGGTTCAAACAATGATTAGAGAAATAGAGGTTAATCGAGGAAGCATACTCGCTCAAAATTGGCAGTGGCCAAACAAGTGCATTGTTGCTTGTGTATTGTCGTTTAAGCAGACGCACGTAGTAGCAAACAATTTTAAAGATAAGCAGACGAACAACTGATATCAGTACATATGTGGCACAAAAACAAAAAAGCCTCGCCATTTAGAACAATGTCACATCCTCAATTTTTAACATACATATTAATGAGTATCCAGAAATAAAATTCTCACAATTATTAAGAAAAATACCCCAAAACAGTTTACCCTGTTCATTTCATAGAATTTCAGTTTCAACACCAAGTGTTCCAAAATATTACATTCATGGCACAACGGCCCAAATTATCATTAGTACGAAGTAAGGAAAAGAGTTAAGTGTTTACATATATCCTTGGTCAAAAGAATTGTAATGAAAGTTAAATTACATCTCCAAAATAAGATTTACAAAAGATGTTAAGTAATTTCTCCATGTCAGCTTTCAAAAGGGTTTTCCAATTCAATGCACTCCAAGCATACCATGATATTTTTCCATGGTCAATGCACTCCAAGCAGTCTCGGGAGGACAGACTGGTGTAATGGGTGGTCGAGGAGCAATCTCGGGAAGACAATGTGACAGACCAAGATCAGCCAACATGGGTGGCTGTAACCATGCACCTGCTGGGGAATAATATGGGACGGTCTCAAAGAATGTCACGTCAGCACTTACAAAGTGCTTACGTAGCAAGGGACTATAACACCTGTATCCTTTCTGTGTCCAAGTGTCACACTCCAAAATGGAAAGTGACCGGCTATGAACCGCAAGACTAAAACTCGTAGAACATGCAGCCTAAAAAGAAATTTGATTAAAAACCAAGGCAATGAACTAATAAACGGTCAACCATTTTTTTTATTAAGAACAACTCCAACCAATTAAGTTCAACAAAAAGTATGGGGTACAAACATCTCATAAACCAACCAATATCCAGTGATCTAACAATAATAAAGAGGAGTCATTATCTGACAATTGTTTCCAATGCGGAAGTGATTTATTAAAATAAAATTAGAATGAGACACCCTAAGGAGGTCAACAAAAGAAATCCCCGAGATGCGGCCAGAGTCCGTGCCTAACTCCCCAACTTGCCTGAAAAAGAAGTTGGATAAAAATCCGTCAACTAACGAGCTCAGTGATAGCAAATATGTATATTAAATGAAGTTGAAAGCGGGGATGAAAATAATTTACCGTTAAACATAATTTGGCATACGATGTGTCCAACAGAATAATAAATAAAATCAATGAAGCATATAACCATTAATCATTCTTGGTGGTGATCACAACATTATATCCATCAACAATGGGGAACCACAATCAACTAGTACCATGGCCAAAATAATATCTCATCAAAATTGGATCCAATATCGAACTTAGAGTCACCAGGGTTGGCAGCCCGTGATACTTTTCCCTAAGACGATCCGGTCAAAGAAAGTCGTTGAGCATTAGAGTCACCGGCCTAACACAGTCTTTTCCCCAATGGCCAGGGTCACCAACACTAAGAGGAATAATTTCCTAGACTTGCGAAATAAATGTTCCCATTAATATCCACCAAGTTCTCACCAAAAAGAATATTAACAATTGATCTCAGAAAATTCATCGAATGCCAATTTATAGAACAACTTATAAACAGGTCTCCGAATAACATTCTTATAAATTTCTGAAGGAAATACTTTTAAAGGACACAGGGAACTTTTGAAAATACGTAACATACTTAACTATTCACCTAGATCCAAAAGTAATGCAACTCGAGTACGTAAAAAGATGCTAACCTAAACAAAAAGAATTGTATACAATCACCAACAATTCCAAATATAATTCTACCTAGACTAATTTAAGACTACCCTAAAAATAATTAACTAAAACCTTAAAACTAAAACAACTCAACTTTCCAGTCAACTACAAAACCTAAACACCAATCTCCGAGACCTCCAAACAATCTGACCCACATACATAAACCACTTCCAATGTGTCAAAACCTCTAGTTCTTATTCAAGGCATTCAACACATATAACCCTAACTAGAATATTATTTACTGGATTCCAATTACACTAGAAATCAAATTTGCACATCTCACCACAACAGATACCCTCTTGTCTCGTGCTCTCTTCTCTCTTTGTCAACCACTCACACCAAAGTCATCATTGACGTCACACAAACTCCTTCACTACTCCATATTTCATCAACAAGAAAACAAATCAATCGGTGGCAGTAAATTAACTTTTACAAAACCCATCTAACCTCTCTACAATGAAATAAAAGAGAAGCGAGAATATTGAAGGGAACAAGAATCGCTTACCCAAATGATCACCAATCTGCTGAAACCAAGACTACGGCTTCTCTCTTGTCCGCACTAAGTTCTCTCTTTGTCAACCACTCACACCAAAGTCGTCATTCACATCACACAAACTCCTCCACTACTCCATATTTCATCAACAATAAAACAAATCAATCGGTGGCAGTAAATTAACTTTTACAAAACCCATCTAACCTCTCAGCAAGGAAATAAAAGAGAAGTGAGAATATTGAGGGGAACAAGAATCTCTTACCCCAATGATCACCAATCTGCTGAAACCTAGACTACGGCTTCTCTCTTGTCCGCCCTAAGTTCTCTCAACCATTTATCTCAATTGCTCTGCCTAAATAAAACCTTACACTGTGAAAATATCTTCTAACTTTGTAAAACTACCCACCACTCCCTATATTATAGCTAAATAGTTAATTAGAATTAGATAGCACGTAACACAATTTATAAAATTACCATTCGGTACCACTATTTTACCCAAAATCAATCTCATACCCAAATATTACAATCGTGTCAACAATATCCATAGCACGCATAAAATAATTACTTGGGACCCAACCACAACTCCAATTAATAAACGGCCAATATAATTAATTAAATAAATAAAAATGCTAGGCCGTAACACCGAGAGTAACCAAGAAATATACATTTATAAGAACGAGGATCAAGCTTATCACGATATGGAGAGAAATTATGTACGAATGAAGCACAACCAAAAAGTTATGGGGGAAGAAAAAAATATCCTTGCCAGGAAAGAAAACCTGGTAATGAGTTTTGCCGTTCAAATCCCGAGATGGCGTTCTATTTATAAGATAATTAGCTGTAAGAATTGCATACCCCCAAAAATATTTTAGAACATACATGTGAAGCCTAAGAGCTTCGGCAACTGCTAAAATTGGTCCATTTTTTCGCTCAGCAACCCTATTTTGTTGAGGGGTGGTTACACAAGCAATTTGATGAATAATGCCATCAGTTTCAATAAAATGCGTAAATTGATGAGAAATATATTATTAGGCATTATCAATCTGCAAAATACGTAATTTGGCATTAAATTGAGAGACAATTTCAGCATAAAAATTAGAAAACATAGAAAATAATTCAAACCGATCTTTGAGAAGATATACCCAAGTTAAACGAGAAAAATCATCAATAAACGTAATAAAATAGCAAGCACCACATAAACTCGTGGTACGAAATGGTCCCCAAATATCTGAATGAACTAAAGCAAACAGTTCTAAACTAGGTGACTCAACTCGTAAAGGAAAAGAAACCCTACGATGTTTACTGAGTTCACAGGTGTCACAATTAAAAGGAGAAAAACTAGGTAAATCAGGGACTATCTTGCAAAGATTGGCAGAAGATGGGTATGCAAAACGACAGTGCCACTGGTAAGGTGTGGTAGTGGAGTAGAAGGCAGATAACTTGGAAGGATTGGATGGCTGAAGGTAGTACAGACCATTCTTCTTTTCATACCCCCCACCAATCATTATCTGCGTCTTGAGATCCTGAAATTTACAATGAGTGGGATAGAAGAGTACAAAACAATTGTGAGTTTGGGAAAGTTTATGAATGGAAAGTGGATTAAAAGGAAATTGTGGTAAGTATAAGACAGAAGTAAAATTAAGGCCAAAAGCACAATAAGTACCGCCATGTACACGAAATTTAGTACCATTCGCAATAGTAACATAAGAAGGAACGGAAGATGTAACGACATCAACAAGAAGAGACAAATCACCTGTCATATGATCAGATGCGCCATAATTGAGAATCCATGGAGCACTACCAGTACGAGAAGATGAGTGAAGGTAAGTATTACCTAATGAGACATGAGTCGCAATGGAAGTCGAAGATGCATGAACCTTGTGAAACATAGAATCATACTCAAACCTAGAGATAGTAATCTGATCCGAAAGAGCCAACCCAGACGGCTCCCCCACAAATGTAGCCTGATTAGCCCAAGTCGGCTTACCATGAAACTTCCAACATAACTCAACAGTATGATTGGTTGCATTGCAATGTGTACACTTTTTGGTGCCATGACCACCACGACCCCACGGCCGCCACGTCGACCACCATGTTCATAAGAACTACTACGACTGTGGGGGGATTATAGTGGCTAAAATTCCCAAAAGATGGAATAGGACCAATAGCAGGAGCAGCTAGGGCAGATGGAGATGGATGCTTTAAAACCGAAGACTAAGGAGCAGCCCTTCAAATACGAGCAAAAGCCTCACCAACAGTAGGAACTTCCTTACTAGAAAGAATTTGGGGACTGAGAGAAGCAAGTTCTGAATTCAGCCCAAACAAGAATTTGGTAACTTGAAATTCATCTATGCACATCTGTTGAACCTTTAATCTGTGGTTAAAGGTTGATAGACATTTAACTCATCTCACATCCCTTTTAAGGTGGAAAAGTACCTACCAACCAATTGATCTCCTTGTTGGAAAGAGAAAATATTCTGATAAATCTGATAAATGCGAGAAAGATTATGTTCGGATGAATATAACTCATGTAAAGTATCACATACTTCTTTGGATGTGTCAAGGCATGCAACATTATTAAAAAAATCAGGTTCAAGACTATTCCAAAGCAAAGTCATAATATATGAATCATTTTAAACCCAAACATAATCTTTAGACAGGGCATCAGTGATATAGGAAGTCTCTCCACTTGCTCGCAAAAAAACAGTCATAGCACGTGACCATGGCAAATAATTGGCCCCGTTTAATTTAAATGAGGTGAGAGAACGACGATGAAATGGATCCCTAACAGTGTCCTTAGAGCCTAATGTTTCGGTTTACTTATCCTTATCACCCATAATACGAGAGAAAACCAAAAAATAGGAATAAACCAAATATTATCAGAGATATCAAGCCCTGCCCAGTTGATATCAAGCCCTGAAAAAAAAAGATTACCAAATCTAGTGGTCGTTAGAGATGCAACAGAGATACTAGGAGTTGATATGGTTTAGGCGAGGTCGCCGAAGTCCGACTGAGTAGGCGGCAGAGTCTGTAGAAGGTCGGAGAAGGCAGTCTCAGTGTTGCTAAGGACCGAGAGTACTTCGTCGGAGAGCGAGGATCATTGGAGATGACTGGAATGACGTCACCAATGGTCGGCGATGCAGAGGAGGGCCGGCGAGTGGTCAAAGAGGGCCGAAAAAGGGGTCGACAAAGTTGGGTTTCTCAGATTGGTTTGAGAATCTGAAAAACAGAGATCGTTCGAGAGAAAATAAAGACATGCTCCCTAGCTCTGGAAAAAAAATAAAAAGGATAAAGACAATATTTGGTCGAAAGACCAAGAAAAGAAGAGAAAGGAGAAATCAGGTTCTTGGAACCTGCTCTGATACCATGTCAAAATTCTCGATTGATATATCTTATTCTTCTCACAATGAGGTACAATATATAGACTGGATACAAGGTAAAATAAGAAAAGAGAATAAATAAGAAAAGAGAATAAAATCAAATCAAATCAAATCCCTAATTGATTCTACCTAATTGAGTATCAAATCCCTAATTGATTCTACCTAATTGAGTATTTTCCTAATTACATTCAATACATTAAATACAGTCAACATAAATATTGGAAATTCAACTTATAACATAGTCGCTTATTAATTTTTTTCCCTCTTCAAGTTTAGCAATTTTGTTTTTCTGAATTTATTTAACTATCTTATGTGTTTGGTTTATGTAATTGAAGGTCTTGTTGCACTATACGAGCAAAATGATGAACCTTCTTCTGCTATCGAGTACATTCAGTTTACGTACTGGGCATGTTTTTAATGGAATATTCTCAAATTACTTTGGGTCAATAGAAGTTCTAGATTTGGGCATAGCAGAAACTATATATGACAACCAAGCAGATTATTTCCTATGGACCAAACTAAACATCCAGAATAACAGCACATAGAGAAGCTAATTCAAAGATTGACTTGGAAAGCTTATAGCAAGCATTTTACAAGCTGAAGTTGGAAGGATAGGCAGCATATGTATCGGGACCTCTTAGTGGAGCGTGTCCTGACATGAAAAACAGTAATGAAGAGAACGAATAGGATGCTCCAAGAAGAAAAAGAATCTAAGTTGAGTTTTAAAAGAGAGAGAAATTTTGAAGACCCCGCAACTGCTGGAAAAAGAAGCTAAACTACCATGTGCACAATTGTTTCTTGAATGTGGTTGGAAGGATAGGCAGCATATGTATCGGGACCTCTTAGTTGAGGCTGTCCTCATATGAAATACAGTAATGAAGAGAACGAATAGGATACTTCAAAAAGAAGCAGTTAAGTTGAGCTTTGAAAGAGAGAGATATTGAATACCCCAAAACTATAGGAAAAAGTAGCTAAACTACCATATGCACAAGTGTTTCTTAAATATGGTCCATTTTGCTTGGAACTACCTTTCGATTTCTTTAACTATAGTTTATCTATTGATTCATCTTTCTAAACCAGTCATATATTTAATTCTCTGTACTCGTGGTTTTTCTTTTAACAGGTTCATCCAACAAAAGTTAGGTAGTACAATCCAACTGTGTCGCAGTATGAAGAGCTGCAAGCTGCAATATTGGATTTGCAAGTTAGATATGATGAACAACGGATGACACACAAAGAAAAGTGTAGGAAGGTATGGATTTGTGCACTTCTCGTCGGTTCCTATATGCTTTTGCTCAAGAGTTAGAGCCAATCTTTGGATTAGCTTCTCTATAAGTTATATTGGTTTACGCTATGTAAACCAATATAGTCTAACCATATGCTTTCTTGTTTTGTAGCTCGAGGAATTGAAAAAAATAAATTCAGTGGCATTTTTTCGTGCTTCAAAATGTCATGCAGAAACGAAAGAAAGCCATCTCTCATAACCTAATGATTTTCATGTCAAGCTCAACGAAACTCAGAGAAAAACAGTTCAAAGTATCTGGAAGAGCTAAAGCATTTGAAGGACTAGATCCTTGTTAGGCTTGATCTTGACTACCTGACTTGGCATGAGTCAGAGGCTGACTGCTTGTGCTCTTTATCCCTCCATACTCGGCATTAAACTTAACAAACCAAAATGCACTTAATCTTAGATACCACAATATAATAAAAGCACCTCAATAACAGGTGAAGAGAAGATTAAAAACCTTTCTCTTCCATTGTTTAGTTTGGGAAGAGAGAGCGGAGAAAACAGCAAAACAAGGTATTAGGCACGGCGAAATAATAAAACTTTTCTCTTCCATTTTGTCTGGTAAAAGGTAAAGGGAAGAGGCAAAAATAAGTCTCTCTCTCTCTCTCTAAAATCATTTCAGTTCCTGTTCTCTCTGTAAACCCTAAGTTTGGCCACCAGCGAGGGGGCGGGCAGCTCATTCCCTCCTCCCCTCGGGCTCCCCTTTTTCTCCCTCTTCTCTTTCCCCTTTCTCCTTGCGTTTTTGCTCTGCTGTTTCTCCAGTGTTTCTCCTTCCTCGTTGCTTCTGTTTCTTCTTCCGTTTGTCGATCGTCCGTTGTTTACTTTCTTGGGGTAACTGGCTTCCTAACGGGTAGGTGCGGTGGCGGTGGTGGAAGGCGGGGGTGCATGTTTATGTTCTTGACGTTTTTCGGGTGGTCCTAACGGCTAGGCGGAGATCCCGTTTCGCTGTAGCTTTTCACATCTTTTTTCGGCCTCTATTTTTTCCTCCCAGCATTCCTTCCCTTGTGCTCTGTTTGGTTTGGTGGTTAGAGGCGAGCGCGCATCGCCGATTTTAGCTTTGGTGGTTGCTAATGGTGGTGGGATGTGGTGGCTTGGGCTTTTGGTCAGAGTTTGGTTGGGCTGGTTGCTGGTTTTACAGTGGCTGTGGCTGTCGAGGTAGGTTTGTGGCTGTCAAGATAGGTTGGCGATTTGGAGTGGTGGAACAGCCACTTTGGTGTAGGGTTTTTTTTTTGCAGGTGATGAGCTGGTGGAGGTGGAGGCGTGGATCATTGGATTTCATGGCGGTGGTGGTCGCGGCAGCAGGGATTGGTGTAGGAAGTGGTTTTGCGGTAGCATGGATTGGTGGGGACAGCGGGTCTTGCAGCTGTTTGGGGGTTTTTTTGGGCATAGGGTTCTGAGGTGGTTGATGGTGGTTGAGGGCGGTGGATTTGGCGGGTATGGCAGCAAGGAGAAACAAGGAGGCAGATTGCCTGGAACAAGGAGTCGGTGGTGGTGGCTATGGAGGTAGGTTGGCGATCTGGAGTGGTGGAACAGCCACTTTGGTGTTGGGTTTTTTTTTGCAGGTGATGAGCTGGTGGAGGTGGAGGCGTGGATCATTGGATTTCATGGCGGTGGTGGTCGCGGCAGCATGGATTGGTGTAGGCAGTGGTTTTGCGACAGCATGGATTGGGGACAGCGGGTCTTGCAGCTGCTTGGGGGTTTTTTTGGGCAGAGGGTTCTGAGGTGGTTGATGGTGGTTGAGGGCGGTGGATTTGGCGAATATGGCAGCAAGGAGAAACAATGAGGCAGATTGACTGGAACAAGGAGTCGATGGTGGTTTCTCAGGTGGCTTTTCCACGTCTCAGCAGCATGACGACAGTTTTCAGCGATGCACAGTGGTGTCAACGGGTCGACTAGCAACGAAAGGATTTCTTTGCAACTTTGGGGCAGCAACAGGGGCTTGTTCCCCAAGTGCCGGTAGTGGTGACGAAGCTTTTTCATTGTTAGCAGCTGTTTTGAGTGCAATCGGCAGTTAGGGTGTTGTTTAGGTTTTGAGGTTTGGGCTTGGCCCAGTTTTGTTGGTCTCTTGCTAACGCTTGGGTCTCGGGTAGCCTTAGGTTAGTAATTTTTCCTTTCAGGTGCCCTTGTCCTTTTAATTTTTGTAATCTTTCAGAGATTAATAATTCTTTTGCTGAGAAAAAAAAAAAGAGCAGGTGAAGGAAAGACCTTTCTCTTCCATAGTTTGGGAAGAGAGAGCGAAGAAAACAGCAAAACAAGGTATTAGGCACGAAGCAAATCAAAAAAAAAAAGTATTAGACACGGCGAAACAACAAGACCTTTCTCTTCCATTTTGTATGTTATGCTTACCGAATCACGCTCAGAAAACGGGTGTAGCACAGCGAAAGTAAATCCTAGATTTTGAATGGCATTTTGAAGTTGCCGAGAGAGAGAGAGAGAGAGAAATGGACAAAACCAACAACAGGCATTATAACAGGATTAAAATAAAAGCAATTAGTATTTTGCAAATACATTCCGTAATATGGCATTTAAGGCTCTATTGATTGCACAAAACCATTCGGTAAAAATGGATTATCCATACGTGTGTGTCTGTGTGTGTGTCTTTCTCATTTTGTTGAAAATGTAGAATGCATATTTTATGAAATCCAAAATCAGCAACAGTGAAGTCAGATCATTGAAGAATAGGTACTTGCAAGCCACCAAATTGAAAAAACCAAACATGCAACACAAATGAAAGAGGGGAAAAACATCAAAAACTCAACCTTATATCTCAATCAATTGGGGTTGGCTAAATATAAACCATCACAAAATTTATTATTTCATCACAAATCAATCAGATATCCTAAAAAAATAAACCAAAAAAGAAATCAAAAGAATTCAAAATGCAACTCCGGCTTGCCACACCGACAATAAATCAAACCGTTCATCGACAACCTAATACGGACAATTATAAATGTCATCCATCTAGCTATTGCTTTTTGCCTCTTAATTGTGGTTGTCCTTGTTCAAAACAAAGGCACCGGTACTGGAATAAGTAGCCTACTATGTTAGGCCACGTTGTCCCTACTATGTTAGGCCCTGTAACTCGTAGTCGTAAATTAGTATGATGCTTAAACATGTCAATAGTTTGTTCTTTGGTACACAATAGCAATATTGATTCTAGATTGGAGACAATACCTCCAAGAGAAATACAACAACTAAAAGTTAAGCTCTGATATCAATTAAAAGAAATCAAACTGAAGTAAGCCACAAGCTATTCTTGCTAGAGTATGGTGTTTCGTATTCTGTACCTGGGATTGGTAAATGAGAGGCAATGGAGGCAAATGGTTCCCAACACTACTGATTGTCATCGTGTGTCAGGCCCAAAAATGTCATCTGCATTGAACACCCAAAACTTGATAGCGAATGCTAAAAGAGTCTCCAACTTTATATACCTAAAGCAGAAGATAAAATAACAATAAACTGTAATAAAATGAGTGAGAATAGCTCAAATCTAGCCAAATCAAACAAAGAAATTGCTTGCCTATTTGATCAATTTTCTAGGCAAATGTTCTTCACTGCCAGTTGGCATGTCTTTAATTTGTTGTTTTTGATATCATCGTTTGTTGTACCCCTATAAACTAGCATACAATCAACGTATGCTAACATGTTATGCAGCTAAGAATTCACGAATGCAGATGTCGACAAACTAAAATTACTACCAATGAATTTGAGAAAAAATTCAAAAGAAAAATCAAAAATTGGATTACATAGAGTAGTTGATTCACTCAAATTGACAACGACAAAAAACAACTGAGTCCCTTACAAGTACATATGGATAAACTTATCTAATGTACCATGTTTAAATCACAAATCACCCAGTAAGGACCTTCCTCCCTAATCTTTCGTTGTCCTAGCAATAATAGATATACGAAATCAAGAATCATTTTCAAGCAAAGTTGCAAAAGAAAAAAATAATAACTCATACCAAATGCATCAATAAGGAATAGTCTAATTCTTGATAATAGAAGAGAAATTATTTTAGTTTTTCCACAAGGGAAAAAATACTTTAGTGAGTGAGTCTTACCATCTAACGAATTAGCAACTTGATGTTAAGAATACATTTTTTTGAGAAAATTGATTAGGAGATTTATGTGGACCAACCTTCCGGATTCCAAACCAAACCAAATCGAGCCGTAAGTCTCAATCAATTGGGGTCGGCTACATACATCCTTTTTTTTTATTGAACTCTGTCAAGTGCCATTTATTCACTCAAACTCATTAGACTCATATTTTTGCACATAATAGTATCTAATATCAATTTAGGTCTTCCCCTCCCCGTAGCGTTGCCACCCAAAGCTATCATATCCACTCTCTTAACTACTGCATCTCCAGGTCTACGGTAGATATGTCCAAACTACCTTAGCTTATTTTCCCTCAACTTCTCCTCTATAGGTGCTACACCTACCATCTCACGAACCGTTTCATTTATAAACCTATCTCGTCTAGTCTTACCACACATCCACCTCGACATTCTCATTTTCACTACACTCATCTTGCTCACTTGTTATTTCTTAATAAGCCAACATTCTGTCCTGTAAAGTATTGCTGGTCTTATGACAGTTCTATAAAAAAAATTCCCTTCAATTTTGTGGGTACCCAGCGCTCCTCCACTTGAGCCACACAACTTGGATCCTATGAGTCATATTATCAGCAATCTCTCCATCCTTACTAATAATTGAGCCAAAATACTAGGGCTGCACAAAAAATCCGGTGAACCATGAAACCGGTCCGAACAGAATCGATCTGCATCTTTTGGATTTTGTTCATGAATTAATGGTCTGGACACAGATTCAAAAATTAAAAAAACGTGAGATACAAATTAGGATTGGATTTTCATTTGAAAACCGTAGATTATTCGAACCGAACTGTTAAAAAATAAATAATATATACTCCCTCCGTTCCTTTTTTTGTGTCTAGTATTTCATTTTGGGTTGTCCCTTAATAAGTGTCCATTTTGTAAAGTTAGGAGGGTAAAAGTTGGTGTATTGTCTATTTTGTCCCTAAAAGTAGATTTTATTTTGAAAAGTTAGTGAGTAGAAGTGTGATGATGATGGGTAAGTAGGGAAAGTGGAGGAAAAAATTGATGTGAAAGATGTAATGATGATATTTTTTTAAGAAGTTGGAGTTACGAAGCAGGACACTTAAAAAGGGACAGAGGGAGTAATACATAATACTCGTATATATAACACATACTAGTAAATAATTATAATTTTACACATATTTTGATAAATTACTTGTAACTATTTGACAATATGGTACATCAATATAAATGGTTAAACCTACGACGGTAAACTAAAATTTTAATAGTCGAGGGAAAAGTCGTATACTCATTTGAGCCTTTTATTTCCTTTCAAAATACAATACTTGGAATTGGAAGTGGAATTCTTTGATAGTTGATGACTTGATGTAATGTGTTTTAGAACTCAGAAATATTTGCTAAGTGCTTACTGTAATCATCTTTTTATATTTTCGGAGTATAGAATCATGTATTTACAAGTGATGAATTATTTGGTTGATGCAATGCGTGGACAAAACCAGGATCAAACTGTGACTCACTGTTCGAATTGGAACCGAACCATGAGACTTTTGGTCCGGACACGAATTTTTTTTTCAAAAAACCGTGACTCGCAGATTAGGATTGGATTCATAGAAATCCGACGCGGATCGTGTGTAGCCCTACTAAATACCTAAATGGTCATTTTTTGGTATCTCCTGGTTTTGGTACCACTAAACTTGCACACCATATACTTAGTTTTACTCCTACTTATTCAAAAATCCTTTTGACTCTAAAACTTCCCTCCAAATTTCTAATTTCGTATCAACACCTCTAGCGGTTTCATTTATGAGGACAATATTATCTGCAAACATCATACACCATGGAATATCCTCCTTAAACTGTCTAAGTCAATTCATCCATAATTAAGGCAAAGAGGTACAAGCTTAAGGCTGACCCTTATTGCAATCCTACCGTTATTGGAAATTCACATGTGTCCCCTATTGATGATGTAATAGTAGTGACAGCACCTTCATATATGTCTCTAATCACCTCGACATACCCTTTGGTCACTCCCTTTCTCTCAAGAACCCACCATATGATGTCTTCAGATTTTGTTTAAATGTTGAAGAAAGCTCTCTACTGGCTTAAGCAGGCACCACAAGCTTGGTATGGAAAGATTCAGAAGCCAATTAAATCTAAATTTACAGACACGAAGTGGGTACAAACACAAAGTAGGTTAGAATTGCAATAGAGAAAATAAGAGGGGAGATATTATAGAAAACTGGCCTTCATTTACTTGGACTAACTTGATTTTACAACGGGCAGAGTCCCCCTTTTATAGGCATAAAAGGGTCCTCCGGTTACATTATAGAATCCTCCGCTTACATCATTGAACAGTACAACCATTATTACAAGTTACTATTACTAGTCTATATACGTAGGATATTTTCTACCTATTTAATACTTCTGACTACTAGTACTAGTTTACAGACTTTATTTTATAGACTTTCACCCCTCTCCGGACAGAGGGCAATACTTTCACACTTTATATTACAATGCACACCCATAATATGATAAACAACAAACAATAACCACCAATAATTTTCATCCTTGTCACTCTGGATTATCTGAACTACTTTCTTCATCTCTGTCAGTCAAGTGATACTGGGTCAAAAGATAGCGAATATTTTGGCGCCATTCTTCCGGATAAGTATCATTGAATTTCAAGTTTGCAGATTCATAATGGAGGAGAGATGAGGGAACGTCTGCAGGTGTCAATCCATTAAGTGAACACAGTGTTTGAGTCATGACCAGATAATTTTCACTGTGGATCTCAATGCTTGGAGACTCTTGATATGCTGAAAGGAATATAGAGTGATACTCCTTTCTCCAAGTGATAGAACCATCAGGATTAGGAAGACATCTGTTGTTGTGAGTTGTCCAACAAGCAAATTGGAGGTCTTCGTCTGGACCTGTGGTAACTTGTCTGATTTTCTATTGCCAGTAGGGTATGCTTTCAAAAAGCAGGAGAAATTTCAAAAAGAAATCTTCTGGAGGTTGAACTTGATTGAACGCCGCACGAGCTAGATAAACCAAGATTGCTGATTTATTAAAACAGACACTTATAATATACACATCGACTAAATACCATAAGAGGAGATAGGCTTCTTTTTTAAAATAAAAGACATTATGGTAAGACACTTCAAACTAGGTGAGAAAAGGATAGACAGGATGGAAGGGTAGACCTTTTATGGGACCTTCATCAAGACTATATTTGAAAATACAGATATGTTGAAGGTTTTGACACATTTGAACACGCCTAGAAAGAAGGGTTAACTCTAAAATATGACACTGAAGGTGGACAGGAAAATTGACTGGATGGAAACAGGAAATCATGGAAAAACAACCAGGAACAAAGAAATGTGATTTTGTTTTTAAAAACTGGTTGATTTATTTTTTGAGCCTTGACAAAAAATCAGGGAGGACATTTGTTTTCCTTTTACGTGAACAGCATCAAAATTCCAATTGGAAAACCAATTTGCCCATTTGAGTAACTGTGCTTTTGGGAGTTGCTTCTGTTTGAACTTGAGTATGCTAAAAAAACTCATCATATCAGTCTCAATTAGGAAATGATGACCGATTAGATGAAATTCAAACTTCTCAATGCTCCTTTTGATTGCCAGAATTTCTTTGTAGGTAGAGTGGTAATGAAGTTCTGCTGGAGAGAATGCACCACTCTTGTATCCATAAATTCTGCGCTTTTGATCTGAATTTTCTTTCAAAAGAACTGCTCCCCAATATAGATCAGAGGCATCTGTCTGAAGGATTCTCTTTCCATCTGAAGGTATGGCTAATGGAGGAAGAGTTTTGGCTATGACTTTGAGGTCTTTTACAGCTTTGGTACAAAGGGCTGACCAAGGAGGAGGGGTTTTCTTTAGTAGAGCTGAAAGAGGAGTTTGGTATTGGGCTAGATTGGGAATAAAATCAGTCATATAGTTAGCAATTCCAAGGAACTGTTGAACTTTTTTGACTGTAAGATTTTCATCTGAAAAATAGTTAAGTTGGGAGGCTATATGGGGCTGGAGGGTATATTGACCTTTAGAGATATGCATCCCTAAAAAATCAATTTCTGGTTGAGTAAGAAACATTTTTTTCTCTGAGAGCATAATACCATGGGTTTGGACTAAGGAATGAAGAATTTGTAGTAGATCAACATGAGACTCAATATCTGGAGAGAAAAGTAGGATATCATCTATATAGACAAGGGCTGAGGATAGAATTGGAGCAAATACCCGAATCATGGCCTTTTGAAATAAGGATGGAGCTGTTTTCAATCCAAAAGGCATGATTGACCATTGAAAGTGGCGATCTGCAATGCAAAAACCAGTTTTAGGGCGATCATCTGGATGGATGCCCAGCTGTCAAAAACCTGCTTTCAAGTCAAACTTTGAGAAAATTTGAGCTTTAGGCAAGTTTGCAAAAAGAACACTTCTTCGAGGAAGAGGGAATTTGTTATCCTGTAAAAAATGATTAAGAGGCTAGTAGTTGATAACCAGGCGAAACTTTCCTCTTATCTGCTCTATTCTTTTGTTGACATAAAATGCTTCACATGCCCACTGAGAGGTTGTGGGCTCAATCAATCCTTCTGATTGGAGTTGGTGAAGTTCTTGAAGAGCAAGCTGATAGTGTTCTGGGTTCATTCCATGATGGGTAGCTTTGGTGGGGTTGATGTCTTCATTTTTCTTAAAAGGAAGAGAAATGAAGAAATCTGAATTTTTCCAAAGTGGGTTGGAGCATTTGGTGAGGAACTGGGAATGGGATTCAGCACAGGAAGTTTGGATTATGGCTTCTTTAATGAAGGAGAAATTTTCTATGGAAAAGAAATTTGGTTGGGTGGTCCACGGTAACAAGTAGTTTTTGTATTTCAAACCTTTTTTGAGCCAGGAAACTTTGCTGAGATTTTGGAGAATATCAAAGCCTAACAATAAATCTTTTCCTGGGAGATCAGAACCATAGATTTAGTGTTTTATGGTGTATCCTGGGAAAAGTTGAATGGAAACAGGCTTACTTATCAGAGTGATGACAAATGTTTCTCCATTGGCTTCTGTAAAGGGTCTGAAACATGACTGCCAGTAAGACCTGAGAAGGATTGCTGGGTTGAGAATCGAGGCTGCTGCACCAGTATCAAAGAAAGCGATGACTGGTATGGGTTTCTCATATTTTCCAAGTAAGATTTTGACCTTGGCTAAAGGTTGAGCTAGCATGATGTTAGAGAACCCAATTGTTTGGACTTCATAAGGGAATGAGTCAGGATCATCAGAAGAGTCATCTGATTCTGATGAGGAGTTATCAAACGTGAAAGCAAGGACTGCTTCATCTGTTGCTTCATTGTCGATAGAAAAAAGAGATTTAACATCAGCATCTTCAAGATCATCATCAATGAGAGCCAAAGAGTTCACCATTTTGTCTCTTGCTGCTTTATTTGGACACTGTTTTGCATAGTGTCCCTTCTTTCCACATATGTAGCAGCGATCAGACTTTCGTTGCCCTCTGAACTTTTTCTTCTTGAAAAATTTTCATTTCTTCCGTCGTGAGAACTTGCCGGATTTTGGAAACTTTGAAAACTTGCCAGGAGATTGGAACTTCCATTTCTGAAAGTGTTTGGACTTCCGGTATGAAGAACGGCAAGTGCACTTCTTGTCTTTGCACTTTATAGATAAGTCTAGTCTGTCACATGCTTTGCCAAGAAGTTTTTCCTATTCTTCAAGAGTTTTGAGAAATTTCTGGTGATTGCACAATTTTTCCAAGGCAATCAAAGAGTACTGATAAATATCACCAAGAGATGTTGCATTCAACGTCAATCCTTTTGTCTGAAGTAATCTTGTTGTCTTATTTCCCAATGGTTCAAGAAGGGAATTGAGAAAAGCTTGCTTGAGGTTGACATCATCCATGCCGTTGAGAAGATAAAATCTCTAAGACATACGGTCATAATGAATCTCGAGATCTTTTCTTTTGAATGAACAGCACTTCATGCTGAGATATTCCTCTCGAACAAACTCTTTTGTGTTGTTGTGGTCACCAAGAAACTCAGTATGCAAGACTGAGATGAATTGATCAAGGGTTTGCAATTGTTTAAATTGTAGCTGTCGGTACTCACCCAGAGCTAAGTACCATTGTCGTAGACGGCCAAGGAATTTCGTTGTACACTTAGTAATGACATCACTAAGTGTAGCGTTTGGGGAAAGTATAGCAGCAGTACACCAAGCATGAATCTCATAAAGTTTATCCAACCATTTTGATGGGGGAATGTTATCAAAGGAGAAACCTTGGGTATGGATATTGGAATGTGAGAATGAATCAAAGGTTGGGATTTCTGGAGGTGGAGGTGTATCAAACTCAGAACCTTCTTCAATGATGGGATCTTCAACATGTTCTTCTGGGTTTTCAGGGTTCATCATGAAAACATGGGGAATTGACATAGAGTTTGTGGATTCAGTATTTGAATCAAACTCAATAGTTGGTTCCGGAGATGGGGTTTCAGGTATAGTGGCTAAGGTATGTAGGAGAGTGGAGATTGAATTTTTGGAAGGGTTAGGAGTTGGCTGAACCATTAACTGGGGTGAGTTGGAGTTTGGATCAGATGGGTTAAGAGGAGTAGAGGTAGTTGAAGCAGAGGTCGATGTAGATGGTGGAGACGAAATTGTTAGAGGCTGGAAAGGTTTTATCTGGGGTTTTGGGAAAGGAAGTTTTGGTGGAGATGGTCTTTTTGGTGGAGGAAGAAAAGCTGATGAGCTCCCAAAGATATTGGACTCACCAAATCCTGAAGTAGGATTTATAGGTAAAGGTTGAGACATTTGAGGATACCCAAACAAACTTTGTTGAGAAGAAGATGTGAACATGTCAAACGGGCTTTTTTGTTGAGAATACTGCTGAGCTTTGAGAGAATAAAGCTGGTTCTTGAGATGCTTCATTTCAGCATCCTTGTGGTAAAAGGCTGCTGAAAATGCTTGGTTGGCATAGGCCATCTGGAGAAGTTCTTGGTGAACATTCTGGATTTTCTGCTGCAAATCTCTGATAAGAAGTTTCAAGGTTGATAACTTCTTATGAACGGTATTTTCCAAATTTTGTTGGGAGTTAGCAATTCTCTGAAGAATTTTGTTCTGAGCCAGAGAATTTGCTGACTGCCAATTTATTGCTGCTTCTGCTGCTGATACTGCTTTGGTACTACCATCAGGGAGAATAGTAGTAGAGTCTGGGATTTTATGTCGTTGGGTTGTCCTTTCCTGGGAATTATGGAAGTCCAAAGGAGGAAAATCTGCTTCTGTCCAGGAGGAAGATGAGGTGAACATAAAACATCCACTGGATTGACTCGAAGAACCATCATCAGAGGGAGGTTGAGGAGGAGGTGGAGATTTACACGGAGTGGGAGGTGATGAAGGACATATGGAACATGGACATGAATCTTCAAAATCCACGTCATCTTCTAGGAGACTGTCTTCTAGGCACTCATCACAGTCACATGCATCAAAATAACAATGACCTGTTTCCGAATTTTTGAAATAGAAGACTGGAAGGCCACTGGGATCAAAATATTTAATTGGAGGGCCAGGCCTAGAACCATCCACAAACATGTTAATTTTTTAGGGAAAAATGACAGGATGGGTGGAGGCTGAGGCAGAGGTTTCTTTTGGGAAAGAAATCTCCACTGTACCATCTGGTTTTGAAATGAAAGTTGGATTTGAGGACTGAACAGGTATGGGCTTATTTTGATTTTTCTCATAAGCTGTAACCCAAGATTCTGGAAGAAACTTGAGAAGCTCAGGACGGGAAATTTGTTGTGGAACATGGACACAAGAGGCTTGGTGAGGTGCGTTAACAGTTGGAAAGGGCTTCATCTGTGGAGGATGGTAAGGACATATCAAAGGCATGGTTTTGAAGACGATAGGCCATTTGGTAATGAAGGATGGATGCATATGTGGAGGAGATTTAGGAGGCACCACCAATTTGAATTTGGACCTTCAAGACGGATAGCAGATAAGGATCTGCTAATGGCATGTTAAAATTGGGGTAGAAGGTAAAAATTACAGTTTCAGCATTTAGGGTGGTTTGGACCGTAGTGATACATGCGTACTGATACTGTAGAAACCTGGTATCAACCAGAGCAAGTCTAGAAGTAACAGGCAAACCTTTTCTACCATGAAAAGTAACAGCAGGTCGGATTGCACCAAAATGAAGATGGGTAAATCCTTGTTGTTGCCAAAGGCGAGGCAAATCAACCGGGATTTCCAAAGGTAAAAGTTGTTCAGCTTCTGTAGCTGCTATGAAGCACTGATCAAATTTAGAGGCTTGAACATACTCTTTTACTGATATTGGGCGTTTTGTGGAGAAAAGTTGGGTGACGGTCTTTTTTACAGAAGTTTGTGGTCTGACAAAGGCATTATAGGGATTTAGGAAAGGGAGATCAGTAAGAGGAACCTTACTATCATCAAGAAGGTATTTAAACTCATACAAATATTCAAGATTAGAAAAAGAATATGAAGAATTTCTACTGGTGGAAGAACATGAAGGAACTAAAGATGACGTAGCAGAGGAGTGAGTGGTAAACAGATGATTCATTTGTTAAGTAAAAATCTGGGTTCTCCTTTTCCTTAGTACAGCAAACCTTTTCTTTTTCAACGTAAAAGACTTCAACCAATTTTTGATTAATAAATTTTTTGTATACTAAGGTAAATAAACCGAGATACACTGCTCAATAGCCAAAAGTCTCAAGGTACTTTAACCCACTGATACAAAATTCTTTTAACCAAAAATAGTTGATGAAGTTTCTGATGTGGATGATCCTTAAAAGGCAACCACAGAGCATACGCTTCAAGTTCTTCTTTTAGAAAAGATTTAAAGTAGTTTAGGAAAAAAAGTTCCTAGAAGAGGGTTTAAGCTAGAATGGAAGACATGGCTCTGATACCAAATTTACAGACACGAATTGGGTACAAACACAAAGTAGGTTAGGATCGCAATAGAGAAAACAAGAGGGGAGAATACCATTGAAGGCTAAGCTGTGCAATTATTTTTTATCAGCATTAGACTGTGTCCTTTCGATAGAATGATTGAATGGCTAGAGATCATTTTCATAACTTAGATAAATTAAATTATATGGTGTAACAATTAAAGATAACTCTTGTCTATATGTTTTTCTACAAAGACGGACCAATGGGCAAATATGTGCTCCGCCATTATATAGTAGAAATAGACTAGGTGAGAGTGGTGGAGGTTTAAAAGGGGCCAACCAAAGTTGGAGCATGTGATAGAGAGCTATAAACCTCGCCCTCTAAACCACAAGGTTAGTTTGGCTAATTGGTGGGTTTGTTCCCTACAAGCCTACACAATTGATTAGGGGCCGATTCTTGAGGTCGGGACATAAGAAAATAATTTTCTATGAATTCTCTAGTAACGGTATGGATGACCTCTCTTTGATCGAATGGGAAAGGAAATTAGTCGAGGTATGTATAACATGGCCTAAACACCCCCTGAACGTCTGAAAGAAAAAAAAAAAAAAAAAAAAAACATTGCCCTAATAAGTCACACTAATCCAACTACCAACAATTCCATGGCCTAGACACCCCCCGAACGTCTGAAAGGAAAAAAAAAAAAAACATTGCCCTAATAAGTCACACTAATCCAACTACCAACAATTCCATTCCCAAATAATTACTACTTTTTTCCATTATTGTGATGTCATAGATTTTACTAACAAACGAGTGGTTCGAATCACGAGACCTGAGGTGGGGTCTAAAAAATCACGAATGCAACATTTTTTTTTTTTAAAGAATATGGAAAAACAGACTAATTTTTATTCTTCAATTAGCTAGCCTAGGCTCTAGGCACTCCTCTTCCGCATGAGACAATGTTTGCTATTTTCTTGAGCTATATTTAGACAGATTTCACCGTACCACAATGCCGATAAGCTCTAGAATTCCATCTGACCGTATCTTAATTACCGGATATAGATGCACTTTCTAAAAGGAATGTATGATACGCTTATGCAATTTATTCCTTGGGCAAAAAGATAGGCATCCCCCATTGTAACTCGTATTCATCTTTTCATTATAGTGAAATCCAAGCACTCCGTGAAGTACAATTAAGCAAATTGCTTAAATCGAAACCACATATATCGCATGTCTTGTTCTTTCAATAGCTTTTGTTTTTCCGCTTGTGCGTGTTATCTTGCCCCCAACAATTTCTTGTCGCTTGAAATAACCAAATTTGTCTTCAACAAATAAAAAAACAAGCAGTAAGTGCATAACCCCAAGGGATTTGCACTAATCAGATTTGGTGATCTACATACAAAGATCTTTCAAAGTGAACAATCAGAAGAGTTCAAGATCAAACCATAAGAAAAACAAGTATTTACACTTGACCATTACAACCGCAACCTCAATCCTCCTACAACAATACCCGTCGTTGCCTCTTTCACTCTGGACGAAGTGCATGGTGGTGGAACCCTAAAACCACAAACCACTTGAACACAACCCTCCTTTGCATCAGCATACCATCACTTGTCATCAACATTGGTAGAAGTTTGTGAATCAGAAGGATCGATGAACTGCCAAAAGAAACCCAAACTACTACCCATAATGTTCATAATCACAGCAGACATGGCAGCGGGTAATGCAACCATCGATGAGGTGAAATGGGCAGTCGCCAAAACCACACCTAGTGAAGAATTTTGCATGCCAACCTGCAACGGAGTAAAGCAACAAATATAGGACAAGCGTTTCAAAAATGTCCTGCATTTGAATCTTGTAATTGTGTTGGAAAAGAAAAGCAAAAGGAGAAAGAAATGAAAAAAAAAAAAAAATGTCTTTATTCCTTCTCTTTAAGTGTGCTAGGAAAATGAATAGATGTTTGAATAAGAAAAAAGAGTTAATTGCCCGAAAAAAGTGAGGATGTATGGGCAACATTTCTCTTTTAGTTTCCCAGTACAAACAAGGTTTTGTTTGTTGCCATAAAGACAAGTTTTGAAAAAGTGCTCATTCCAGATGATTAGTAGTACCTCAATTGAAATTGCCCGTCGTTGTGGCTCCTTAAATCCCACAATAGCTGCCGATATGTACCTGCAAAAAAAGACTCCTTAGATCAACATAAGATTTCTGTTACAAAATTGCTAAAGGGTGACAAGAAAGTTATTTCTGTTAACTCAAACACCACCAAACGATTTGAGCACAATATCGAGGTAGGTCCAGAATCATGTGTCCTGTGTGACAGCTATTACAAGGTAAAATTCCCAAAAAACTAAGAAATTTAGCTTTCATGAAATGGAGAACAAAAAAACGCTTAATGCCCGAAACGAATGGTAATATACAGCCAAAAGATAGAAAGGACAATAAACCTTATTATTCTCACAAAGATACGTTCAGATATTGATGCACAACGCAGGGATTTGATATTAAAGTAGCTAAAGAAAACAAAGCACAAAAGTCTTACCCGACAAAGAATCCTGCAAAGTGCAATAAAAGCACGGAAAGTATAATGACCCCAAGTTCACCAGAAAGAATTTCTTGAGCACGAAGAAGAGGTGATGCTTCAGATGATAATGATGAAGCAAGCATAGAGGATTTCAGGCGAACAACATTCTCTGAGAATACACTGACAGATAACCATAAGAAGACATATTAAAGAGGAGAGAGAGAGCACCACTGAACAACAAAATATGATGTATCGAAACCAAACCTGCACGCAAGCAGCGATGAAGTTAGAACAGCAAGTAGTGGAGCAAAAGGTGTTACAACTTTCACAACTGCAGGAAATGTACTCTGTGCATAAGAACCTAGTAGAATCGGAGCAACAACCACCTAGAAATTAAAGAAAGAAATAAAATTCTCTGAATGAATATTGGATACAAACTACGAATTTGAAAGGTTCAATTCCCCTAACCTGTAGGGTGCTGATGGAAAGCTTAACAGCATCAACAGGTACATATGTGCCAGCCAGGATTTTAGTCAAAAGAGGAGTAAGAAGCACTGCTCCAAGCGTGGTACAAACAGTCATTACAATTGATAATGGAACATCGCCTTGAGCAATCAAGGTCACCTGTAACACAAATTCACAGAAACTGAACTGAGCAGCAAATTTCCACAATAATTGACGATTGTGTTTCAAGTACTTGTGTTAGTATGAAACACTTTTACAGTCCCATTTGAACTTGAACAAAACATCCTTGTCCATCTCTACATATGGAAAAACTCAAAATTTTCTTGTTCAGATTGGTGTTTAGTTTCTCTCATATATGGGCTACATTGCCAAAGCAAGTGACAATACACTTATGCCGGTGCAACAAAACCTAACAAAAGTAGGGTAAGGATACAGCTAGAATATGTCTCGGAATTTAAGTTTCTACAAAGACCACTTAAAGGATGTCTAAAAAATAAGAACAAAGAAAAATAGGATTGGCAATTTTTTGGTAGGTTCCGCAAATTATAAAGACAGGATAGGAATTGCTTCTAAGCCTTACCACATTGGATGCAGTACCTCCAGGGCAACATGAAAGCAATATCAAACCAACTGAGACAGAGGGAGGAAGCCCCAAGGATTTGCTAATTATCAATCCAAGAGTTGGCATAATTGTATACTGAGCAACACACCCAAAAAGTATCTGCTCAAAGTGGAAAACAAGAAACTGTAAGCAATGAAACCCCAATACAACTAAAGCATTCCTTAAAGAATACTGAAGCCCTAATTCTGTCAAACACTTCATTAGTCCAAGGAAAACCAATACAATTTTTTTAATATGAGTAAAACCCTATCAAGTGAATCGTGGAGCTCAGCTCCAAGTGTGTTGCCACCTCTATTTTCCTTTATCCTTGAAATGCCATATTGCGTAGTGTTCAATAACTAGCATGAACAAGCATATTGTCAGTTTGTCACTAAGTCAAACTAGTACTCAGGCTAAAATGTTGGTAGGATGCCAAATTTAACTAGTACTAGCCTGAACAAGTATATTGTCACTAAGTCAAACTAGTACTCCTGCTAAAATGTTGGTAGAATGCCAAATTTAACTAGTACTCCTGCTAAAATGTTGGTAGGATGCCAGATTTTACAAGTATAATGTCACTGAGTCAAACTAGTACTCCCACTAAAATGTTGGTAGGATGTCAAACTAGTACTACCGGCCTATTTGACATGGCATAAATTGGCATTTACACCAATTTCAACGAAGATGTCACTTGCCCATGTGTCAATTGACATCTCCTCTCTCATGTCAAATTTGACATATGATGTAAATCTTTTCTTTAATTACTATAATGTCAAGTACTTAATAAAACAAAAGATCAAAACAAGACTAAAGTGAAAACATACCAAAACCAAAAAGAAATTCACATACTGGTTGGAGTGGGCACTTTTACATTAGTGATGTCAAATTCTAACATGTCCAGTTACCACATAAGCCTTCCAAAGAATTTGACATCCCAAATTCGACGCCAAATTTGGAGATGCCCTAAATGAACTTCCGGAAAAAAACTTTCCCAAATTCCCCCACAATTGCATCTAAAAATCCTATAGGCTACATGATCCACATTACAAAGAAAACCTCCTCCATTTTCCTAAAATGACACTCAATCGAATTACATAGCAATACAGCATGACTTCTATCAAAAACCAACAACAATAACAATTTCGGAACTATATTTACAAACTCACAGAAAGAGGCCTTTGCAAGAACAAGCTGAAAAAGTCCTTGAGCTCCAAAGTCAGACCCATAGCCAACATTATAAACCCGAGCGACAAGCTATACGACGTCGGCCCTCTCTCCACGAACCACGAAAAAGTGGAGGGTCTCAAACAAGCAACAACCCCTCCAACGGTCACATAGGCCGGGTACAGGCTCGCTGCGGCGGAGAGCACGTTTTCCCATCTGGGTTTTGCTACAGAAACAGGTGGGTGGACGGAATTTCTGACGACGGATCTGACGGGGCGCGGCTTTGAGAGATCTTGGGGAGCGGAAACGGTGGGGGGTTTGATGGGTCTGAAGAGGGGAATGCGGTGGAAAGTTTGTGGGGGTGTAGTGAAGGGACTGATGAGGCAAATTGAGGGTGACATTTTGTATTTGAAGAGTGAAATATTGCTGTGGATTGCTGTGGAAGAGTGAAATATTGGTTGAGATTTTTCTTTCAACGTTTCTCTTCCTACAAACGGGAATTGGATACAGGAGAAATCAAAAAGTTCAATCCACAACCCAATAGACACCAGCGCCACTAATTTAGGGCTCCAAATTGACCCAAAACTCTGTAAAACAGAAGTAATCAGCCATCTTTGTAGAGGAGATGAGAATGAAGAAGGAGGGAGGGAGGGAGGAGAGAGGTTCTTCCGAGATGGTGGAGACGGCAGTGCCGCGGAGGTGAACTGAGAAGTCGGCGTCGAAAAGAGAGTTTTTGGCGGAAATGACCATAACCTGTAATCAAATCGGAAGAATAACAATCTTAAACGTTTTGTAAATATAGACCATCACTCCTTTTTAAAAAACGTTATAGTAGTTAGGCTATAATTTTAACCTTAATACCTCCTTTTGAAAATGGACTATATTTCTAATCCTAATAACTCCTTTGAAAAGAAGTTATATTTCTAACCCTAATAGTATTTTTAACCCTAAAAAACACATTATTAAAATATATTATGTTATCCCAATTTTTTTTTAACACAATGTAGTATTCCCTCCGTTCTTTTTTTGTGTCCAATATTTTATTTTGGGCTGTCCCTTAAAAAGTGTCCATTTTGTAAATAGAGGGATAAAAGTTGGTACATTGTCTATTTTGTCCCTAAAAGTATATTTCATTTTGAAAAGTTAGTGAATAAAAGTGTAATGATGATGGGTAAGTAGGAAAAATTGAGGAAAAAATTGATGTGAAAGGTATAATGATGATGTCTTTTTAATAACTTGGAATTACGAAACAAGACACTTAAAAAGGGACGGAGGGAGTATTTCAAAAGATATTAAATAGATTGGCCATAAAGATATTAAAATTTTTCACGATTGTGTTAAAAAAAATTAGAATTACTATTAATTTGAAAAAGATTTGATATAAAAGAGTTGAGTGATATGATATAGAAATTTCCAAATTAACTTCCCCAAGGAACAAGAGAGGAAGAGCCCGAATTGGTGATTTGAATGTGACAAATAATTAGAGGGAGGAGTGGTTGATTATTAGTTGTTTGTTGATTATGTAATTTGTTTACAAATATGTATGGTGGAATGTACTAGCTAGTCTGAGAGAGAAACCCTAGAGAGTGGGAGAAGAGTTAGAGAGGGAAACCCACTACATGGGTTTGTTCTACAAGAGTGACATTTTGTTGTAGTATAATTGTTTGTGAGTACTATTAATTCTCTCTCCCACGATCACCAAGGGAATGAATTTGTTTTCTCTTAAACTTTACCTAAATACTTAACTTACTAAACAAATTCAACTAGTGAAACACGTCCGGATAAATAATTGATTAACATAAACGACTTGTTGAGCACAACCTTTTCATACAAATTTTTTTAACAGAGTCGTGAAAATTTTTAATATCTTTATGGCCAGTTTATTTAATATCTTTTGGAATATTGTATAGTGTTAAAAAAAATTGGGATAACATAATGTATTTTAAGAATGTGTTTTTAGGGTTAGAAATATAGCTCCTTTTCAAAAAGAGCTATTAGGGTTTTTTAGGGTTAGAAATATAACTCCTTTTCAGAAAGAGCTATTACGATTAAAAATATAGCTCATTTTCAAAAAGAGCTATTAGGGTTAAAATTATAGCTCCTCTTAAAAATGCGCTACCTACGTGGCGGCCACATGACACCTTACCACTATAATGCCTTTTGAAAAAAAGCGATGGCCTATTTTTACAAAATATTTAGAAAGATAGGTATTCTTTCAATTTGATTACAGATTATGACCATTTCGACCAAAAACTCTCGAAAAGAGGGCAAAACGAGGAGGAAAAGTTTAAAGAGAAAATTATTGTGCAAGTGGAATGGCATTGCTCAGCCACATGGCATCCGAATGGCGTGGAATTCGACGGGAGTATTGTACAGTCCGGTCCAGTTTTAAACTGTGGGCTTTTTTCAAGTCTACAATTATAATCAGAATTGTTCATTTTGTACAGTTTATCGGGCTGAAGTAGTTAGATCAAATATCACAAGTTACGTGAACAAGATATATTTGTACAAAAAAAAAAACTGACAATGGCGAGCTTCAATTTATTGGGTGAGAATTGAGGGGCGAAGTATTTCCCTTCGTTTTCTCTCTGATTATGGCTCGAGAAAAACGTGGATGGAGGGATGTATGATTGGCAACGGTGGCACCACCGAGTGCGGTATGGGCCCACTTCACTTCCTTCCGAAATCAGTAAGTCTAACGGTACAGAAAAAGTGTACAGATTTTGCGTACTGATTTTGTGTGGGGCCCACTATGGGTCCCACACAAATGATCCCAGCCGTTTATTAAATATAAAACAGTTTTTCAAGGCGCCCTGCGAAAAATCAATTCAATCAGATACTTATAGATGCTCAATCCAATTATAGAATATTTCATTATCCGAAAATCGAAATCAAAAGTTAGATGATTGAATTGAGCATCTATAAGTATCGGATTGAATTAATTTTTTGCGGGGAGCCTTGAAAAACTGTTTTACATTTAATGAACGGCTCGGATCATTTGTATGAGACCGTAGTAGGATCCCACACAAAATCTGTATGCAAAATCTGTACATTTTTCTGTACCGTTAGACTTACTGTTCCGAAATCTAGCTAGGTGAGACTTGAGAGCAGCCGCGACCGTCTTTAAATTTCCAAAATAGAGAATAAGGGGGTGTTTGGATCCCTCTTTTTCAACTTTTCATTTTCTTCTTTTCCCATTTTGGGTGTTTGGCTACCTCTTTTAAAAACACATTATGGTAGAATGAGTTTACAGTTTTTGTGTTTAGAGAGCAAAACGTAAAAAGAGGCCAAGAGGTGTTTTTCCCATTCTGGGATTAACGGCTTTTTCCCTAGCAATGTACAATTACCAGACTACCCACTCCTTTATTTGACAATTACTAAATCCATCCCTCACAGTAACCACGTTTCTGTCCACCCAAGTTTCTGCCCACAGAAAGTTTTGCTAATTGGTTTTTTAGAATGTAGTTTCGTGGATATTTCGTTTTCTTAGAAATTACTGTAATTTCAGGTTGGAGTGTCTTTATCAATTTAACTAAAATATATTTTATAATATACATACTAAAAAATGCTGTATATTTTATGTAGTATATATTACACGTTTTTTTTTTTTTGGATTAATGACTGTCGAAGTATTTTTATGTTTTGGCAATTATTTCAATTTTACTTAAGCGTTCTTTTAATTAAAATAAGAATGTACTTGGAGAATTTCAATTATCAAAAAAAATAAAGGAAGAACAAAAAGTACTTTACAAAAAGAAATAACATAAGCATTATTCCACATCATTATTTTATTTAATCGTTATTTCTTCCTAATTATCATAAAAAAATAGTTGGAAACTTTCAATTAACGAAGAAAAAAACTGCTATAATTGACAATATAACTTTTAAAAAATTGATTAAAATATTTATTTATAAACATTATATACCATATTAAATAACCAAGGGCAACATGGTAAAAAAATCAACCCATAATTCATTTTCATTCCATATCTCCAAAACACTACTCATGTTGCAAAATACATTCTGTACATATCATCCAAACACTCTATTAAAATCAAAACACATTCTCATCATAATTCAAAAAGCCAAAAAGCTGAAAATGAAAAGCCAAAAAATAGGCTCCCAAACACCCCCTATATGTGACATATTTAAGGGGAGATTTTGCAATTTAATTCATATTTTCTTCACTTTTTGGGACAATTTTAGAGGGATTCATCGTACTTTTGGGTCTCCAAATATAGATATCACACTTTCATTTTGGAGACCAATGCCTTGTTTGTTTCACCTTTTGAAAAGTTTTTTTCAAAAAATATCTCATATTTTTAATCATTACTCTCTACTCATTATCCATATTTTCAATCATTATTCTCATTTCTCTCTCCACTCATTGCCCCAACCTCCAATCATTATACTCATAAAAAAATTCTAAAAAACTCATCTAAACACAGCACAAATTTTTAAAAAGGACAATAGGTCCCTCTAAAATTCTTCCAAAAAGTACAAAAGAAAAGAAAAAAGGGGATAAATTACAAAATTTCCCCTCTAT